>JARFJB010001976.1:3122500-3157500 GCA_036346205.1 Vesta saturnalis
TTTTTGAAAGCAGGAAATATAAAAAATTTCATAAAAGGGTTATAATATGGACAGTTTAGACATTTTTCGCACATATCTCTGGTAGCGATTTAGTGAAAAAAATTCTGATATAAGTTTAACAATAAGAAGAACATATAGAACATTTTGGCATAAAGACATTTATAGTGGTGTACATTTTTATAATGAAATGATCCATAAGAGTGTTAGACGAAGAGACTTTTTTTGTGCAACACTATATGACATTATGCATTACTAAAATATAGTGAAAATAATAAAGACAAGAATTACAAACCTGTAATATAACATTTCAAGTGTTGAAAACATTTTTAAATATGAACTATCTCCAATTTTAGATTTAAGTTTGGTTAGGTTATAATTTCTAGGTTTTTTACATAATTTTATACTTTTTTCACATTATTAGGCTTAATTTTGCTCTTAAAGCAATTAGTAGAAGTTCTTTCATAATATAGCACAGTTTTTAAAAGGATACATCGCTTTTCACCGAAAAATTGTGTGAAATTTGATGTGAATTTAGGATAAAATTGCAAAAGCTTAAAATTTCTGTAAATTAAATATTTTTAACACAAAAAGTATGTGTACTTGTGTAAAATTTTCTCAAAATTCCATTTCTGTAATTAGATTAAGTATAGCTTGTAAGTTTAGATAGTTATAAGCTTATTTAAGTTAGATTAAGTGACTTCGTATATTAATTTTAGGAACCATAGCTTGTTAGGTGTCTTTTTATCCGAAATTTTGTGTAGTTTTTATTTCTGTTATTAAATTTTAATTTCGCTTATGTATAAGAAAGTTACGGCCAAATTTCCATTTGAGTCCAATTTGTAATATATGTCCACCAATCAGAGCCTTAGATACGTAGGCAAAATGGCTGGAAAAAAATGAATTTTTGGTAACAACCAGAAAGATATAAAAGGAAGTGCTCTGGCAATTCAACTCTTTCTCTAGAATTTGTTCAAAGTTTAAATAGTTAAAACAGTGTTGTGCAATTGTGCAAAAAAAGTAAGTTTCATAACCTAATTTAAATTTTCGTAAAGAAAGTTATATTTTACGAAGAATACTTCCGAGAGCATTTGTTTTTATATCGACGGTTAACATAAATAGTTTGGTCTCCGATACCTGTCGTTTTCGGAAAATATTTTGTACGCGTTAATTTGTGTCACGACTTTGTAAAGTTTTCTTTTTGTGTTATCAAACTTGAGTGGATTCCGTTATACCAAATTAAAACCCACTTTTATTTGGTTAATGTTGTTTTATTTCTCCGGACAATTTCTTTTAAATAAAATTTGAATCGGCATCTAAAAATAAAAGTGCTTGTCAACAAAATTTTGGATAATATTTAAATATTTCTTTTAAAACGATACCATTCATTAAGTTTTAAATTTAATTAAATAAAAAGTTACCAAAATAAAATAAGTGGTTGGAGTTTGCTGATTTCGAAGAAAACATCATAAGTTTTGGAAGTTGGTGTCTTCGACAACCTGAGAATCGAGTTAGCTGTATATGGGTGATGGTAACAACGACAATCGAGTGGACATTGCCTGCATCTAGTTGGAGTTATCCGAAGACATCAATCTACAGTGAGGACAGTATATGTGAGTCACAAATTTTAGATAACCCTATTGGTGATAGACATTCATTTAGTAAATTTCCTGCAAATTAATATTTATTACATGTTTTGGTTTAGAATTTTAAATATTTACTTGTGTAAACACCTGTAAAGGTATTATTATTTTCATTTTGGATCTAAACAGTATATTTCTAAATTATTTGTTTGACATTTTTGACAGCTTTGATTTTACTTAAGTACATTACAACGCATGCGTTGAGAGTAAATTGCATTCAGGATAAATCTTATACTTTCATTATAATTCTATAAAGTGTATTTCTTATACACATTTTCAAATTTAAATTTTACTTCAAACTAAATTACATTGAACTCTATCCCCAAATTGAGATTGAGCTAGTCCGGTGGATAAAAGTTAAAATTAAAAACTTCCAATAATCATATTATTAACATTTAAATTTATTTTTACCTAATATCTAAATTACCTTTCCCCATTAAAGAGACACAGCCAAACAACCCTTTTCCCTCAAACGTATTGAAATTAAATTATTTATTCAATTAGCGCAGTACAATATCTACAGGGTGTTCCACGTAGACCTTCAATTATACGTTTCTAGAATACTGCGTGTATTAGAATTCTGAAAATTTGTATACTGGGGATTTTTGCAATTTACAATCGATTAAAAATATTGTCATTGTTGTACAGCTTCTGGTTCTACCGGAAGTCGACGTCAACTCGCTTATTTCAAATGGAATGTGCCATTTTTTATTTTATTTTCATATTGTACATCCCATTTAACGGTAACTTTCATTAGCATACCCTATCCTTATCTTTAATAGTTTTCGACATATTTTGAGTTTCCACAAAAGTTATCAGAAAATTTAGTTTCATTAACTCCGTCGTATCTCCGTTAGTTTTTCACCTAGGAAGTTCAAATTTTAATAGATCTTTTCTTCTTCTTCTTTTTCGCATGACTAGGATATTTCCTGTTTGTCTGCCCCTTATTCTGTTTCTGTTGTTGTTGACTGTATGTTGTCTTTCCATCTTTTCTTTGGTCTTCCAACTGGTCTCTTGCTATACGGCTTGTTGTTCTTCGCTATATTCGGTAATTGATTTGGACTCATCCTATCTACATGGTCGTTCCACTTTTTCTTTCTCAGTTTTATCCATTTATTAACTTTTTGTATGTCACATTGTTCTCTTATGGTGCTATTTCTTTGTCTATCTCTTAGTGTTATGCCTTTTATCGATCTTAGTACCTTCATCTCTACGTTGTTTATTTTCTGTTTTGTGTTTTTCGTGTCGGCTCTTGTCTCTGATGCATAACTTAATACCGGTCGCGCCGTTGTCTTATATATTTTCATTTTGCTATCGACGTTCATGTCTTTGTTTCTCCCATATGGTTTCTCTTAAACAGCTGCTCACTTTTGGTTCTTTTATCGTTTGTTTTGTCGCTTCTGTGTTCAAGTTTCTTTCGCTGGTCATTTCCGTTCCCAGGTAGTTATATTTTATTACCTGTTCTATGATTTCCCCTTCTACTTCCAGCTTACATCTACATGGTTCCTTACTTATAGCCATGCACTTTGTCTTTTCTGTCGAGATTTGCATGTTGTATTCTTTTGCCTTGCTCTTGAATGAGTGGAGTTGTCTTTGTAGGTCGTCTTCATTATCTGCTATCAGTACCGCGTCATCAGCATAACATACTATGTTGATTTTGTATGCGCCCATTCTGTATCCTTCTCTCTTCTTTACTTCTGTAATTATTTGATTCACTATCAGGTTAAACAGTAGCGGGCTAAGAGAGTCCCCTTGTCTTATTTCTCCGTTTATAGTTATGTATTCTGTTTCTCTTCTAGTCATTCGTACTTTCATTTTATTGTTCGTATTTATGTCTTTAATAATTTTTATTATCCTGCTTTCTATTGCTTTTGCATCTAGTACTTTTATAATGTCTTTCTGTTTTACTTTATCAAATTCACTTTTTAGGTCTACAAAGCACATATATGCGGGTTTATTATATTCAATTGATTTTTCTATTATCTGACGAATGATAAAAGTGCCGTCTATGGTACTGTGATTCTTTCTGAAGCCTTTGTGTTCTTCGGCTATGTTTAGTCTTCCTTCTATTTTACCTTTTATTGTAGCTGTTAGCAGCTTGAGCGTACTATTCATTAGGCTGATGCCTCGGTAGTTTTCTGGGTTTTTTCTATCTCCTTTCTTTAGTATTAAAATACTTTCTTTCCACTCTTGCGGTATCTTTCCACTGTTAATTATATTGTTGAATAATTTCTGTATCCATGTGCATAGTCCCCCGTATTTCATGAGCTCGTTGTGTATTCTATCCGGGCCTGGAGCCTTTCTATTCCTTAGTTGCTTTATTCGTGTATTTGTCTCTTCCTTTGATATGTATGTATTATCTCTATTCTCACTGTTATTTTCTCTATCACTACCTTCTTGTTCTTCTTCTTCTGCTTCTCTTCCATATATTTTTGTGAGGTTCTCGGTTCACTGTTCTGTGATTTCGTTTATTCGTATGAATTCATTCATATCTTTTCTTTGCCTTTTTATCATTTTCCACACTTTTCTTTGCGATCCATATAAGTCATGTTCCATATCTTTCGTGAATTTCTCCCAATATTATTTTTTGATGTTGTCTATTTTTTGATTAACTCTATTTCTTATTCTTATATATTCTTCTCTTTTTTCGTTTATATTTTCCTGTTTGTATCTTAAAAACGCTTGTTTCTTTTCCTTTGCTAGGCTTTTGACTCTCTCATAAAACCAGGGTGTTTTATATTCTTTTTTGTTTCTGTTTACTTTTCTTTTGCCTCTTCTGCTGCTTGTTTGATACTTTCCTTTATTATTTTCCAACATTCTTCCGTATCTGCAATCGTTTCTAGCTTGTGTATGTTTAGTTTCTCTTCTAGTCTATTGCAGTATAGAGTTTTGGTTCCGTTGTTTTCTAGGCTTTCTATATTTAGTCTTTCTTCTGTTATTGGGTTCTTTATTTTTGCAGGTTTGATTGTTATATTTATTTTTCCTAATATGAGTCCATGTCCTGATCCTACGTCAGCTGATGATAATGTGCGTACGTCTAATATATTTCTGGGGTGTATTTCTTTGTTTGTTATAATGTAGTCGATCATGGAGCTACGGCCTCTAGTGTCTGACCACGTGATTTTGTGCTGTATGGGATGCTCAAAATATGTGTTGTTAATTCGAAGATTGTTCAACAGGCAAATTTCTATTAATCTTTTCCCGTTTTCATTAATAGTTTCCTCATTAAATCGTTATTTTATTCCGTCAATCGGTACGTTGTCTACTCTAGCATTGAGGTCTCCCATAATAATTGTTTTGTTATTATTTGGTATAGTGTCTAAGAGATCTTGTAGGTTTTCATAAAAAGTGACTTTTTGTTCTTTACTTTTTGTGATATCTGGGGCGTATACTGGAATAATGCTTAGCGTGGTGTGTTCCAGTTTTAGGGTGGTTAGCATCATATGTTCGTCAATATATTTTATATCTGTAATATTATTTTCGTATTTTTTGTCTATAAGCAGGCCTACACCTCCCTGAGCTCTTTTATCCTTTTCTACTCCACAGTAAAACATTATAAATTTGTTTACCTTAATGCTACCTTTCCCTTTCTTTTTTGTCTCGCTCAGGGCACATATTTTAATATCATGTGTTTCTAATTATTGTATTATCTCCTGATCTTTCTTGTTCCACGAGGTAATATTCCATGTGCCTATCCTTAATATGTTTTTTTTTCTCGTTGTCCTTTGTCTCGCCGTGTTCTTCATCTTTGTTTCAGTCCTATTCCGAAGCTGGGTATAATCTCTTTGAGCAGGAATTCTATTTTACCTCAGGTAGGGTGCTCACCTTCCCCTCGAACCCTCCTCCTGTATCCGGGCTTGGGACCGGCAACAGCAGTTTTGGACTATTCAATCCACCCTCCTTCTGATGCAGGCGGAGTTTAATAGATAAATCACGAAATATAATCGAATATCTGGGATATAAGAAAGCTAGGTTGATGTACACAGTGTGCCTAAAATTACTGTACCAATTGTGACAAATTAAAAATCAAGTAACTCGCTTATTTTAAATGGAACACCCTGTGTTTTATTATGTCAATCCACGCATTTTTAATTTCCTTTTCGATTGGTATTTGCATTCCCTATACCTAAATATTACGGATTTGAACATATTTGGATATTATTGATGTCACTAAAATAAAGGGGTGGTTAACTGTCAGGGTGGCTTTGAAACCAAACTCTTAAACGTCACTTAAATGGCATTAGTTGTTTAGCATAGCTTGGTGAGATATACAAACAAAAATAAGGTGATCAATAAAATAACTGCACCGAAGTGTATTATTTTCATAATGAAAATAACAACCAAGTATGGAATTTTTAGGAAAAATGAAATTTTTAAAATTTGTAATAATTCATATAAGTCAATACAAAAGGCATTTATTCTAAATATCAACAATGTTGAACAATAAGAACCTAAAAATGTATTTAACATGAATAGGACTTAAATTTAATTATTATTTATGGAGAGTACAACCGAATTGTTATAGCAACATAATGCGTATTTGAAGAGAGACATCCGGAAAAACTGAAGAACATATCTTTCTGTCTATCTACATACATCAATTAGAGACGGCAGAGGAAACATACCTATTTACAGAGTAGTTTGATGAGGCGATGATCTGTTTTAATTTTACAATAAATGTTCGAAATTAGCACCGTTCACTTCCAGGCATTTTACAACCCATATTCTGACATTACTAGAAGCTCGGGAAATGTATTGCGGTTCTGTTGAATTAAAGGCATGAAATACTCTGTTTATCATATTTTCGTTAGTAATGGGTGGTTCCTGATAACGCTAATGCTAAAATCTAATGATGTTAGGTCTGGCGAACTGGCCGGCCAATGATCAGGGCCGTTGTTTGCTATCCACCTGTCCTGGAAAGTATCGTGGTGAAGATCGCTTACTATCCTCGTGTTGTGAGGGAGGGCTCCATCTTGTTGGTACCATACTTCAGCAGCTTCGTCAGGACACAAGTTATTCATAGCTGCTATTATTACTTGTAGAATATCAAGATACCCAATACCTATTAATATTACATGTAATTAGTTTTTTATCTAGATTTCTTTAACTAATTCATAAGTCATAAAGAGAACGACAAAGAGATATCCGTTCTATAGTTGTATTAAGACAGATTTCATATTTTCAAATTTAATTACTGTGAATCGAGAAAATGCATTGAAAATTTTAGGAAACAATACCAGGAAAAAGTTGCTATAGCCTTCAAATCATCGAATATGACTTGATTATAAATTTATACCTGTTAGATTTTCGTCATAAATTTGTATGCCAAAAATTCTATTGTCCTTTACGGAGCAAAAGACGTTAAAACTCCAACTGTCTTGAAAACAACGTTCTCTAGTTATATGAGGATTTTAGTCAGACCAAAAATGACTAATGTGCCGATTAAACGACCCATTTCGTGAAGATTTGGCCTCATCGCACCATATAATTTTCTTTACGAAGTTTTCGTCCTCTTCAGTTTTCACAAGGAACCATTCACAAAACTCTACACGTCGGGGTAAATAATCAGGTTGCAAATGATGAACTAAATAGAATGAAAAGGGTTTCCATTTATTTTTCTTCAAAATTCTGTAGATAGTTCATAATGAGAGACGTAAATTTCTTCTGCAGTCTCTAACTGACGCGTGTGGATAGGTGGTAATAAATGCCAAAACATTTATTTCATTCTCTTCGTTGTCCAATAGTGACTTAACTCTTAATTTTTGGACGAAACATTCCATTTTCAGAACAATTGTTTAAAAGTGTTCTAACCATGTCGTGACTCGGTTTGTGTTTATCTGGAAATCTCTCTGCAAATACACGACATGTTCTGCTAACAATTCGATTGCATTGTCTATAAATGATAATTAAATTATTATTAATCTTTATTAGTATATCCAGATAGTGCCTCTACTATTAAAAACGCTCACTATTGCAAACTTTAAATAAGTAAAATTACTTTACAGCAATGACAAAAACTTTGCTAAACAATTAATGGCATTTAAGCCGATTTTAATCGATTGGAAATTGCGAAAAACCCCAGTATACAAATTTTCAGAATTCTAATACACGCAAGAAACGTCTAATTGAAAGTCTACGTGGAACACCCTGTATGTATGTAAATAGATACTATTGGGTAAGTTGGATTTTAACCTACGTGTTAAAATAACCAAATACAATTATTAAGCATAAACCAAATTAACGTTGTGTGTGTTAGTGAATAAAATAAAATTTAATTGTTTTGAGTTTTAATTATTTGAGTAAAATTAAGAACACAGCGAGTGAGATTAGTTGCCAGTCACGGAAAGATATGGATCAGATAGTGAGAGAGGCTGAGCTTCCATCTTCAGCAGTTTCTGGCTCGAGTATAACCGAATTTAAGTGCGAGCGCCCAGAATAAACATCTTTTTGAGTTTTGTTTGAAAAGAACCGCACGGCCTCACAGGTTAAAAATTTAAGAGCATAGCGGCAATAACATTATCGCACCTCTCATAGATCTGACTGACATAGAACTCCGAAACGTCAGTTCAGACAATTGATAACTGCCTCTGAATTTAGGAATAGGTGTAATAGCATCCCAAAAAACTGGTCTTGTTGGCCGACAGACCCACCTTGGTCTTCTCTGGTGCACGTTTACCCAGAAAAACCCACTGCCTTGATTATTCCTTGATGTGAGGTGTGTTGTGATGGATCCAGGTTTCATCCACGGTAACGAAACGGTGCAAAAACTCGGTCGAATTGCGACTGAACATCTCCATACATTCCTTTGATGTGGTCACACGGTTACACTTATGTTTGAGAGTGAACAATCGCGGTACTGTTCGCGCGGAAAGCTTTTTCATGTGCAAATATTCATGTAAAACGTGATAAACCCGTTCAGTTAAGATGCCTACAGCCTCAGCCACCTCAGGCACTTTCATTCTCCGATCTACCAATATCATTCCATGGATTTTATTGACAATTTCTGACGTGATGACCTCTTTTGGGCGACCTGTACGTTCGGCATCGCTTGTGCTGGTACGACCACAACGGAACTTAGTAAATCACTTCTTAGCCATTGAAATTGATGGTGCAAAGTACCTATAGCCTTAACTTGGTTTCGGTGATAGTTTTTTTACGCCAAAAATAATACTTAATCAGCACACGAAATTCATTTTCCATCGCCGCTAAAATTCACGAGGTTGTCTGCTTTAAATGGCTGTCAAACACAAACTAAATGAAGCAGCTTGCTCAAAATTTGACAGTAGTCTATTAATAGATGGCATCTGACGGGAGCAGTGTTGCATATAAAATTACTGTGCGGGAAATTCATTGACTTATCAAATAGTCCTTTATACGTGGTTTGATAGTATATCGGAATGGTGAATTTAAAAGTACTTAAAGCAATTATTACATGCAAAGTTTATATAGATAGTTTAGAGCTTTCTATACCGAATAAGCGAATATCCTGCGGTCCATGATCTCGCAAGATCAATATATGAATTAAAAATGATTTGTCAGGTAAGTTTAAATGGTCGATTTTATTACATTTATCCCTGATTTTGAGCTTTGTTTTAGGGTAAGTGTAGGTGTTTGAAGTAAAATTTCAGCGTGTTTGCGACTTATACTGAACCTGCCCACCTCCATTGTAGCTAGTCGGCATCGTGCGTATTTTTATAAACACTACACGACATTGGCACGGTTTGGTCGTTTAACAGGGTCCTGGCGGTTATTAGTTATGCGTAACTAATGAATGTTTAAAATTGCTGGTCGATTTTGGCGCGGAGGTATCAACGTTAAAACATGGAGTAATTAATTTGAAAGTACGAGAGCGTCCATCAGTAATTTGTGATACGCGATGATGAGCTAAAAATGATTTCAGGCGGAATAATTGGCAGAGATTTTCCCTATACGGTTAGGGACAAAAAATTCAAGGAATGAATCTCATACAACACAAATAAAGAAGACAAAGTATCAAAGCTTATATCGTAAAATAATCCTTGAAGAACATGGGTACTTAAGTTAAGATGAAAGGGATGATACAGGAATCTATTAAAAAAATTAAGAAAACAACTTATAAATTTAAGGCAATAGGAAAACACTCAAAACAAACGAATACTGTAATAACCAAGGTAAGTAGGACTTAAGGTGAAGGACGATACATACAAATGTAACGTCAGCGGAACTGGGACAAGATTGTAAACAAAAATCGACAAACGATAGAAACGAGGTATAGAAACGAGGTACAGTCGCACACGTTACCAGCTGGTTGGGAAGTAAACATTGCAATTGTAGCTAGAAATTTTATGCTGGATGGATATTTATTATTTGAACCTACAAATTATATTACAAACGGAAATTTCATAAAAAACGTACCATATAGTAAATGCAAATGACTATGAAGTCAAAGGTAAACCTTCACGATTATCACACATAATTAAAATACTTATCTTTTGGGTATTAAAACGTGTATTGTTTTATTTATCTTTCATATAAAGCTAAAGGTTTCTATAACAATTACAGTTATTGTCCTCACTAAATGGTAATAACTTTAAGAATTAATTGAGGTGTTAAAATAAATATGTGATATCTGAAAACGAAAATATAAGCCTAATAATACAGTAGTTTGATAAACGTATAAAGCCAATTATAGAATCTAATTGGATCTCAGCATAGCTAGAGCAGTAATAAATTAAATATTTTAAACTGGCTTGAAGATGACAAATCAGAGCACGGACGAAGGCTAACAATGGAAAATGTCATAATCAAAAAAAAAAATTTAACAAAGTTTAATCAAGTTATGATGTAAGTGTAAATTTGCCAAAAACTCTAATTTGAAACTAATAAAGGCATTCACGAATAGGAATTTGACACACCAATTAAAGATTTAACAAAGAAGCAGTATTTGGTTACTAACTGTAATTGTTATTGTACAATAAAAACACATTGTGTACGTTTAATATGATTTTTAATTTTAGATATATATGTTAAATTATTATAGGGCTGTAATGAATGTTAAGTTAATTGGTGGTTTTAATTTGACGGATTAAATAAAGGTTTCAAAGGATCGGATTCATTTTCATAAAAGTTATACGTGACGATGTCACGTATAATATTCATTCTGGATTTATGTTACTTTAAAGCTTATGATAAAAAAAATACGATTTTCGATTAACCAAGATGAAAATTCAGAGGTCGTTTTTCATTCTTTTGGGTTGACGCTATTTGTCTACGTGGCGTCGTCTGTTAAAAATTTACGCTTAAGGAAACGAGGTGTGCTAGAAAATTTTCTGTATTTTTACAATAAATTGATATTGTATATTTTTCAAACACTTGCTTTACTTAATACTAATAATACACATTCCTACGTCCTTTTGGTACGTTTATCTTCACATCTTTACACCAAAACCACCTTCCGAATTCCTAAATACGCTATGTAAAATCCCTCGTTAGCATTGATAATCCGATACGTTGACGACTACTCAACACTTCAGCCAGATACAAACCACTTTTCTTTGTTATATGTGGCCGAACCCTGGAAATCAAAGCAATTAACTATAGCCCTAATCAAGTGTTTATTACTCACTGTCGATGTATTCAACCTACGAACTATTATTGAAGTTGAAGTTTTAGAGTGCTTTAGGTAACCAATAATTAGATTTTGCTTCCGTTTCTCTTCGGCTTGTTCGTGTGATGTAACAGCTACCCGTAACTCTAGACCTTGCTTGAGGTTAAAACTCAGAACATTTTATGAATTTCAAGTTTTTCACTTAACCCTTTCAGTCACATCGTCCCGCATAAGGGACATCAGTTTATATTGGGCTAGATATGGTCGTGGAGTTCATTTGTCGTTTGAAGTCAGCTTGTCCTGCTGGAGGGACACCATATGCATTAAGTAAGGATATTGGCGCCATCTACTTTTAAGTAGGAAAATTTTTACCGATATTACAGTCTACCTGAATTTATCATAGTGTCACACGTGCATTTGTTTACGTTGTTTAGTGAATGGTAACATTGTTAATGTTATAAACAAAAGTGAACTATAGTGATTAGTGGTAAGTAAAGCAATTGTACTTCATACCTAAATATAAAACTTTCCGGTTTATTATCGTATAGACGAGAAATAAGGGCCCTAATTAGACCTAAATTCCATGTTTTACGAATAAGTATTGCATCCCTTTTGCAACTTTTTTTACGTGCATAACGTTAATATATGGCTTACTCTACAGATCATGTCGCGAAGATTTCAAGTAGATGAAGGACTGTTTGAAATTTTAGAAAATGATGATGACTCGGACGTTCCTTTCTTATCTGATGATGAAGACGATGGATGGAACGAAAATTCACTGCAAGCTGCTGAAGATGAGGAAGCCATCTATTTGAATAATATTTCAACCGATGAGGATGTCAAGGAACCCGAAGAACTGCATACACAAGATGATGAGTACAATAATGATATGCAAAATTTAGAAGAAAATACGTCGTATGATAATAATAAAGCAGATAAGCAATTGAAAGAAGAAATAAAAAAATTTCCTCAAGACCACGAATTAACCGTGAAAAATAATGTAAAATGGATGGATGGCATCCAGTATGAAACGAAACCACTACAAAGACCCTCCTTCAAATGTCATAGATTTACCACCACCAATAGAATTTTTAAAAAAATATATTCCTGATCAAATTTTTAAAGAAATGGCAGAAATGACAAATTTATATGCCACTCAAAAGACAGTGGCTAGATTCGCTCCAACAACGGACCACGAAATTAAAAAATGTTTCGGTATTCACATTATAATGGGAAATTTACAATTTCTTCGTGTAAGAATGTACTAGAATTCATCCATTGGAATTTCTTTGGTGAAAGATATCATGGCTTTTAATGGATTCAGCAAATTTCGCCAAACCATTCATGTAGTTGACGTTACTTCACGTGAAGACGAAAATAAAGACCGTTTATGGAAGGTACATAGGTTGTATGACTCAATAAGACAACGATGTTTTGAATTACCTTTAGAAACGTACCTTTGTGTTGTTGAGCAAATGGTACCTTTCAAAGGCTGCATGAACAAAAAGCAATATGTCAGTAACAAACCCAAGAAATGGGGCGTAAAGATTTTCGTGTTAGCGGGACAAAGTAGTCTCATTTATGACTTTATAATATATCAGGGATCCACTACGGAAATAAATCCAATATATAGCAATTTTGGTTAAGGAACTGGGGTAGTCATGCAAATTTCTGACAGAATACGAGAAAGAAATCATGGATTATTTTTTGATAATTATTTTAGTACCTTTCATCTTTTTCAATTTCTGCAATCAAAACCCATATATGCAGTTGGGACAGCCAGATTAAATCGCTTTTTTCAAGCAAAATTACCCACAGATAAGGAAATGAAGAAATCAAGGCGGAGGTCTTCCGCGATCTCTCTCCGCCAATATGGAATAATTGTAACTAAATGGTACGATAACAAGGCGGTAACGACAGCCTCCAACTTCATAGGTATCGGTACAACTCATAATTGTAGACGGTGGGGTAAGAAAAAAAAATGTTACGTGGACGTCACAAGACCAATTAAATACTACAACAGTAACATGGGCGGAGTAGATAAGTTAGATTTCCTGTTGAGTACCTATCGTTCTTATGTCAGATCCAGGAAATGGACAGTTAGAATGATCACGCATGCGATTGACCTTGCATTAGTAAATTCTTGGATTGAATATAAAAACAGGGGATTCAAAAGAAAAATATGTTGGATTTGCTCGCTTTTCGACAAGAAGTTGCTGAACATCTTATTCTATACAAAGCTCCTCCTAAACGAGGCCGACCATCAAGCGATAACTCGCCAACTGTTTCGCCCGAAAAGAAGTACCACGAGATAAGACCACATACAGTATCTAGGTATGATGGTTGCAATCATTTTCCAGAATGTGATAATAAACCAGATAGTTCCCGCTGCAAGATGGAGAGCTGTAAGCTGAAGACTCACATTTTCTGCTCTAAATGTAAGGTGCATTTGTGCGTTATGAAGAACAGAAATTTTTTCTGGAATTTTACACCAAAAAATAAGACAGTGAATATTCTGTTTACTTTTTTTTAAATTTTGTTTTATTTTAGTTTTATAAAACAACGTTCCATTATTACTTAATAAATTGTTCTTTGGTGTTTAAAAGTATTTTACTCCACCTAGTCACCTTGTCCCTCCCAAGGGACATGCTGCAAAAAATAAAGGGGAGGTGATACCAATTTAATTTAACTTTTGAAATGTTACTAAGGTGCCAATTAACCATTGCACACGTTTTTAGATTTTTTTTCAACAAGTATAAGTGTGATAGAAAGGGTTAATGTGTCTGGATATCAATTCAAGAACTTATTTTATTTAAGCACTGTTTATAATATTGTTTTAACCAAACGCATGATGGTTGCTAACACGGATAGGTTTTATGCCAGTTTTACGTTTTTAGAAACTGTTGTTACGGTGTCAATAATGTCAATACCATGTAAGCTGAATATCTTGCATAAGGAATTCTCGATAGTTCTTATAACAACGTTTAGCAATAATCGCTTTTTTTGCTTCAGGTGTTTCATATTGTAACATTGCACAAATTTTGTAAAATTATTATCGTAGAATTGTCTTTTTACATCTGTTTGTAGTTATTGCGTTGGTTAGTTTCTTTGCTGGTTTTGTATTAAATCACTTTGATCCTTAAATACTTTGAAAAACCAGTAATAACGACTAATATGTACTTGTCGCCTTTATTTTGCTTAACGTAAAGTATAAATTCTGCCAAACTTGCTTGCCAAAGGCCGTCAAAACCTTGAGTAAATGGTCTTCTTTCAAAACTTTTCCAAGCAGGTTTTTAGTTTGCTGGTGAGAGATCTAGATCTAGCATATTTAGTTTATTCAATTTTGTGTAATTCCTGTTCTAATAGTAAAAAAGCATTTTCGTGACTTTCACAAACTGTTCAAATGAGTTGTACACAAAAGTTAAGATATTACCTATGTATTAAGTCACCTTCTTCTTCGGGGTTTTCCAGTTGCCAGTGCCCATATAAAGTAAATTTAGTCGTCGATAAATGGTGCTATAAATTTAATGTAACTCGACATTCAATCGGCTCGGTAACGTTGTTTAGTCCTTTATAGTCTACATTTACGTAACCGTTGGTGATGGAAAATTAAGTTCGTAGCTGTTTCTTGGATTACACATTCCAATTTATCCATAGTCAATTTACTTGTATACAGTCGGATGATCAAAACTGCATAGAATCGTTATGTCACATGGGTGTCAGCTGAATTTTTAAATCTTGTTTAGATTAGACATTGATTTGAACGATAGGCTAATATAAAACTGATCTACCTACGTATTTTACTCCGTATATCACCAAATCTATCAAATCTGTCTGATGATTATCTCTATTACCATAATCGTGACACGAATGGTTCATTTATGTGTTCGTCCGACGTAGAGCACATCGTAAGTATCATATGTAGCACATTCATTGTACGTTTACATACACACGTGGTAATGCGTGGTACGGATCGAGAAACGTTTTTCTTCAGACCAGATCACAGTATTCTGTAGAAACGAAGGGGTGCATGCGCAGGTAGTGAAATTATAGAATTCTGGCTAAGGGGATATATTACTAATAGGGTAGCTTTCTCTAGAGGGTGTGCTCAGTGGTGATACTTCTCAGTTGTTTTATACTTCAAATTGATCTTTTCCGTCTGACTGTAGTTCAATGAGTGGTTTGTGAGTTGTTGCATAATTTCTCTACTTAAGCGGTCCTTTTTAAGACGATGATACTCTTCTTAGATAACTTTACAAACTTGAATAAGTCTCCCATTGAGTGCTATTTCGTTTTTATTGATAATAAAGCGTAATAAATAACAAGTAACTGGTAAATAACTGAACTGCCATTCTCAATTAGAACCTATCTTGAGGTAAACTGTTCACGTGCAACTAAATCTCAATACATAACTACCGTGTTATATAGTAATCTAAGCTTTTTCTGAAATGACGTTCTTGTTTATAACCATAAACCCCTACTAGTTCTTCACAACTTCTGAGCACAAGTTACGACGCTATCATAAATGTATCCAACTCAAATCGTCCTGTTCGAAGAGCGCAATTAAATTGTCATTTTTTCTAACCAGTTAGATAGGGAGTTTAGTTTTATTATCATTGAAGCTAAAATAACCTGCATATTTCATGGGCTAAAAATCTCATCCAAATGGTTATGACTATTCTGATTCAGAAATTTCGATCAAAGACGACTCTCTCCTTTTGGTATGCCCACACGAAAGATGCGGAAAAGTTAGCATATGGCAGTAGAAGTCCATTAAAGGCATTCCCAGAACCTCTAACAAGACCAACATTAGCCACTACTGTGGTAGCTTGGTAGATTTATTATTAACCACTCCTAAAATTGCTTACACCTAAAAACCAAAGCATCAGATAATAGAGGTTGAGCACACTTACGCAGTTTTCTGAAATTCCGAACATCTGACCTTCTATATCAGACCAGCTACCAGTTTTAATTTCGCTCATAAGGATTAGCGAAGGGGTCCTACCGTGCCATACCGTGGATCAACGGATCTTGTTGAAGACGTTCGATTCGCTCTCCTCTATTTCCAAAAGTTTGGCTACACGTCACCTGCCCATAAACGCAAATAAAATCTGCAAAGTAAAAAATAAACATGACTTGTCTTAAAAAGTTACCTATTATCAGTTCTGCTCCTGGAACAAGATGCTTCTTCCTTCCGGCCTAAGATAATGTTTAATGATCCCAGAACCGTTACCGAGTTCTCTTCCTAAAAATGAGCACCAGATTTTATTTCCGCGAGAAGCCTTACCCGTCCTAACTAAAAGCCCGTCAATTAGTGCGTTCCATGCTATCCGGTTCTTTCCCATTCGATCTCTGATCGGAACTTGAGTATTGTGCTATTTTTTCCAATTAATTCCTGATATTAATATATCAGTAGTTAGTTCGTTTAATTACGTATGACATCGGAATCATATATCACATACTTTAATAACAGCTCTAGAGTGAGTGACCATCTAGCATTGAAATGTGCAAGGACGCTACCTCTAACCCTTATAGACCAGCTCCAAATTAATTTTTCATATCTTCCCATTATCGTCTACGATGGTCACCTTCAAAACGAGAACGTTTTCCTCCTCTAATAATCACAGTATAGCAACTAATTAAGCTAGCTCTGAAAGCACACAACCTCATGGCTAGAATCCAGAAATTCTTACAAAATACACAGAACCAAAACGCATATTACAGAGTAGGATGATATTATAAATTAAACCAGGACGAACTAAATCTTGCATTAATTTTCTATGTCCGTGTACATCAACGTGTGCGTGTGCGTGTGCGTGCGCGTGTGCGTGTGCGTGTGCGTGTGCGTGTGCTTATGCGTGTACGTGTGCGTGTGCGTGTGCGTGTACGTGTGCGTGTGCGTGTGCGTGTGTATGTACGTATGCGTGTACGTGTGCGTGTACGTATGCGTGTGCATGTACCTACGTGTACATGTGTGTGTACGTGTGCGCACGCGTGCGTGTGCATGTTGGTTGTGTGCTTGTGCGTGTATGTGTGCGTGCGTGTGTGAGTGTGTGTATATGCGTGTGCGTGTGCGTGTGCGTGTGTGGGTGCGTGTGCGTAGTCATATAGGGTAGGTTTTGGCTCAGTTCAAGGTCACTCGCCCTCTGTTGTTTGGAATTGAAAGCTCTTAGGGCCAGTTCAAGGTCAAACTTTTGGCGGGAAATTAAAATTTTTGAAGCTGTTCAAGGTCAAAATCTAAAAATAGATATGTCAAGGACATCATATTGCAATTCTTAGAAATTTAAAAATGAAATCAGTTCATGGAAACAGGAATTTTTCAAGGTTGATGGTTTTCAGGAATACAGATGTATAATAACAATAAAAGGCATCGTTGGGCGCACACACGATTCAGTAAATCATAATTATCAGAAATGATCAGAAGAGAAATAAAAAAAAAAGGGTATTGACGAGAGAAGGAAGAGGTTGAAGGATTTACTAACGAAATTAAAACAAAGCTCGATTTGGAATTTTATAAAATGAAAAGAAAGATGAAGGACCCTCAGCTTAGCAAGGCATAAAGTAGGATGTGAAACTAGATGTATAAAATTTGAAGTACAATTATGAAAAATGTATTTTTGTTTGCTTGGTATTTAAAATTAGTTTGAAATAAACATTTTTTTCTGAATTGTTTTTATATATAAACTCTTTTAACTTTTTCGTAAACTTTACCAGAGGTTTCATTCTTAAAATTATTTGGTATCATTTTACTGAATGTTATTGAAAGGTTTTGAATTTTGTAGTGAGGATTTACAGTTTCCTCCTTGAAAAACCTAAACAGTCGTTTTTTTAAACCGTATAAAATGAGGGTGCATTGATAAATGCAAAAGAGTTAACATTCATACAGAAAATAAGTAGGTTCATTCAAATTACATTAAATACACAGCACATTGCACTTTACTTTATAAAAATATTGTACAAATATGATAGATTGTTCTACATTCATACATAAAATAGGGATGGGGACGTTTCACCCCCGCCGTTTCGCCCCAGCCGTTTCGCCCCCACCGTTTGACCCCGCCGTTTCGCTTCCGATGCCGTTTCGCCCCCGGCCGTTTCGCCCCTAAATGGTGTACTTCTACAAAAATTGAAAAAATTATGAGCAAAACCTTTTTGGTCGTTTTCTGAATGTGGGTTTCAGAAAACAATAAACAAGTAGGAAAGAATGAACAAATAATTGTGTATAAAATAATATTTAATATAATTAATATAATATTATAATATATTAATATAATTTGGTTTTGTAAAATTAATTTAAAATTCTAAGTTTAAACTCTAATTGTTTTTCACTGACGCGACGTTATAATCCGGATTATATATTAAACGTTATTAGAATTGATCTTTCTAAGAATTTATGGATAAGTTCGTTAAATGTTTGTACCTACTTCAATTAGGTAGGTAATCTGGGTTAACCATTATTAATGGTAATTAGCATTTATCTTTCTAAGGAATTACTGATAAGTACTTAAAATTTAAACCAAGAACTAATAAAAAATATTCTGTACTTTCTACAAGAATAAAGAATATTGTTGAAAGTTATGGCAGAATAGATATTAATGATTATTTGTTAGGCATTGCCCATAATTTTGAATTTTAATATTTTATGTATTAGGTACGTGTTATTTAATAAATATTAATCTCAAAATTTTCTATTATTTTCGAAGAAAAAAGGTCCCGGGGGCGAAACGTCCCGGGGGTGAAGCGTCCGGAGGCGAAACGGTGGGGGCGAAACGGTGGGGGTGAAACGGTGGGAGCGAAATGTCACATAACCATAAAATAATTAGGTTGATTAGAACATGAAAGGTGAAATACGAAGAAAAGTTTTATTCATATCTCGCCATGAATGCGAAAGATTTGTATTATACCTTTGCACATGTTCTGATTTGTTGTTGATTTCCACATTAGTGCTAAACGTTTTTGAAGTTTGGTATACAGATTGACAGAAATAATGTGAGGATTTACAGTTTTCTTAATAAAATTGGGATGGAGTACCCTCTATTACTCTTGTGTATACAGATTTTAAATTAACTGCAATGCTATATTTGTACTTTTATTAGAAAACAATTTAATATAAAAGCCACATTCAATCTGAATGTTTAAAGAAAATATGCTAAAGCGTTTTAAATTGAAACAAAGGGTCGCTCTCATGTGTTTATGTTTTAAATATTAATAAAAAGCTATCAATCAATTGAAAAACAGTCTTTGTGCATGTGACTTTTGAATAGAAGTAGTAGCTTATACAAAATAAAAACGTTCATGATGAAGTCATCATGTACAAAATAAAAACGTTCATGAATGCTTTAATATATAAAAGTGCTCCATTCAAAGCGTTGTATAGAATGTATTCCTTTACCGAGAATATTTTTATGTTAAGTTAACCTTGTTTGAAGTATATTCACCCGTTTACTTATTTATTTACACTTGTTGAATATTTTCCACGCACTTCAGTTGATTATTTTTCATAAACGTTTGCAGTAGTAACAACTTCTGCTTGGTAGCCCATTTTTTGTTAACGTTAACAGATTTTTATGTATATAGTGCTAAAGTGTGAATACTCATTCATTAATTCATTCAACATCTAGTAATAGTAGTCACCATAGCGCAACTAACAAAAAATCCAAACTATCATTCAAGAAGAAATCCAGTATATGTATTACATAATATCTTGGTACCATGTTCGAGCAGGCTGCAGCTACCGATACCTTCAATTGAAAATATTCCAATTATCTCTATCAAAGATGGCGATGTTGAGGATGACTTATCTCGCTATACTGAAAAGTAAGTATACGTTACTTAATTTAGTTCTCATTTATGGATTATTCCATTACTATTTTGCAGCATCGAGCCCGCAACGACTGTTATAGCAACTCCAGTACCACTACAATATGGGGGGAAATATTTGACGCTAATCGGACCACCGGTGGTGGAAGCTGCAACACATCAGACCCAGTATCTTCCCAGTACCTTGGAACAGTTTATAATTAAAAGAGGTTGCGTCAAATTTTAAACGTGTATATACAAAGTGAAGTGTCGGAAGCGTCTCTTGTGGAGCACTTAACTGCTGAATTAACAGAAGCTACAAATAACTTAGAGAGAATAAGATGGAATATAATAAATGCCGAAAACGTGCTACAGACACTAGACAATTTAGATGTGTAAGACAGTTTTTTTAATTTGAATATGTAGTGTTGTCACGTATAAAAAAGGTCAAGAACTCAAGAAAAGAAATTGTGAAGTGGGTGTAATAATTTGTAGGAAAATGTTACAAAATATAATTAACAAGCAAAAACATGCTGCATACATGATCTTTCTTTCCTTTATCATACATTCTACTACATTCATCCAAGTCTTACGCGGCCTACCAGGCTCGGCCTTTCCTCTATCCTCACCCACATATACTGTTAATCCTCTTTCAATGTGACTAAACCAACGTAATGTACTACTTTTATATCCATGATCATCGTCATTTCCTCACCACACTCCGTCATTATGTATTCATGTTTTAACTTGTCCCTTCTCGTTTTACCACATGCGCTTCTCAGGACTCTCATACCCACGGCATTTATTTTTCTTTCGTGGTTTCTTTGACATACCCATGTCTCACTTCCATACAGTACTGACGGGACTAACACGCCATTATAGATTGCTCGTTTCGCAGCTAGACTCATGCTTTCATTTCTCATTATCGTCCTCATACTTCCAGCATTGATCCCCTTGTACCATCTGCAGTACACATTCTACCGAGATATACCAGCTCGACCACTTGCTTCACAATTTCATCTTGCAGAGTAAATCCTCTACTCTCCTTTCCACCTTCCCGATTGAACACCACAATCTTAGTTTTCTTCACGTTTACCTTTAGGTCCATGCTCTCACAGACAGTATCAAACGTCATTAGAGCGGTTTGCAGCTCATCCGCGCTGTCACTTAATAAGACTGTGTCATCTGCATACACCAGAAGTCGTACATTTACATCATCAACCATTACACCACTTATATCGGTACATGCTAATCTAACACATTTATCCATGTATACATTGAACAACCACGGTGACATCACACAGCCTTGTCGCACTCCTTGCTCACACCTCCTCTCACCCTAACACATGCCCGACTACCGTTGTATACTGCTCTTGTTCCATTTATTAGTCCTTTATTTACGCCATATTCATTTAATATTTCCCACAGCTTCTCCCTATTCACTCTGTCATATGTTTTCTCCAGATCTACAAACGCACAGTACAACTTCATTTTTACCCTTAAACGCTTTTCGATCACCTGCTGGAGAGCAGTCATCTGATTGGCACATCCTCTCCCTGGCATGAAGCCACCTTGCACATCCAAAATTTTAGTGTGTGTAGTTTCTCGTACTCCATCAATCAGTATTCTTCCAAATACTTTACCAGACACGTTCAGTAAACTTATTCCTCTGTAGTTCTTACAATCACTATTGTTCCCCTTGCCCTTATACAGTGGTATAATGATCGCGCTCTTCCAATCCCTCGGCACTTTTCCATAAGTCATACATTGAATAATTTACACAATCTTCGAATAAGCTTTGCACCACCATACTTTAGCATTTCACCAGTGATTTCATCTACGCCTGCTCCCTTGCCGTTTTTCAACCTTCCTACCGTTTTCTCTACCTTATTTCTCCCAATATCCTGCTCAGTTTCGTTCATCACCCCTTCTATATTCTCCTTATTTAACCTTTCAGTCTTACTTTCCTCACTACTGTACATCTTTTCGAAATATTCTTACCAGCATTTACTCACGTCACAATCGTCCCATACTATTTCGTTGCTAATATTCATCACTCCTGCAACACATTTTTTCTGTCTACCTACAGTCGCTCTTCCACATATTGGCACGGAACAATTAACAACAGAGTTTTTCAAGCTTATCCATGCACTTTCAACGTCAGTGTCTTTTATTTGTTCGTTCCACACTGTCATTCACATTTAACTCTTTACTCACAGCATCTGCGTATTTCATTCTCGCACTATATTCCACTAGTTTGTAAACCCTAATTCTAGACGTTCGTACTACGTTTGCTTTCCTTCTCCAGACTCACTTTTGCCCTAAACACACTCTCGATACAACCGAAAAGTGGTCCGATCCGTGCATTACCTTTGTATCTTTCACCAGGTTTCTAAGCCGTTCATCATACACTATCAAGTCTATCATACTTTTAGATTCACCCCTTAATCATGTATACATATGCACATTTTTATGTTTAAACTACGTATTAGATGCAAACAGGGTTCTCTCCACACAGGTGTTCAGCAGGTGTTCACCATTCTCAATGACCCTTTGGTCTCCGAAATTTCCTAGAACGCGTTCACTATGTTCTCTCTGTACACCTACCCATCCGTTCATATCCCCCACTATCATCACTCTTTCGTTTAGCTTACGTTCAACACGTTCTCTACTTCATTCCAGAAGTTCTCACGCTCCTGGTCACTTTCTCCATTCACCGGTGATAGCATGTAATAAGAAAAATTCTTTGAAACCCCAGTTTCATTCTAATCCATATTACCTGTGGAGATACCAATTCTTACTGTTTAACACACCTTTTCGCTCTTTCACTTATGATCGCCTCAACTCCTTTTGCGCCATGCACTTCAGTTTCAACTCCTGACCGTGGTGCTAGGCTCCCATCCTCTATTTCCACAGCATCCTTACCTTTGCGCTTTGTCTCCGATAACGCACAGAATATCAAGGTGTCTTTTTAGATTACATTCGCAATTTCAAATTCTTTACCACGCATACCTCTAACATTCCGCCTACCGACTCGCCATTCATTCCTTGCACAGTTGTCAGTAACGGGGCTTGTCTGTTTCGACCTTAACCGCCTCTTGTATCCAGGCCGATCCGAGGCAATTGTATTGTTCTCTTGAGTAGAATAAACAATGACCTTGAAAATGTCAATGAATTTGGCGTGACCTTGTTTTTAATTTTCCACCAACACATGACCTTAGTATTTAAATTTTGCGCCAAGACATGACCTTGAAATTTAAATTTCTCACCAAAAAGTGATCCGGAACCGAGCTAAGCCGGTTCCGGGTACTACTCATATATTATTATTTCTGGTTTTACAATGTTGCCTGTTTTCATTATGAACGTATTATAATAGAAGTTGCATAACTATCCTAAAAAAATGTTTCATTTTTTTTCATTTCCACTTCATAGGTTGGAAATTAGTGAGTGGCTCCACACCAGATATTTTTTATGTGCACTCACACTATTTACGTCCTTATGATTATCGTTCTTAAATCTAACTGCACAATCTGTGTTATGTGCGTTTTACAAATATTTTGCACAATCAATGTTTCTAAATACAACATCCGTTAATTTATAGGAAGTGACACAAACTATCCGTCCCTGTATCTCAGACATATTGACCACCCTTTTTGGTTTACGTTGCATTACTTGTACTTCTCTCACAACTATGAAGACACAGACATATTTTACAACTAAGTTTCCTATCTTAGAATTAAAATCCATTCCCAAACTGCTTTATTATGTCGTTTTGTAATCGCATCTTTGTCTTAATTATGAATCGACCTTGTTTATGCAAGCTCTTCCACTCCGGGGTCCTTTACATATCTGCGCATGACTGCGTGACTTCCGTAATCATTAAGTAATACTGCACGCTGTAAGAGCTACAAAACCATAGCGTGCTTTTACTCGGGGTAGCGCTTGTGAAGGTCCGTAGATTCTCGTCTATTGCGTACTTGTCCTGCTGAAAAAAATATCTCGCTTCCTTGGTTGCGATATCCTAAAGCGCTTTTTAAGGCCAGCACTTATAAAGGACATCCCCTTAGAGTGACTGACCCGAAGATATTATCACCTTGTTAAATAAGCGGTAACGCCAGGTAGCTCGCTCGTTTTTTCCAACTCCTACATAGCTCGTAATTATTCAAGCCTAATCAATCAAACTGTAAATGTAATTGAATGTAATTAAATAAAGTAACTCAAGCTAACTCTAGTTAATCCACCCCATAAGACAAGTCATAGAACCCAGGCTACGTTTATAGCCGTGCAAAATTTAATACAAATATTTATTAATACATAAAACTGCTAAGTTATTATCTGGACTTTATTCATAAACGTAACATAGTATATATGTCTCCTGCTGTATCAAGGTTAAATATTGGGTCTGTAATATTATAAATATTTCTAATTTAAATAGCAGTCCCATGTATGCTATCTAACAGAGTAATTAATCCAAAATTTTTATTGTATCTTAAAATAGAAATGTTATTTTTAAGCGAAATATTAAGCTATTGCACACATACTTTAAATGATGATTGTCATGAAATTGAGCCCCAGGAAGGAATAATATGTCATAACCAGAGTGTATTTGTATGACTAAAAAAATTGCAGTAGCAAACCACAGATAAGCAGTCACAATGTGCGAGCCCATTGCAAAAATTCCAAGTGCGAGTGGTGTTACATTCAAAGAAATGTGTTCAATCGGATGGGCGTATATGGTAGCGATTGCTATAGGAGCTGTCCATTCATGATGTTTTTTATGGATGTATTTATACAAAAGCTTGTGATGTAAAACTCTAAAATTTAAAACTTTACTTTGTAATACTAAACGGAAGTAAATACCTATGAATGTAGTAAAATACTATCTCTTCTATAAAAGTAAAAATGGTTAATTCAAATAAAACCCAATGAAACGTAGGCAGCTCACGAAATGGTGGATAAGTTCGCTTTTCCAATATATACAAAAAGACATGTAAAAGTGGGAATGTTATCATCAGGTTTAATAACACAATCCCCATTACCTAAAAAAAATATTCTCTAAAGATCTTACTGAAATGCTTGATACCTTTAAAAAACGATTTATTTCCAAAGATTTATTCTTTCCGGGTTGTAGTTGATACTTCATTAAACACGTGGGCTTAATTACAAATTGCAGTATAGTGTAAAATCCTCCAATACCAAAATATATTGTTAGTGCAATTGAGTAAATACCGTACACCCATAAAGTTGTTGGATCTTCTCCAAAAGTATCTAAAACTTTATCCCACTGTTCTTGCCAAAAGTTAGCAGATACACCACAAACTTGTTGCAAATACCTTTAAGACTGAAAATTATAAAAGATGAATTAGTTTTTAATTACTAACCATGTGATAGCATTTCTCGCAACTTGAAGTACGATAATCGTTGTAAATATCTGAACCATAATATTACGAAGAGAGGTTAGTATTCTACTACGTTGGCCCACGTTTGAAGGCTTGTCATCCTCATTTTTTTCTGCAACTAAATACAATTTTAATTATATCCTCCTCAGTAAAAGGATTAGTCGATTCTAAGAACTTTCCCACCTTCTATTATTTTAGTAGATTCAATAAAAAACGAACAAGTGAGAAGTAAGCAAAGAACGGCAATCTAAGCTTGTCTTAATTTGTGCGTTGTATCAGATAAGATCTAAAAGGTTACTAAATAATAATATAATTTGTTAAAACGAAGTATTGTGTATTCCAAATTGACAAATTATTTACTCCGTAAGAGATGACGTGTTTAAATACATTTTAACTTTGTTCACCAAAAATTTACGGTTATTTCCTTCAGGTTACTTGTATTGCACCCTACCAGCCCTAACAAACTCCACGAAATTTAACCTAGATCTATAAGTTTAGATCTTAAACATCTGCAATCGCAACCCAGGTTTTCGCTTACTTATCGGGGACTTAAAATTCTTACTGTACACAAATACATTTACAACTCATATAGATAATTCACAGACATAAAGTGGATATTCGCCTTCGTTCGTCATTCAGTTTTCTTGGATAATTAAAGTATAAAATATAGCAAGAATCTTGTACTTGAATATTGTACGTAAAATTTAGATGAAATCCGTAGTATGTACTCAATAAATCTAAATAATGCTTTCTGTTTAATTTTTGAATATATGTAACATTCGAATACACATAGCTGTTCGTAAAGCTTTAAGTCTTTGTGTCTTCTTTCCAATAACACTTGTAATTTTTGGGAAATATTGTCATCTAATTGTCCACATTATATAAATAATTTTCACGAAAAGAATAGGGCATCTACGATTCTAGAATGTAATGGTTATTATATTGCTTTGTCTGTACACAAAATTGCTGAATAAATACCAAACTATGCACAAGTTAAAGAATTATTCCTTGCTGCATAGTATAATAAAGGCATATGGAACGACAGGTACGACATCTTCAACCTAAGGTAAGCTGAATTGCTTTTTCATTATACCACGAACACAGGCACAAACATCGACAAAGACACAGGACACAGACACAAGTCAGGCACAGACACAAACATGGACACAGAACACTGTCAGATACAGACACAGTGCAGCAACGGTCAGACGCAGAGATAAACATTCTTAGTACCGGGCGGCGTAAGAAAAATGGTCGAGATATCTGAACGAATATAGATAGGTGGAGATTAAAATAGATGCTCGGCTAACGTTAGGTGGTGAAGTTAAAGAGAACGAGTCTAGCTCTCGTTGAACCTTATTGTCAAGTGAAGGCGCCAGACTTACCCAGTAAAACATTCATTCGGGCAGATGAACGGGTAGTTTCCACCGCAGACATAAGTAAAGGATTAAGACATTAAGTCGCCATGTTTTTTATTAACAAATCAAAGCAAGCTACAACTCGTTATTAATAATTATAATACAAAGGTGACAAATGAAGAGGGTGACCTAATGAATTTAAAGTTCAATTAACAAACCGTTCTGATTTTAAGTACCACACTGGTGAGGACTAGCATAGTTACGGTATTTACAAAAACTACTGATATGATTAATCGTATACTGTCCAAACATCTGACTTCCATAATGGAGGTGACGAAAGTTGAAGGTTTAGATCCCTTCGAGCAAGGTTTGATTCTTAAATATTTCTAAGGTTTAGTAAAAGCTTGATGTGTGTCTTTTGATTAGTGCTCTTAAGATGTTTTTTAAATTCAGGAGTACAGGGTTACAGGAGTAAAGGTTACTTTGACCAAGGTAAGCTAATCAGTGTCGATGTAATTGGTCATCCTGTAGCTGTTTCACATCCTATATATATATATATATATATATATATATATATATATATATATATATATATACGTAAATAATTTCGCTTCAGTAGTCACAGCTTCCTGACGATTAGGGTGATCGTTAAGAACTACATAATCAGTTACAAATCTATAATTGTTGAATAAATAATCAGGAAGCTGTTACTAGCTGATGTTACAATGTAAAATGTATTTTAGTGTACTCAAATTGGTACAAAGGTATCTTCACAAAGTTTGCAAATCTAAATGGACGTGAGGTAGGAAAAATTGTCTGTATACAGGGTGAATCTTATCTAATCCGCCAAAATTAAAGGAGCACTAGAACTCATCATTATAAGCAAAAAAGTTTATATGTACATGGGTCCGGAAATGCTTCGTTTCCGAGATACAGGGTGTCAAAGTTGAAAAAAGAAATCGCGATTTCTTCAATATTTTTTGACTGTTTCGAAATAATTTCATGAAATTTCGTATACGGGATTTTTTTTGGACAGTTGTTTGAACAGTTGTTATCAAAAGAACATGTTTACTTTTAATATTAATTTCTTTTCTTGTTTTTTAATATTGGATATTTTAGTGCTCCTTACAAGTTTTAAATAAATAAACATTGTGAGTTTTAAATGTGTTTTTCTCAGAAACGGTTGCTCCTAGCGACATCACTAAAATACACCTTTTTTTAGCAGAAAAGATAGGAGAATCGATTTTTCTAGTCCCAAAATGGTATACAGTGTAGCACAAAAAAATTGCAATGATTTAAAGGGGTCGAAATGGTTGCCGCTGGCGCCCTCTAGAGACCACAACTAAATGGACCACAAATTTGAATATTTCATTTCAAAAAACCATCGTATACGAAATTTCATGAAATTATTTCGAAACAGTCGAAAGACATTGAAGAAAACGCGATTTCTTTTTTCAACTTTGTCACCCTGTATCTTGGAAACGAAGCATTTCCGGACCCATGTACATATGAACTTTTTTGCTTATAATGATGAGTTCTAGTACTTCTTTAATTTTGGCGGATTAGATAAGATTCACCCTGTATATACAATGAACTAAAATAGTCTGACATTTTATTCGCAATTACTACTCCCCAAGCTTTTTTTTTTTAGAAAATAAGCCGAGGGTTTGAGATGGTGGTTTCGATGTTCGCCAAGATTGCCATGGAATTCAGGTCCAGAACAGAGGATGGTGCCTTCCGGTAGAATGGTAATGTAATCTTCAGCGTACGATTAGCAACTTAAATTTTAGTATAAACTTTCCAACAAAATTTTCAAGTTAAAAGGTTTCTTAAGTTTGATATATAAATGTGAAACATTAATGCGTTACCTAGACGTTACAGCTTCAATAATATGTAAGACGATTAGAAATACAATGAAATATTTGGATTTAAATGACTATATACAGTGTAATGAAAGATAAATGTTCCAATTATATGAATAATTTTATGTTCTATTGAAGTCCCCTGTTGAATACAGCGTCCAAAGTAAAGGTTAAGGAAAAAGTATTTTAGGTTTTTTTGTCAATTTTTGAATGAATTTTTTTATTGAAAATAATTTTAATCAAGTGTATATTACCCATTATTATCTATGATCTTTTACCATTTTTTGGGTAATTTCATAATTCCCTCGGTGTAGAACTTCTGTTGTTTACGGGCGAAAAACTCGTCCACAGTGTTTTCAGCGGTTGTTTTGTTGACCAAATATTTTCCATCAAGGAAGTTTTGCAAAGACTGAAAAAAATGGTAGTCGGACGGCGCAAGACCTGGACTATACAGGGGATGCATCAAAACTTCCCAACCAAGAGCAGTTAGTTTTTGTCGAGTCATCAAAGATGTGTGCGGCCTGGCTATTAATCAATTCAGGTCGCTTGTTTTCAATAGCTTGATGTATTCTGGCTAATTGCTCACAGTAAAGAGCTGAATCAATAGTTTGGCCAAGTTCTAGCACATCATAATAAACCACTCCCTTTCAATCCCACCACCCACACAGCGTAAATAAGCGTAGTTAAGGTATAGATTACAACAATGGTTTCGTTTGTAAACAATAAATTATAAACTCTACTAATCTGACGTGTTGTAGTTGTTACGACGAACAGAATGGACGGTGTAGAATTGAGATGTAGACCAGAGATGATGGATTGTTGTAAACTACAGCGGAATTATGTACCAATTGCATATACCTTGTAGGTATTAGATTCCTTCTGGATGTAATGATGGTAATTCGAATTTGTAGTTCTTGATTTAGTAATTAATTGAAATATGCAGAAACGAAAGTAATAAATGGTTAATCGTGAATTGTTAATTGTTGCCTAAAATACATGGTTGAAACAGAAAACAATTTGAAGCTGAAGGTTTAGAACGTTACCTGAGTTGGTGGCCGGCCAGACAGGAGACGTGCCAAGTATTATAATTGTACAGGGTGTCCCAACGATAGAGTAAAGTAAGTTTATGCTTAACTAGAATTATTTGTGTAAATATTGTATGGACCATGGGGTAGAGGTAAGAAGTGTGCATTTTTTTAAAATATTGGAAGTTGTACAGGGTGTGCCAGAAAAGCAGGACGTGAAAAAGTATGATTTTTTTAAATAGAACACCCCGTATTTGATTTTAGTGTTTAATTCTACGTGTCCATAGAAACATATTTTGTCATACAAAAGATTGGCTGAAAGTTTTTAGTTCTTGAGATATTCGCGTTTAAAGATTATTATGGTCATTTTCGTGGGGTTGATGAATGGGCAATTGTTCCGTTATTTCACAATAAAAAAAATTGATATTTCGTGTGAAAAATGAGTGATATTATACTAACGTTTAGACCGAGTAGTATTTCTAATTTTCTCAACAGGGTGTTTGTTATAACCATTCAAATTTGAAAATTCTCAAATTAAAAAATCAGTTTTTTAATTGCACACCTATATATTTTATTTCATTTTATTCGGGATTAAAAAATCTATCATTTTTGTCAAATATATCCTATATCTATCTTTGATAGTTTTCGAGTAATTTCGATTTTTTCACACTATCATATACGCAAGGGCAGCGTGATGACATAATAGACCATACGTTCAAAAATACAAGCAGAAAGGCTAATACAGGCACGAACACAAACACTATCACGAACATGGACACACACACGAAACGTTTGATATCTTTCAAATACGAATATATACTGTCTCATGTCAATTTTGAATTATTTGACTCCTTACGATAACTCTCTCTTTAGGTGGAAAGTTAAAAATAAGGTAAGTATTTTTAATTTTGTACGTCGTGAAGATATTCAATTTGTATGTTTATGTAAAACTGGTTAACCTTATTTCCTTTGCAATTTCAATCAAGCTTTAGGGCAGCGAGTCTACGTTCAAAATATTGGACAAGTAAAAATTTTATAAATACATTATTGCATAGTCAGTACTAGGTGGGAGGCATGTGAACCCCATGCCAAGCGAAGGTGTACCACCCTTACCTTGTGCTCCTTAATATTAATTCTCTAATTTTAGGAGGGTCACCGATCACGTTTCCCTTGTCTTTAATCCATTCTTATTATATTCTTCTTCTCAACCTCATTGTAACCTTCCTATCGGATCGAGAGTACAAATGTAACAAAAAGATGGCGACGGTTCCGTGTCTAAAAAATTCGGCATCAAATGCTGTCTCATTTATTATTACAGCTGCAGTATCAGTTGCATCAAACCCACTTGCTTAGAAAACTTCGGTTCTTTCCCCACTAGGTCTAACTGACCATCTTCAAATTCTGCTGTTTGCCACAACACCCATATAGCTTTGTGGAATTTTAAGCCATCTAAATGAGTTTTCTTTGCAACCTTCCAATGGCGTGATTATTATTTTAAGGCGTCCTCATCTTTGGACATTGCAGAAAACCGTCCAGATCATTCTCGTTTCGAACTCTGGCTCAGTTGTGCTTACGCTGATTCAATATCTTTCAAAAATAATAATCTTATACCAAATGAAGATCTTATAAATCGGTCTGAAAGTTATTCAGGCTATATCGGTTCTAGAAATACCTACAAAGCAGTTACCACAATTTCTACACATTTGTAAAAAATTTTTGAAGATTTAGTTGCATCAAACCCATGTCCTAATGATGCTGCAAAATATTCACCCCTAGTCTACTTTCATACTCTATGAAAGTAATTGATTTCTAATACAACCTCCTAGAATCGATCACCAGTAGACTTAATTCCAATAAGGCGACTGACCCAGACGGTATTAGCTATTTTCTTAATTAAATGTTCTTTCGAACTGGCAGCTATCCTCTCTAGCTCTAGTCGGTCTCAATGTCTTCTGGGAATGTAATTTTTCGTGGAAGCTAACAAATATTCAACCTACTCCTAAAAAGGCGACAAAACCGATTCCTCTAACTACCGACCAATTACCTTCACTTCCATTTTGTCTAGTCATAGAAAAAACCATCTATAAGCAACTATTTTCTTTCCTTGAATCTATGAAGCTTCTCATTGACTTGTTTAAGCAGAGTCATTCAACAAGCAATCCCTTTGTATATGTGACCAAAACATCTGGAACAATACATAAATTGTGTCGTAATTGGTGCTTTCTTTTCAAAAAAAAGTTGTCATTTACGCGGCCTTGCTACAGGGATCAGTTGTAACTCTTTCACTTTTTCTCCTTTACATAAATGATCTTCAACAACTAATTCGATCCATTGCTTTACAGCCGACAGCGCTCTTCATTGTAGTTCGTCTCAGTCAACTTCTATCTCAAATCAAGGTATTAAAACCGAAATGGCAAGTCCAATCAACAGAGACATACTACGTATCTTTGAATGGGCAAGTACTAGATAAACTTGATTCAAACAAAAATCAATGTTGTCATGTGTCCGCCAAAAAGTAACGATCATTTCCTGTTGTAAATATGAATGGTTCAGATCTTAAGTCTTAAATTTTCAGACTCAATTACTATGTTAAGAATTCAAATCTACCGTGGATTGTCTGTCTTCTGTTAGCTACTAAAGCAGTTGCTAGTAAAACACGCGTTTTATACAGATCTTAGCAGAACCGATTATTTATTAATTACTTACTTTCTTTACTTATTATCGTTTAAAATTAATAAACAATCAATTTTTATCGCCACGTCAAAATCTCAATGGTAACACCACCCTCGATAAACTAATAAGCTACGCTTACCTCACGCTAGTTCTATGTCAGCCTACTGCTTGATTTCAAAAATCATTGCGTCACTCTTAAAAAATCAGAGTTCGTTCCGGGGCCTTTGTCGCTTCGGGTATTCAACACCAGACCATTCTATATCAGCTCCCGCCCAATGCGGACCTACGCCCGTTCAATGTACTCGTACATGATTTACACTACTTACTCAAACGCCGTTACCACGGTGTAGCTTGTTTGACGGTTGTACAGATAAGCATAATAGCCTCGTCTGGTGGCACAAAGCTGCTGCCTTGTTGACTAGAAGTCCTGTATTGCAACATTACACACATATTACAGGCCTTCACTGACAAACTATCTAGAAATTCAGCAAATAGTGTTTGAAATCAAATCACCCAGGTCCTGGTCACGATCATTGTTTTCGATCAAATAATTCCAGACAAAAAACCCTATTTCCGCAATATAAAATATTCATGTTCGCTTAACGTGAATTTTCCTGTATTTAAATAATTTACGCAGTTGATTTCAATGCCTACCCCAGAAGCAATTACGCAATTTTCCTAATTGATGTTTGTCTTTTACCACACGAATTAATTAAAATCCAAGATTGTCCACTATTAAATCTAAAATAATCATAGTCATAATGCAAACTCTCCTATTTATGCCGTGTGTAAGAACCGCCACTTTATATATATATATATATATATATATATATATATATATATATATATATATATATATCGATTAAACACTTTTAAATAAATTTATGCTATAGTTAAACCTTACATGAAAATTATTACGAAATAAAGTTATGGTTATGGATTATCTGTTTTCTGAATTGCGTCCAGTGATTAAACCAGTGATATATTTTCTTCAGTATGTGTTAGAAACTGGTGACATTTTCGATTGTGAATTAAGTGATGACGAAAATAGTGGGCAGAGTGATATTGACAAAGAATTGAGTTTGGGTAGTGTTATGCGGGACATGAGTGAGCCATGTGACATCAATTTATTACTAAACCATAATTCGATTGAGATGATGGACATTCAAAATGAAGGTAGGCCTAATGTTGTTCATGACGACGATGATGATGATGCAGGTATGTTAGTGACTAATTTCAGTGAAAATGTGAATGACCCAGACCATCCTGATGTCAGTTTCTTAGATATTATTACTACGCGAGAAGCCATTTCTTGGGAAAAGAAAATATTCACAAAACGACAACCTTCAGACTTTATTGTGGAACATGAGGAATATTCTTCTTTGTCGCCTCTTTCATTCTTTTCCAAATATGTACCCAAATCAGTTTTTGAAACGGCAGCCGAGTGCACTAACATGTACGCTATGCAAAATGACAATAGTAAATTTTCGAATTGTGATGCTTCTGAAATTGAAGTTTTAGTAGCTCTAGATATTACAATTGGTACCTACACTTGGTATCAGAAGGGTCGATTTGTGCTGGGATCCTAGGGTAAAGATTGGTATATTCCACGATTCCGGAATGCCGAGAGAGCGATTTTTCAAATTACGTAACTATTTACATTTAGTTAATAATTGTGATGTACCATCACAATGGCCAAGACAAAGTAATAGTACTGATGATGAAAGGCTGCACAATACCCGAGTAAATAACCCAACCATAACCGGATTTGTTGATGTATTCCGTAAAGTGCGTATTTATACGGCCATAAAAAAAAGATGCAATGAATTACCGGTTGAGCAAGCTGTATCAATTGATGAACAGATAATTCCTTTTACAGAATACTTGAGTGTTAAGCAATATGTTAAAGGCAAGCCGACACCATGGGGCGTGAAAAACTTTTTGCTATGTGGAAAAGGTGGACTATTGTACGACTTGATTCTATATCAAGGCAAGTCTACTGAACTTAATGAAAATAATACAACAAATTTTGGTTTGGGTGCGGCCGTCTCTCTGGAACTTGCCAAACATTAGAAAAACCAGGACACACTCTATTTTTTGATTTCGTCGTATTATCTTCTACAAATATTAAAATCTAGACTAATGTTTGCTTCATGCACCGCCAGAATCAACAGATTTGTTAAACCTCCGTTGAAACTTAAAAAGGAAAAACAAAGAGGTTTTAGTGAAGAAGTAGTTAGTTGCGATGGAGATGTAGTCCTAACAAGATGGTTAGACAACGAAGCTGTGGATCTTGCATCCAATTTTGTAGGGATTAGTGAACCTGATCAAGTTGCAAGATGGAATAAAACTAAAAAAGAAAAAATTAAGATCTCAAGACCGGAGGTAATCAAATAGTATAATGCTGCAATGGGTGGTGTTGATCTTTTAAATAGGTTTATTAGCCTATACAGAATAAATGTAAGATCAATGAAATGGACGCTCAGACTCATCTTTCATGCAATTGACGTTGCTGTTTGTAACTGGGGGCTAGAGTACAAAATTGCATGACATCAGCTTTCGGTCCAGAAAAAGGATGTATTGGACCTATTCCATTATCGCTTGCTGTTAGCCGAAGATCTAATTAAAGTTGGAAAAGTGGACAACACAAAAAAGCGA
>JARFJB010001976.1:3162500-3222500 GCA_036346205.1 Vesta saturnalis
TGAAAGGACCAGATTGTATGCCTTAATTTTAATGGTAGCTGTTGGAATGTTCAGTTTTTTGCTATTGTTTCTAGACATCTAAGTAAATAATTAAGTATGTTAAGTTATCACAGCATTGCATTGATTTAGTATATATAGTTAGAATTAAGATAAGGTTAAACATACACATTTAATATCGATAGGGAGTGAAGAACACCATATGAAAAATGTAAAGGTATTCAGCTGAAAATCGAAATATGTCAATTAAGGATTTATTAAAAATACTAATGGTTATTAAAATCTTTGTTGTAATGACAATGGATAATAATTTGCGAAATATTTACCATCTTTAAATTTTTTATGTCGCTCTGCCATTCTAACCAAATCACAAACACAAACTAAATTTCTGTTCATTAAATTAAGAGTTACCCCGCTTTTAAATAATTTAGTCGGTTGGCTGCTTGGGATGCTTTAAATAACTGATTTATTATTCCTAATTGTTACGTCTTTATATAAAATAAATAAATATTCATTCGGTATTTTGTTAATATTTTTCCATACTAAATATATAACATAATCAAGAAACACCCACGATTTTTAAATCTTTATCATAGTTTTATGTTTACATATTCTGTTTAACTGGTTACTGTATTCTACTAAAGTTCAGTGGAACAGCCTTTTTTAATGTAGTAATACAAGAAATCAAAAACAGTTTAGGCAAGTCCAAGTCTTTTCATAAAGTACCTAATCATATTTAGCACTCATAAACCCCTTTGTATATACACTTGGGGAAAATGAAGGTACCATCCGCCATCTTCGATTTTCGTTAATTGGTTTATAATTGCAGCTTCAAGGAAAGGGTCTAGAATATTAAATGTTTTTGAAATTCTTTGTGGAACAAGGTTGGTGGCTACTAACGGGTCTTTGCGAATTGCTACACATCTCGTTTACTTAATAAAGTACTTATATTTTACATCATCTTGGCGCCATCTTGGTTCCGTAGTACGTCATGCTAATGACTAGAACTTCGCTTTCACACTGTCTTAATGTGTTTATTAATTGATATGGAAATGTCAACTTTATTCCCAGTTTGATTAAACTAATTACCGGATGTAGATTCGCAAGTTTTCAAAGTGATTTAAGGAAACTTGAGTTTTCTGCTGGTTTTTAATGGTACATCTCTACTGACAGGCCCGATCTAGTTAACGTAATAAATTTTATGTTATCTAAACCAGATTCTGTGAATTAAAAAGTGTCTTGAATAGATTTAGGGTTCAAAAAAAGAGAAAAGTTGGAGTAGGAATTTCTCCGCACCTGCTGCTGATTGCGTAATTATACACCAACTTCCAAAAATTAAATGTACGCTTGGTTGTGATCCAGATTCCGTCAAATTAAAAAGAGACACGAAAAGGTATTCATGAAGAGAATACAATTGGTATTTGTAGATCCTATTAAATATTAATTTACCAGATTCGTTAATTACCGCAGCCTTTAATGGTATACGTAATTAATGGGCTGGACCAGACTAATTAAACATTTTTTTTTAATTATTGGAAGAAGAAAACAACGTTCACTTGCAAAGGGAAAGTTGGATTACGTAATATTTTTTTAACAAGCAGAGAAAACAATTAATGGCTAGTTATTGCTTTAATTAGTTGATAGTTAAAAATACCGTTCACATTTTAATTATTTATTAATGTGACCATAAAGTAACGGCAACTCATCCGTACCATAGGTACCAATATTGAAGTATACGTTAGTTCAGCATGTTTAAACATTTTAAACTTTTGTGCTCTGTGCTCCAAGTAGGACTCTCTGAAGATAGTGTAAACGCAAATTACTACCTGTTGTGCGTGCGTGCGTGTGTGTGTGTGTGTGTGTGTGTGTGTCGCGCGCTCAAGTGCTTTAGCAAGATGAAGTGGGACTGAGTTGTAATTAGCCTTGTGAATTATAATATAAACCAGCAATAAATGACAACTGTACCCATGGCTAAATGACATAATGCTTAAATGAAACCATTACATAACATGTATGTACGTTTAGGACAAATTTCTATTAATTTAATTATAAGTTGTATAACCTTTTAAAAAGCTAGTTCCGAAGATCAGTTGCACATTAAATTGTTATATGCTTCTCCATATTTGAATAAACAGCGAAAACTCCTAAAGTTGATAAAAATTACTAATTTGTTACGATTAACTATTTTTCATTATTACCTATGCTTTATTAGGTTTTAAATATTTAATTTATGAATATATAAATGTGAATAAATTTTAGTCAAATCACAATTTTTATATTATTCTTAAACAAACCTGTACTAATTAATTATATATTAAAATAAGGTTAATTAAAAATTTTTAGAAATATGAAATTATGTGGAAATTATTACCAATGTCAAAGTTGATATCTCTTTTTCTTATCAAAACTGGTTAAGTACTATTTAAACACACACAATCAATAAGAAAATTTAAAATCTGCTACGATTTACAAAACGTGTTAACTTAATTTAAATAAAATTTTGGTGTTACTGACAGGCCCGCGCCGTCCAATGGTCAACTCATGCGTGCGTTACAAGCAACAATACAAAAAAATAAAATTGTTTTCTCGTCATTTGAAAACGAAAATAATAGTAATTATTTATTATTTTACAACAATTACAGTTTTCTGCATGCAATTTCAGCGAATTTTATTTTGTTCAAAAAAAAAATATAATAAACGTAGATAAATCATTCTTTATTCATAATAAAGGCTTAGTCATTTGTTGTGTTACTTTTCAACTTATATTTTAATGAGTATACAATTATTCGTGTTGCGACTTGCATTCTGTGACTTGTGTTCAACCTCATACGCAAAAATAGTTTACTTGATAGATTTGTTTTATATTTATTGTACTGTTATACCGTTCGATAAATAGTTAAGAAGAAATAATTTTAATAGTGATATTTACCTAGTAAATTTTATGTCCGATTTCTTGATTCCTACAGTATGCTCACCTACTGATGACGAACTGCTGGAGAAGGAATTTGAAGGCAGTATCATTATTCAGCTACAATCAACTTCTAGTAAAGATTGTAAACTTGGTGACGGCGAAGAGAAATTTTTGCCACTTCCTGAGGATCCAGGATTATGGCCAAAAGTTTTATTTCCCCGTCATGTTCAATTATTAGTAGATAATGTACCAGGTCGTTATCAGATTAAAAATCAGATTTACCCTAAAGACAAATCAGGGCGTACGTTTTCTGGCATGTATTTTATTATTATTCTGGGAAAACTATAAAATTAAGTAACGATAATGAGTTTAATGATTGGCATCCTTTAAGTCAACATTTAAATTACCAGGAAAAAAGAATTTGAAGCAATGGACAGATCTTTTAAATCGAATGAAAAAGAATAAAACTATAGATTCTGAAATTCAAAATATTGACATGGCGTTGTTGAGCGTATTTTTTTATACGGTTCAATTTTTGATTGAACAGAACGCACAAAAATATTAGGAAGTAACGTTAGATATAAAATTTTAAACACGGCGAAAAAAGCTGAATATTTTTTTATCATCCTCGACTATACACCTGATGTCAGCCACCAAGAACAGATTTTAGTATGTATCAGATTCGTCAATTTAAACGATTCGCGAATTGGTATTGAACAACATTTCCTAACTTTTTGTTCTGTTACTGATGTTACCGGTAAAGGTTTAACAAATTCTTTGATACCGACGTTAGAAAATTATGCAGTAGATGAGCTAGGCGGGTTCTGGCATATTTTGTACAAACACCCCATGTATTTCTTATGGGAGTTTTCTAAGGTTCGTTTTGGTCATTTTTGGTCGATAGAATCACGTGACCAAGCTTGCGCATGTGGGCATACGGGATGTGTGTATGATTGCATACTACATCAGGGGATGACTATGTGGGGACGGTTGCTTACGGGATGTCTATGTAAGGGGTAAGCAGGGGATTAAGAAGTAGTAGTGATGGGGGTAAAGTACATTAAGCATTAACTCAAAATGGATGTATGTAAATGGTTGCATACAGCAGGGCCAGACAAGCATAATTTATGTGAGTATTGGCAGTGGACGTCAGTAGTAGCATGTAGGTGGTTGCATTAGCATATGGGGTTGGTTTCATGCTGCATAAGCGGTAAGCCGGGGATGGCAGCTTACCGATGGGTATATAGGGTTAGGCGGTAGCATGTAGGCGGTTGTATTAGCTCATGGGGATGACTAAGTGTGGTTGGTTGCATGCTACATAAGCGGGGTTAACACATCAGGGGGTAATAGCATGCAGAGTAAATAAACACGCTATAATAGTAATTTATTGTTACAAAATACATTCTAAAGAACGAACATCTTCAGCATAATTTACCTTTGTGAATGAAAGAAATATGTGACATTGGCATGTTAGGTTCTGTAACATCTAAAAACAAAACGTTTAAGCTGGTAATGAAATATAAACGTACTTACCAAATTAACATTCATGCAATTGTTTTTTAGTACAAATATTACTAAATACTGTATAAAGGTCTAACTATATCAAAATTTGATGACAGAATGATTAAAACATTGAGATAGGAAATTGATATCCGCCCCATTCCAATCATTTTAATGCAAGTAACGAATACCATATCGTTAAAAGGCAGCATCACAAACTCTGTAATATCTAATAACAAAACGTTTAAGGTGGTAATAAAAAATAAACGTACTTGCCAAATTAACATTCATGTAATTATTTTTTAGTAAAAACATTACTAAATACTAAAAATTAATAATAATTTTTAATTACTAAATACTGTACAAAGATCTAATTATAACAAAAGTTGGTGACAGAATGATTAAAACATTGAGATAGGAAATTAATATCCACCCAATTTCGATCATTTCAATGCAAGTAACGAATACCATATCGCTAAAATGCAGCATCACAAACTTTGTAATATCTAAAAATAAAACGATTAAGGCGATAACGAAAAAATAAACGCACTTATCACATTAAACTCATGTAATTATTCTTAGTAAGATATTACTAAATACTGTATAATGATCTGATTATATCAAAAGTTGGCGACAGAATGAATAAAGTAGGATAAAACAAGTGGATTCTAAAACCACAACGTCTAGTAATATTACAAAAATGAAACGTGGTGTTTTCATGCAAAAAACGTAATACGTCACAATAGAAAGTTTTAGAACATTGATATAAATTGATGTTAAATTAAAGTAAAAGTTTATTAGTGTCTCTATTATCAGGTATGTATCTTATTATACTTTTTGTATCAATTTCAAAAATTACCCCTATTAAGTTGAGAACACAGGTTTTTAAAGAATTTAGTCAACAGGGATTAATATGTTGTAGATTATATGTTAATATCGTAATTTCATCACAAACGTTTAATATATTAGCAGTCCTTAGATAAATTTTTAACTGGTGCATTATCAATTTTTTAGTTTAATGTCGCTATTCGGAAAGACTGAAAAACTGGTAATTTTGATATCTTGAGCGGTGTAATGAAATTTGATTGGATCCATGAAAGAAGCAGTAGAGTATTGATGCTGTTAATTGAATGGATCGATGAAAGCGGTATTGGTGAATTGACGTTGAAGATTGAATGTGTTGATGAAAGAGGTATTACAGGATTGATATTGAAGGTTGAATGGGTCGAAGAAAGAAGCATTAGAACATTGATGTTGAAAAGGAATGAAATGATGAAAGAGGTATTAGAGGATTGATGTTGAAGACTGAATGGATCGGTGAAACGAGTATTAGACCATTGATTTTGAAAATTGAATCGATCAATGAACGAAGCATTAGTGGATTGATGTTGAAGATTTAATGGGTCGAAGAAAGAAGCATTAGAGCGTTGATGTTAAAAAGTGAATGGATCGGTAAAATAGGTATTAGAGCGTTGATGTTAGAAATTGAATAGATCGATGAAAAAGGTATTAGAGGATTGTTGTTGGAAATTGGGTAGATGGATGATAGAAGCATTAGGGGATTGCTGTTGAAAATTGAATGGTATCGATGAAAGAAGCATTAGATTATTGATGAAAATTGATTGATTCGATGAAAGAGGTATTAGAGGATTGATGTTGAAAATTGAATGATTTGAAGCAAGAAGCATTGGAGGATTGATGTTGAAAATTGAAGGGATCTATGAAAGAGGTATTAGAGGATTGATGTTGATGATTGAATGGATCTGGGAAAGAAGCATTAGAGGTGTGTTATTGAAAATTGAATGGATCGATGGTAAAGGATAGCTAATTGGTGTTGAACTATAGAACGTAAATGATAGATAATAGAAGCATTAGAGGATTAGTGTTGAATGATAGAGAACATAAGCATACTGAAAGGTAGAACGTAAATGATAGAGGATTGTTGATGGAAATTGAATAGATAGATGATATAACCATTAGAAAATTGCTGTTGAATGACAGAACATCAATGATAGAGGGTTTGAGGATTGATTTTGAAATTTGAATGGATCGAATTTAGAAGATACAAGCATTAGATGATTGGTGTTGAATGATAGACACATTAGTGGATTCATGTTGAATGATAGAACGTAAATGATAGACGATAAAAGCAGTAGAGTATTGGTGTTGAATGATAGAAACCAAATGATTGATGATAGATGCATTAGAGGATTGGCGTTGAAAATTGAAGGTACCGATGATAGAAGCATCAGAGGATAGGTGTAAATGATATAGGATAGAATAATTAGAGTACTGGTGTTGAATGATAGAATCGATAATAGATAATAGAATCATTAGCGGAATAGTGTTGAAAATTAAATGGATCGATGGTAGTGGACAGAACATTAAAAAATTGGTGTTGAATGATAGAAGGTAAATGATGGAGTTTTGAAGCATTCGAGGGTCCGTGTTGAATGATACAGGAGCATGTTGAATGGTAGAACGCAAATGAGAGAAGATAGAATCATTCGATGATTGGTGCTGAGGATTAGAGGATTCGTGTTAAATGATAGAAGATAGAAGCATATTGAATTGTAGAACGTAAATGATTGAGGGTAGACGGATCAGATGATTGTTGTTGGAAATTGAATAGATGGATGATAGAAGCATTAGAGGATTTGTGTTGAATGATAAAACGTAAATGACAGAAGATAGAAGCGACAGGAGATATCATCGTTGCTCGGGGTCATCTTCTCATGATCGATCCACATTAGAGAATTGGAGCAAAGACTCGCATCAAACACGCGTACGTGTGATTTTAAGTTAAGTCAATACTCGAAGCACTAACTGATGAAATCGAACCTGGAACCTGAATCCATTCAAATTTCAACATCTGTCCTCAAATGCTTCTATCCTCTAACAATTACATTTTATCATTCAACACAAATCCTCTAATGCTTCTATAATCCATCTATTCAATTTCCAACACCAACCCTCTAATCCGTCTACCCTCAATCATTTACGTTCTACCATTCAATATGCTTCTATCTTCCATCATTCTACATGAATCCTCTAATGCTTCTAACATCTATCATTTATGTTCTACCATTCAGCACCAATCATCCACTGCTTCTATCTTTTCTCATTTACGCTCTACCATTCAACATGCTTCTGTCCTCTATCATTCAACACGGACCCTCTAATGCTTTAAACCTCTATCATTTGCCTTCTATCATTCAACACCAATTCTCTAATACTTGTGTCCACTATCATCGATCCATTCAATTTTCAACACCATTTCTCTGATGATTCTATCATTTATCATCGATTCTATCATTCAACACGGATCTTCTAATGCTTTTATCCTCTATAATTTATGTGCTATCATTCAACATGAATCTACTAATGTTTCTATACTCTATCATTAAACACCAATCCTCTAATGTTTCTATCCACTACCATCGATCCATTCAATTTTCAACACTAATTCTGTATCATTTACGTTCTATCATTCAACAACATTCCTCTAATGCTTGTATTTTCTAAATTCGGTCCATACAAATCTTAACATCAATCCTCAAATGCTTCTATCCTCGAACATTGATGTTCTGTCATTCAACCGGAAACCTGTAATGCTTCGATCCTCTATCTATTCAATTTCCAACAATAATACTCTATCATTTACGTTCTACCATTTGGTATGCTTCTATCCTCTATCATTCAAGACTAATCCTCCAACGCTTCTATCATCTATCATTTACCTTCTATCATTCAACACAAATTATCTAACGTTTCTATCCTCTACCATCGATCCATTCAATTTTCACACCATACCTCTGATGCTTCCATCATCGATTCATTCAATTTTTAACATAAATCCTCTAATGCTTCTATCATCAATCTTTTCAATCTTCAACATCAATGCCCTAATGCTTCTTTCTTCGACCCATTCAATCTTCAACTTCAATCCTAGAATGCTTCTTTCGTCCATCCCTTCAATTGTAAACATCAATCCTCTAATACCACTTTCATCAATCCATTCAATTTTCAATATATATCCTCTAATACCTTTTTCATCGATCCATTCAATCTTTAACATCAATCCTTCAATACCTCTTTCGTGGATTCATTCAATTTTCTTCATCAACGCTCGAATGCTTTTTTATTCGACCCTCTCAATCTTCAACATCAATTCTCTAATGCTTCTTTCATCTACACCATTCAATTTTCAACATCAACGCTCTAATGCTTCTAGCGTCAATCCATTCAATTTTCAACATTAATTCTCTAATGCTTCTTTCGTCGGTCCATTCAATTTTCAACACCAATGCTCTAATGATTCTTTCTTCCACCCATTCAACTTTAGTCATCAATAGTCTAATGCTTCTTTCATTGATCCATTCAATTTTCAACATCAATACTCTAATGCTTCTTTCATTAATCCATGCAATCTTCAACATCAATACTCTAATATGTCTCTTATCGATCCATTCAATTTTCAACATCAATGCTCTAATGCTCTTCCACAATCCATTCAATTTTCAACACCTATCCCCTAATACTTCTTTCATCACTTTTCAACATCAATCCTCTAATGTTTCTTTCATCGATTCATTCAGTCTTCAGCATCAATCCTCTAATACGTATTTCATCGATCGGTTCACTTTTCAACATCAATACTCTAATGTTTCTTTCATCGACCTATTCAATTTTCAACATCAATACTCGGTGCTTCTTTCTTTGACTCATTAAATCTTCAACATCAATTCTCTAATACCTCTTTCATTGATTCATTCAATGTTCAACATCAATCCTCTAACATCTCTTTCATCAATCCATTCAATCTTCAACATCAATCTTCTAATACCTCTTTCATCGATCCATTCAATTTTCAACATCAATCTACTAGTACTTCTTTCTTCGGCCCATTAAATTTTCAACATAAATCCTCTAATACCTCTTTCATCAATACATTCAATCTTCAACGTCAATTCACGAATACCACGTTCATCAATCCATTCAATTAACAACATCAATACTTTAATGCTTCTTTCATCGATCCAATCAAATTTAGTTTTATTGCCAATTGAAGTTTGAAGAAACTAGTGTGTTATTAATTTTATTACACCGCTCAAGGTATCAAAATTACTAATTTTTCAGTATTTCCGAATAGTGACTTTAAACTAACAGATTGATAATGCATTTGTTAAAAATTCATCTAAGTGCTAATACATTGAACGTTGGGGATGAAATTACGAACAGAGCGAAACTTACACGTCTGGAAACATGAAATTTAGCTTATTCAGTTCCAAATTCTGTTCAACGACATTGCACACTCAATATCTCAGCTTACAGTCTTCAGACCGGAAGTTGCATTTTTAGAGTCAGATGAAATTACGAACAATGCGAAAGTTACACGTCTAGACACATGAAATTTAGCTTTTTCAGTTCAAAATACTGTTAAACGATATGCCACACTCAATGACTCTGCGTACAATCTTCAGACCAGAAGTTGCACTTCTAGAATCACCAAATTTAGCTTTATGACCAATTTAAGTTTGAAGAAACTAGTGTAATTATCTATTACTAATTTCATTATACCGCTCAAGGTACAAAAATTACTAATTTTTCGGTATATCCGTATAGCGACATTAAACTAACAAATTGATAATGCATTAGATAAAAATTTATCTAAGGACTGCTGATGTATTAAACGTTTGTGATGAAATTACGAACAGAGCGAAAGTTACACGTCAGCAAATATGAAATTTAGCTTATTCAATTCAAAATACTGTTAAACCACATGCCCCCACTCTCAATATCTCAGCGTGCAATCTTCAGACCGGAAGTTGCACTTTTAGAATCATCAAATTTACCTTTATTAACAATTTAAGTTTGAAGGAACTAGTGTAATTATGTACTATTAATTTCATTACACCGCTCAAAATATCAAAATTACTAATTTTTCAGTATTTCGGAATAACGACATTAAACTAACAAATTGATAATGCATTAGCTAAGAATTTATCTGAGGACTGCTAACGTATTAAGCGTTTGTGATGAAATTACGAACAGAGCGAAAGTTACACGTCAGAAAACATGAAATTTAGCTTAATCAGTTCAAAATACTGTTAAACGATATGCCCCCACACTCAATATCTCAATATCAAGTTAATACAGTGTCCACAATTTTACATACTCATTTTAATATTGTGCAAGCGTGTGCTGATTTAAGTAATTTAATTGATTTTTAAAAAACTATCGTTCAGGTAACAGTTTCAATGATTTACTAAAAGAAGCTAGCAAGGTCGCGATTTTATTAGATATCGATCCAGAATTTAAAGATGAAGGCTTTTTAAGACCTCGAAAAGTTACAGAACAATTTAGTTACAAAGGTAGCGATGAACCAATACAAAACGAAGAATTACAATTTAAAGTACATAGTCATCTTGTAACGATAGATTGGAAGTGTTATCTGCCCATGCAGCAATTTTCACATTTTTCTGGAATATTTCGGAATTTAACACTCACTCTCAATCTGAACAGCTAGAGTTTTGTACAAAACTTATATTAATATATTAAGTGATAAAAATCGAAATGAATTTGACATAAATAGGATAGAACTTATGAAAGAATTGCAGTTTTTTCAGAATCTTGAAATACCCTAAATTACATTGTAACCAATAATTTACATTATTCTTATCCAAACATTTTTGTGGCATTACAAACTTTATTGACAATGCCAGTTTCCATAGCCACAGCGGAAAGATTGTTTTCCAAATTAAATATCTGGTGTGAAACACCACACGACCTTCCAACCTGCAACATACAAATTACCAAAAATGAAATAACTTTAATAACATTTTTTAAGGATAATTATGCAACCACTTTTATAAGAAGTTCATTACGAAAATAGGCAACATCATAAACGCAAAAACAATAATCTAAGTCAAGCAGACGTTTAAAACTTCATGACAAACAAAGGTTAATAGACACCTATGCTAACTTGAAATAATTTTAATTTCAATTTTTTTTAGGATAACTATGCAACCTCTTTTTTATATGTTCATAACGAAAATAGGCAACATTGTAAAAACAAACCAATAATCTGTCAGAATGACGTTTAAAACTTCATGTCAGATCGAGATTCATAGACATAAATACATGTTCATATTTATTGTTACATTCGTTACCTACGCTGCACGATTTAATCAATTTTTCGACCTGTTAAAATCTCTGGCTTATTACTGTTTTGCTGGTATCTTCTTAAATATACTATTTTTCTAAAAGTAACTGCATTTCTATAATTTCGTCTCTGTAGTTTCTCGAACATATTACTTTTCTCAAGTAAATAAATTTCGGTATTAAATTGTTAAAATTATTGATGGTCACTCATACGTTGCATTCAACCCTATGGTTTGGAGGCACTGCTTCACAGCGGATTGTCGTCTGGGTGATAAGTGACTTGTACGCTCTCTTCCTGTTTAGGTTTTGGCGAAGCAGACATTTTGTATTTTTCTAAAGAAAATGAAGTTTCCCATCCAGTTATGTCGGTTTTAAAATCATTTTTCTAAATATGTACTGACATTCTGTAACCGTTTAGTACATACGATTCTATCGGATTAATAGGAAATACTTGCTATAGCCATCAACATATCTGGCGTTCGATAATTAACTAAAAAGAGATCAATAAATTTATTAACCAAAGGGGTTACACATGACCTCACCAGGTTTTTTATAAGGGCACATTAGTTTTGTAACATAAATCGTAAAACAAGGTGTAACTAATTAGATTAACTGTTTTCAGTTTTCCTTTATTCATTTTAGGGGATAATCATATACTATGCTGCTTTTCGAAACGCACCAGCAGTTCTCGAACTTGTACTATGGTTATATTCATTTCTTAAAGATTGTATAATCATTCTCCGATTAACTACCTAATTAAAGGTAAGATCTATTTTCATGCTTTCGTTTTGGGTTGATATATTTAATTTTAGAGTTACGTTGAACATATTGGGATATACCTTGTCTTATACGTTGTACATACTTCGATATACGTTATCTCATACGTGGTACATACTCTGAGTATAAGTTGGGTATACCTACATTTTGCCTATTAAAGGCATTTTACTTCATACATATTAGCAAGATACCCGATGCACCTGGTGATGAATAACTGGTAAACATTTGGTTGTTACGTTGGATCTTCAGGACAGGCTACCTGGATATTGAAAGCTAAGTTACCGATTACACCTGTTTTTGTATTACTTAAGCTTGATGCTTTAATTGTTGCATTGTGTAAGATTGTACAGACATATGTTGATTCAATTGATAAACAGTTAATTGTGTACTTCATCAACTATTCACTTGTACATTAATTTGTTTATTGTGTGTTGGGGTCAATGGCTACAATGCTGATTTATATTTTATGTATTTAAGCTGCAGAAAGAGTAAAACTGTACAACTGAATGCATTCGGCTTTGCGGTTGGTAAGTGTTATTACTGTTTAATTGTAAATTGACTATTTTTCATAACAATGTGCTATTGACTGCTTTGCATAAAAGATTGTATATATACTATAATATTTTACTTTGGCTATTTAAATGTTAATATCTATGCTTTATCATAACCTAGCTTTGAAGATCCATATGTTATTACTTTTTCATTTGGTTCTTTGTTTAATTACATTTATTTGATGTTATTATATGAATTGGAAGCTATAATTCTTGGTGGCTTGCTATAGTGCATTTAAGGGCACAAATATTTAGTGTGTAAGCTTTGGGTTAACGTTTTGTGTGTAACACAATTTAAATATTTATTTGAAGAATTATCCCATACCTTCGGGATACAGTTTACTTTGTAACAACAAAAAGCGCCAAAATATAACATTAAAAAGCGGCTGCCAAAGTATAACAACAATTATTAAATGGCGTCAAATTGTAACATTATAATAAAAAATCGATGATGTAATAACCAATTTTAATTGATCAAATAATTTTAATTAATATAAAAAATATTATCAAATAACAATCGCTACTGCCGTCGGCTCATCGGTAGATTGAGATAGGGTGGGTTCTAATTTAGAGTTTAATTAATATACCTGAAATACTGCATGCTTCTCATAAGCTTAATTATTTTCACTTATACTTAATTTATAAAAAAATGTTATCTAAAAAATTATGAAAAAATGATAAAATCTCGAGCGCCATGTTGTCTTTTTTTTTATTTATATATATATAGGAACAACAAAACCTAGTTAACGAATAATAATAAACAATTTATCAAAATGAAATTAAAATAACATGAAATACATAAGTTTATTCAATATATGATTGCAAACGTAAAAAAATCAGAAGTCATAAACTATTCAAAATTATATAAAAAACATTACCTTTTAACGGTTCTGTACATACACTGTAACTGGTAACTATGAAGCAGAATGGTGAACTTGGTGAGGTCAATGTCTTGCTTATTTCCCTTTATATATTGTGTCCATAACTTTATTGAATTTCTTTGAAGTTTAATTCGCCAAATTTATTTGTAAAAGTATGTAGAACTTGCGTTGTAAAATGTAATTCAAGTAAAAATTGCCATTTAAAATAATAGAATAGTAAAATATTGACTTATACGTGCCATTAAAAATAATTATTATAAAAATGCCATATAAAAGTATGCATTAAAAAAATATGAGTAAAACAATTGCAAACTAAATGCAAAATAAGTAAAAGTGAGTACTTAAAAGGTGAGTACTTAAAAGTGAGTAATTAAAAGGTGAGTACTTAAAAAGGTGAGTACTTAAAAGTGAGTAATTAAAAGGTTCCTAAAAAAAGCAAAGGCTTTAGTATTAAATGTAATGAATTAGAAAATAACTGACCACCAAAATCTGATGGCACCAAATATAAAAAATTAGGTAAAAATCATGCTTATTGCTGTAACATTCAGCATTAAGTGAATTAAAAAATCTTTTAGAATAACTCAAGTGTATTCCCCCTAAAAGTCTTCACGCTTGCGCGGATACAATAATATAAATCCAATTTTTTAAGAAAGGGAACTAAAACTATTTATGTAATATTACACCCAAAAGATATGTTCTAGGAAATGCCAATTAAATTGCCATTCTCAATTCTACATATTAATAATTAAAAACTTTTCTAATATTACGCCAAATAAATGAACGATTCTTAAATTAATGTACTTTTTAATACAACCACAAAAAAAAGGTTGTTACAACTTTATATCTATACATATTTAAAAGCTATATACTACGCTACGTTTATGTGATATTTGCATATAATATATTACTTTATAATAAAGGTGGTCGAAGAGGCTTAAAAAACTTAATAAATTAATGTGTGTAATAACATAATCGTTGAACTAACTCGAGATACACCCCATTCGCCACAAATAATGCCTTTGTCCCAGTCGGTTGATTAAAGTAGGACCGATTCAATCTTTTCATTTGCTTCAATTCCACAATTTCTGCTCGATTACTTCCACTGAACATCAATATAATAACTGCCATGTAACACTAATAAAAATGATCTCGGACGCCAAGTTATTTTTTAATTATGCTCGGAATAGCTAAACCGAAGTTGTTTACAATAAAAATTTTACTAAAATGTAAAAAAATAAAAAATATACAAACTATATTTATGAACAGTTAATGATAGGGTTAAATAAAATATATCTTAAGAACTAGCTATAGCCTTAAATTACTAAATAAGGGTTATAAATAATATAACCTGTACAAAATATAATAAATCTTCTTGAGAACCCCTGGTATTATAAAAAATAAATGCGGAAATGCAAACCAAGGTGATGTAATCCTTGTATCAATGTTGCGCAATATCTCGAAATAATACTTTTACGTTGTAAACCACACCCAAAATAGAATTTTCCTTCTTATAAATTTAACTTCATGAAATTGAATAATCCGTTTATTGCATTCTCTCGAAATTCAGATAAAAATTGGGATCTACATTTAGATGTGCATTAAAAGCAAAACGTAATCATAAAATGAAAGCGTACGTAAAAATAAAATTAAATGCGTACTTAAAATGTAATTAAAGTAGAAAAGTAAAAGTAAAAAAAGTAAAAAAGAGCAAATGTTTTAATTTTTAATATAACGAGTTAAATCATCTTACCATTAAATCAATGGCACTTTTCACAAAATTTAGGTGGAAACCCAAAAATATGGCTTCCTGCATCTAACAGTGTACCACAAGAAGTGAACAAAATGGACGCTCCGAATATCTGGTGATATAGCCGTGCGCGAAAAATTTGCGCAAAGAATTAAGTTAACGATGACGCGTTGTACGAAAATATTGAGCAGAAAAAAAATAATTTGCAGAAGTGGGAGTATAAACCCTCAAGAAAATATGCAACTTAAGTTACACCAAAATGCAAATTAAGTGCCTACCACATACTTACAAATCATTATTAAATAAAATTTTTATTATATTTACATCTAAATGAACGAAGAACATAAATTACGGTATATTTTAATACAACTCAAAATGGGTTGTTACAACTTGTGTTTTGAGACATTCTATCTTGTAACCATTTCTTTTACTGCTCAGATCCTTTCTTATATTCGTTGCTTAACTAGGAAATTGACTAATTCATCTAGGTATGGCTGTTAACCATTCTAGCTGGCGCCCTCTCTTCTCTTTTAAACTTTTAGGTACCACCTGCGTCATTGTAGAACCCATCCCACTTCTCTACTTTGACTGAGCTTTCCGGCAGCCCTAGGGCTATCTTCCCTGTTACGGTAAGTTAGTGGAGAAAGTACAAGTTTACACATAACATTATACAATCTTACATTTTTTTACATTTATTTCGCTTTACATTAAAAAAAAACTTTATAACGAACATTTATGAAAAATTAAATTTTCTTTAAAAAATACGTCTACACTTTTTCTTATAAAATTAATCCTTATTCAGATAATGAACAAAATTGAACTAACACAATTAAATTCTGCTTTAAGAATTTTTTTACTGCTAAATTACGCGCCATATCAGAAAATTGCATAGAACATAATTAATCGGTTTATTTAAGATCTATGTCCAGGTATTTTCATATCTATGAAATATGTAGCTGTTTTAGAAATACTAGATAAAAATAAAAAACTGCCCGTAATATAACCCCCCCCCCCCCCCTATCTGCCTATGGATTTTTCCCAAAATCTAATCAGCTCTAAGGCAAACGAAAACAAGCTTAGATACAAAATTTTAAGTACGTAGGTATTTTTGCACGGCGGCGCTCGATAAAGTTGGCGCGCCACTGGTTACTGACTTTAACTCGATTAAACATACCGCTGTGGGTTCGAAATTTTATATGTCCTCACTTAACATAATATTTTGGCTCACTAACAAATATGTAGTATATTGACTTAAATTAAAGGTTCAAGCATGTGTACAATTTTTTCATTCATGCACTATAGTACATGTGTTCCGCCTCTCCTAGATTAAAAACGTTTGCGGTTTGCCATCCTTATTGATTAATTATTTATCACGAGTATATTTTAAGAAAATATTTTTATATTTATGTTATTTAGGCAATTCCTTAATGTTATGACAAAAAAAGTTTACTTACTTCACGTAGTAAAAATTGGTGGTCATGTTGGGCTGTTTGGGATATTTACAACCAACAACCAAATGAAAACAATTTATTACAATTTCTTATTCGTAATAGGTTCAGAAAGAATCCAACTACTTAATTCTCAAAATGTTATTGATTTGCATGGGAAAATAAAATATTTATGAAGGTTTAAAGTCGAGCGCGATATGATTTATAGTACATTTGTAAATTAAATTCAGCAATTTTAAAACTATGCCAATTAAAAACTTAGAATTTACATATTTTAATAACAATATATTGTTACGGTGTAGAGTAGCAGTAAAACAGGGTAACAGATAAAATTAGGGGTGACGGAGCTCAGTGGTCGTGTGTATTATGCACCTAATTTTGCGTGCTTTAAGGTAGCTTGCCATACTTGCCACAATAGGAGTTGTTATAAACCGGAAGGGCGCCAGAGCATTTGAAATTAACACATTCGGTGTTGTAATGAGTAATTACGAAGGTTCACAGCCCTTCTAAATACTGCAACGTATCTAACCCACCACGTCACATAAAATGGGGAGGAATTAGTTAAGTAACACAACCAAACGGTCGTGAGACCGCAGAGCACTCGGATAGCATGGGTGTTTGAATTGTTGATGAGTAAATAGATAGTTTGGTTAGTTATAACGCGAGAGCGAAATTGTAGGCAGGTAGATAAGGAGAACAGACAAGAAGCAGGCGCCACAAGCAAAGATAAATTATTAGTTCTTGAAAGTCCCTGTAAAGTTTGAACCAGGGAAGAAGCAGGAAGAACAGGTTTATTCATGAACTTACCAACAATGACAATCTTTGTAAATCTTAATATATATATATATATATATATATATATATATATATATATATATATATATATATATATAACAATAACAGTGCATGTCTAGCCAACATGCAATTTGTACCCACAAAGCGAAAGATAAGTGTAGCCTTATCTTACTATCACAATGTGAAACACTAAAGTTTCGTAATTAATATATATTTTCAACATTATTAATGAAAAGGGCAATTCGCCAAATTTTACGGGCGATAAACTCACCTTTAATCATTATAAGTTTTTGTTATGAACGAATAAGTTCAAAGGTAAATATGTAATTAAAAATTATTATTTTGCAGGCTCACATTCCATTTATATAAGTAATTTGATTGTAATCTCATTATATTTAGAATTTACATCAGTTCTACATACATAAAGACAAAATTTGCATCGATTGGGGCTTGAACCTTGGTGGCGCAGTTGGTTAGCGCGGTACTCTAGCAAAGTACAGGTCGTAGGTTCAAATCCTACTCGAGGTAAACTTTTTATTTATGTATTTAATAAAATTAATAATAATTTTTAATTCACCTTTAATCAATTTAGGTAATTTAATAAAAGAACCCCTCAGTGCCATGCTGAAAGATCTTTCATAAAATGTAACCCTGAAAGGTAAATATATATATATATATATATATATATATATATATATATATATATATATATATATAATCGCAATAGTTTACATTAGAAAGGTAGCACTCCAACTTTCCTTTCGTTTCACAATACCCAAACACAAACCCCCCTTAACAATGACAAATTCAAGTATGTAAATAATCGAAGAAGCTTGTTCAGTTCATAACATGCATATACAGTAACTAATCCCTAATTCGAGATCAATGATCTGAACACTTTTATCCCCAATAAAAGAAACTTTGTACTTAAAAGCTAACAAATATAGTATCAATAATACGACATAGACAACCGGTATATACAATTTATGCTTCATCACTAGGTGTTTTATGTAGAAGTTCAGTGATAATTGCTCTAAATTTGGGTTAAAATATGTACACCAAATATTAACTGACGGTTTGATCAAATTATAATAGATCTACCTTAGTGAGATCTTTACGAAAGTGAAATGTATTGGGATATCAATATGACATCGAGATTGTAACAAAGGTTAGCAATTCATTAAAATACTTTGTAATATGCTTAATTTTAATGCATTTAATCTTTTGTGGATGCTGTAGTGAGCAGCATATAATTTATAACGGTTTAGGAAGTAAAATGGGCAATACGATGTTTTATTAATATAGGCGATAAAGAAAAAATCTGACCTTTGGATTGTGGAACAATCTGTAGATAGTACAGTTTAAGTTTCATCCTCGTAATTGCAGCGCACCTACCAGTAGTCATTTACCAGCAGTACCTATTAAGAGCACATCGTAGCAAACCCAAAAACGAGACGGAAGGTACTCTAACGGATATTCAACGACTATGTAAGGTAAACCAATATAGTGACAGATGAGAAGAAAAAGCAACTAGAAATAAGGTAAGATATATAATAGCAATTTATTTCTATAACGTTTTTTACCTTTACAGATAGAAGACGAGCTATATTGTGATAATTTACCACGAGCTGGTTAAAAAAACTTCTTTTAATTTAAACATCGTATTTTAAACCTAAACGAAAAATTCTAATTATAACCAGATTAATTAGAACCGACCTAGCTTACCATGTGCGTGTAAGTAACTTTTTTTTTACATCCGCAATAATAACGACTGTATTACTTCACCAAATGAAGAAAGTTTTTGTTTTGAAAAATTCTCATCTAAAAATGGTTTTTTACACACCGAAGGACAGCAACCATAGAAATTCTCTAAAATATATTTTACACCACACACAATGGCCGTTAAGAAACCACACCTTAAGAGCAAAGCATTCAACAAAATTTTCTTATCAAATTTTTGGTTTTAATCAAAATGTATTTCAATAAAGCATGTGTAGTAATATGTAATTATTCAATGGTATCACCATCTAGTGGTGATTTAGCAAACTAACAGATATTATATATATATATATATATATATATATATATATATATATATATATATATATATATATATATATATATATATATATTAACTACCCAGAACCCACGTATAGATGGCACTAGCAAGTTAATTTAAAAAACTTTTATAAAATAAGAGATGTAAATACGATAAAGAAATAATTCAATCAATTATGAATTGAAGCGTACATGGTAATGGCAGTAAATACAGAAAATTCAGATCATTATGGTAGAGAAATAAGTAATGAGTAATCCTTAAATAGCAATCTCAAATATCAAGTCACAGATACGTATTTAGTCTTGTTTTTTTCCAAACAGTTACAAGAGAAAATTATAAAATCGATCCGAAAAGATACGATATAGATTTTTGCACGTTACAATACCCAAATAACTCGTTTACCTTTCATTCGTAATCACAGGTGGGTCCAGGAACCTGAAGGTGTTGCGCTATACATAAAAGGCAGAAACATACTATTTGCGCGTATTCGCTACAAAGGCAGCTACTAGTCTGATAATGATCTGATAAGGTTATCGTACGTTACGTTAATTATTAAGCCTAACTTTAAATGAAATTATATTAACCAAATTAAAATAACGAAAACGTTTGTTAAGCCAATTCTCTCTCAAATTGTTACTCTACTGTCCAAAAAAAGAACATTGAAAAATATTCGCACTTCGTCACTATGAAATTATGTAATTCAAAAATTTTCGCAACTAAATGAAATTATTAAAATCAGTAGATACGGGATCACAGTAATATCAATTTCACAGACTACTGTCATGAAATGTGGGATGTTCTTGCAAGATCATTAACCGTTTCGTAAACTAAAGTAACTTAATTGTAGTTATATCAAAAACTAAGGTTTAGAACGTCTACACACTTAGTACCATATAAGTTTTCAAATATTGCAGGCAGGACAAAATAATCATATACAATACCTCAAGTAGCCGATGAATTACCGAAAATTTTTGTCAAAATGTATGAGTGTTTATCGCTTCGATATAAATTGGTCGAGTACGTTAGCACTCGGCCAATTTTGAAGCAATAAACACGATTAAGCACTTTGACAAAAAATTTTCAGCCACGAGTGGTATTTAAGAGACTTCAACGAACAATTTGCAGGTTATATAGTGGTTTCGATGGTAGTCGGAGTCTGCATTACTTTCACGAACAAAATAAAAGTCAAAGTTTATGTCCATTTGACATTTTACCGGAAGGCAGTTAAATGTCACAGGAAGTGAAAAAAATTATCGGGAATATTCCGCTAGCGGAATTGTCGCACAATTGTGCTCTGATTAGTTCAAATAAAAAAAAATACTAAATTGTAATTGGTTGATAGTATACATAGAGAGGGTGAGTTGAATAGTCAATGTAACACAATTAAACCGCGGATTGATATGTTTTTTAAACTGAATAGTTTAAATACTCTTAATAAGAAAACCTATGCATCCGTTCGACACATACAATAATAATAAAACTTTTTATTCGCACGATCAAAATAAATGAAAGAAGTGTTTACCTTAACTCTTAATCAAACATCAATGACCTTCCTGAACTATCCCCTTTACTTTATACGTAGGGCTGTGACGATGGTACCCCAGGTTACTGAACGGCGGTGGTTGAACTTCTACAGCCTCTTCGAGACCGTAACTACGATCGAATGCTTTTTATTCAGATTCTCTGTAACATTGCAAACTATTTGATTGCTGTACCAGTTTAGTTAATATAATTGCCTAAACTTTATTTACACCGTGATTTGATAGCTACTTATATACAGTTTTAAGAAACGAATGTTATAATTATGCAAACTAAATTAAGCGGTCTGTATACAGCGAGTTTTCTAGTTACTAGCGAGTCGTGAGCCTGAATGTCTTAATGTTTAGAAATGGTCGCTTAATTTCCTCTACACAAAAGGCAACATTTATCCGAAAATAAGGGAAGGCACTAGATTCTAGGACTCAATCCGTCTTTTAAGGACGCTAACGATGTCCCTCTGTACAAGCGATATTAAGATAGTTTAATCACGTGCTGGTTGAGGCTACCCAATATCCCTCAATAGGGTTGACGGAGAAAACTGCCCCTAACGGAAGTTCTGTCAACACCGATTTGGATAACACTTTACCTCTTAAACGAGGACCGCGCTAAGTGCTTCTGCCGGCTGCAGTAATTGGACCTAACGATTCTACGTCTAAACTAGGACTGACACACATGAATCTTTCACTTCTCACCACATTGGATTAACAATATTGTAACACTCTATTTATAAATGGGTATTATACAAATAAATTTTTATATTTTTGACCACGGATTGCTCGGTTGGGAGATGTAGTAAATTCTTTTCTTTAAATACGGTTTTACAACAAATCAAACTAAACAGTTTAACAAAATAAAATAAAAATGTAATTCAAACTATGTAATTTTAAAATAAATGAAAAATAATTCTAGGCTGGGATCGCCTGCATATTAGGCAATTTCCCTAGCACTGGTGTCGCTGGTATGGTATTTCGAATAATTACCTTTTCCAAGGTTTTTGCGGCCTATTATCAAGTCCTTAATAAATTGATGAAGTTAGTTATCAAGTGGTGTCGTTTAATTTGTATTTCAAAACTAGAGAGTTTTCTTAATGTGGTTACCGGCAGCCTGGAGAAATAAAGATGACTTTGTTCACAACCTATGTTTATCAATTCAAAATGTACTTGTTTTATTAAGGGGTGTTTTTAATAATAAATTATATTTTGGGTGTTTTAAACTGTATGAGAAAATTTGGGGTTCAATTGTCGCATGTATCTATCTACCATGTCGATTTTTACCTAATGTATTATTTAATAAGTGAGTGTTCTCTATTAATATTTAATTAAGCAATTAAACTTAATCCCTATTAGATTTCAACAATAGTAAATGGATAATGGCTATATTTATTTACTTCAATGGTAATTTTGCCTGTTGAAATGATAGTGATTTCAATAATAGAATGAAAGCTTTGTCTTTTTATTAAAATATTGAATTCGCAAACCTACGTTTTGCTATACAGATCTTCATGAAAGTGTATAATGAAAGTTTTTTTTAAAGAATGTAAATTTTACTTTCATTTAAACAGGAAATAAAATGTTTTCGTAAAATTCTAGGAACTAAATTTGTTTTTGAATTTATTAACCCTTCAGTATTATACATTACGTGTATGTAGAATCAACTGTATCCGGTCAATGACTGACTTGGAATTCCTTATTTTAAGGAAAATTCCTCATATTCAGGATAGTCACATGTGAAAATAAGCAAATCACATAACAATTTATCATAAAATGTTTCAAGAACCCCTCTATTCTCAATGCATTACCAAATTTCTTGTACAAGTCGAACAGTATTGCCTGAATTTCTCAAAGAAATAATGTGTAACACAAAAGAGATAAAGATGTCATATCCTTCCCTTCTTCCGTGAAAGGGCGAACGGTTGTCTTCTTTTAAGCACAATGCACTATGATGTACATCATATTGCTCTTGGTCTGGTAAACACCGGGATTGCTGTTGCAGACGGCGAGGTACTCCCTAGACCATCGTCTCCAAAACGGTTGAAACGCGTTTGTATTGTCTTTCTATAAGATGTCGTGCAGCCTCTAGAATTTCTCATTAGGTATTCATTTAACTTTGGCGTTAGATTTCATTAGCTAACACAGGTACGTTTAATTGTGTCTTTTCCACCCACGAGCCAAAATTGCGTTCGAAAGCTACTTAACATAAACTGGTATCCCCCATAAAGGTGTTTCAAGTGCAAGAAGCTACTAGCTACAACACATATTTGTTTTTTATCAAGGAAACTGGAAACGCGTGTTATTTAACCAAAAGTGAGTTTGGCAAGTAAACACTAATGCCAAACTTGATCAAGTACTATCAAGACATATACAACTGTTTCATCGGATTGTTCTAAGTTTAGGTCACATATGAAATAAGATCACCTGTTGCACGACTGTCCAAAACCACATTGATGGTCACTAAGTAATTTGTTAAATTCACCGAAAGAGTAGATGCTGATTGAAAGTTGTTTTCATGACTTTAGATAAAATGGAAGTGATACAAAAACATTGGCTTTGCCTACAGAATCGGCTTCTACAGATCCGTCAGTGGATATGATATGGGAGTTCTGGCGCACTTCATCTATAGCAAAGCAATTTCTTTTCAGGTGGCAAGGTCATCACATTGCCTACACCAAAGTATATAATTTTTCAAGATCAAGGTCATCATACACATTGCCTGCATCAAAGTATATTCCTCAAGATCAAGGTCATTGGGGCAACTAGATTTGAAAAAGGCACTAGAAAAGTTACTAGATTGGTTTTCAAGGTCAAGGTCATTGATGCTCTCGTACATATTGTGCGCTTCAAGGTCAGGTGCCAGGGAATTTTTAAGGTTGGTAACACTGTCGAGTCTCTTGAAGGTCCCCGCTTCAAGGTCGCTCTCATTGCCAAGGTTAACGTTCTTAACGTACGCACACCCCGATTCAAGGTCGAAGTTTATTCTTATTTCAAGGTTACATACAGGGATCAACCTTCTCGTTTGTCATGGTCACACGTTCCCTGCATCAGGGTTCAATTTGGGGTATACAGGAGGATGCTCTTCAAGACCACCAAGAAATCAAGGTCGATCCTAAATAAAATTTTGATAGAACATTTCAAATCCAACGTTCATTAATCTTTTCTAAGTTACGCCCCCCATCAATTCTAGGAAGTTCATTGACCTCAGTCTCAAGCCATGAGGTGTTAATTAAGTTATTACAATTCTCAAGGATAGGAGTACCGTACAGATTGTTGCCTATGCTAAGCATGTTTCAAGGTCGTCAAGCAATTCTTGTAAGTTTACTTTTTAAGGTCACGCACCCATCAAAGTTCATTGACCTCCAGTGGTTCCGTTTCCCAAATACAGATAGACGTTTCCCAAATACAGATAGCCGTTTCCCAAAACAGGGGATCTGTTTCGCAACACAGTTAGCCGTTTCCCCCCATTTTAAGGTCACACCTCTGAGAAAATAACAAAGGCGATCCATTGTTCTGGCCGAGTTGGGGTCATAATTCCTAATTATTATCTAGGTCAATTTCTACCTGCTCCACCATGTCAAGCTCAATTCTGAGAAATCAATTTTCAAGAACAAAGGCGGTCAACTGTTCTAGCAATTCAGCCGACGCTTCAAAGTCAAACTCTATGCTTACAATTTTCAAAGTCACACCTCTGGGAAAAGAACAAATGCGATCCATTGTTATGCCCGAGTTAGGGTCATAATTCCTAAAAATAGATTGTTATCTAGATCAATTTCCAGCTACCCCCACCATTTCAGACTCAATTCTGAGAAATCAATTTTCAAGAACAAAGGCGATCTATTATTCAAGCAATTCAGCCGACGCTTCAAGGTCATCTAACAAATAAAATATTTTTTATAAAACTTGTAATTTATTAATCACAATATTCATCTATATCCAAATAAAAAAATCGATTTAAGTCGATATACATATTACAGGAAGTTTGATGTACTGGCACTTGACATTTTGTAATACCTTTGTTGGATCGTATCTATTTTATTTATTACTTGTTTCTCACCTTCAATTTCCTTCAACTGATTTTCGTTCAATGTGGTCCACGACACGTCATCATCTTTCCTAATTGGTATTTTGATCGCTTCATTATAAGGTTTACTAGCCATACATTTAGCTTTCCTTAAAGCCTTCATATCAGGATCAGAGATCATTTTACTTTGATTCATTGTTCAAGACTTATTACAAACGTCTCCTAAACTTATATGCAAAAACACCACTTACACACAAATTAGAATCTTTTTATTATACAGTTCCGTAAACCTAATACGCAAATTTCAAGGTCAATTACGAGAAATCTAAAAATAGAATTTTCAAGGTCAAACTCAAACCTTGAAAGCATATATATAAGTAGATACAAACAGTTTCATGTCAGTCGATACATTGCAAACGTGACGATAAATTACCTAAAGTGTTGTGAAGAGCAATTATTACATAATCACCAGTGTGTGCGTTATATTTTTTTTACATTACAATCGTGACTAGAAGTTTTATTGTAAACCTAAAGTGTTGTGAAGGGCAATTAGATATTTGTTAAAAGTATACGTAATCACAAGTGTGTGCTTTATATTGTTGAAAATAACTATAAATATGCCAAATAGTAGTGAGATGGTTAACAAGGTGCGTTATTCCATTATTGAAACCAAAAACGGAATTTGCGAGGCACATCCGTATAGTTTACACTAATATTAAGCTATTGCAAGATATAATTAAAACTAAAATTTATTTAGAGGCAAATCAAAGTTTGCTTAAGCTTGAGAGCAATTTAGCATTGCTCAAGTGCTATCTGGTCAGATTGAGCCGGTTAAAGAACGCTTCAAAGAAAGTGAGTAGTGGAATTGCCAATAAAAAGGTATACACAAATTACGTTGGTACCCCCTAGATTCATGTTTTAGTGATAGGTTAGTTACAGCAATTATAATCAATATATCAAACATTAAGGACCCTTTGATGTTTTTACGAAACACATACGATAGCTTTGCACGTAAGGTGAAATTAATGTTAAGGCAATCCATGCCAAAGGTGAATGTGGTCTAAACCTGCAATTTCATGCAACCCCAAAATGGTAGACTTGAGTTGAAGACTTTTACCACAAAAATTGCATTATTAATATTTCGACTAATTTACATGTGCGGTACAATGAAAAAGTGTATGATAAGTTACGGATAAAATAGAGGAGTTTTTCAAAAAGGATTCCGGTTGGCATTACATGAAGTCTTACATTTAAAGGTGAATATTTAACAGCTATGTCCCATTTAGAGGTGGTCATTCAACCTATGTTAAAGTTCCTCGCTTCATAGAAGTAAAGAATGCTGTTGTTAATGTTAAAAATAACAGTGAGTATTGCTTCCTACACGCATTATGTCCTGCTTCACAAAAATCAGATAGAAATTCTAGCTATCCTCATTTTCTAGATGTTTTGAATTTTGATTCCATCAACTTCCCCTTTAAAACAACTGATTTAAAAAATTCGAAAAGTAAACAACCTCGCAATTAATTTGAATTGCATAACGGTTAAACATGTTGTATCCTTTGTAGGTATTGAGTAATCATCAAAGCGATAGAGAACCCATAAACCTTTTAATGCTTCTGCTAATGATCAAACCTCTGATGATATTAGCACTATATTCCATTTCACGTGGATTAAAAATATGTCAGCTTTACTTTCAAAACAAATATCGAATTACAACCACAAGCAATTTATTTGTTACCGACACTTGAACCATTTTTGTTCAGAACGCCTTCCACAAAAACATACCACTCACTGTCATCAACTTAATCAATGCTCTGCTAGGCTGCCCACCGAAGCAGAAATAAATTCACAATTCAAAAACTTTGCATTCCAAAAAAAGGTGCCCTTTGTAATTTATGCCAATTTGGAAAGTATTTTAGAAAACAGACATCGAAGGTAATACTCTATTTCACTAGAAACATGTACCATTCAGCATTACTTACTATTTGAAGTGTTCGTATGATGATCCTTTACCTAGATTTAGACTTTATAGAGGAAAGGATTGCATTCAATGGTTTGTTAACGAGCCTCAAAGTATTGCATATTAGACCACCGAAATAATCAATCAAATAATTCCTATGGACACTTTAAGTCCCAGTCAAGTTGAGCAATTTGAAAGCGCCACGATTTGTCTCATTTGCCGAAAACCATTTACTGATTTTGATATAAAAATTAGAGACCATAATCATTTTACAGTCGCATTTCGGAGGTCAGCGCATGAGGCATGTAACCTAAACTATACAGACTACCACATTCTACTAGTATTCACATTTTATCATTGGAGAATTGGCCAGTGTTCCCGGTTCAATTTCACTGCTGCCCGTAAACAAAGAAAGAAATATATCTTTCACGAAGGTAATAAAAGGCACTAAAATTAAGTTTAGATTTATTGACTCTTTCAGATTTATGAGTATTGAAAAGTTCCCTGACTATTTGGAGGATGGTAAAAAATGACTATCCGCGCTAATTGCAACAATGATGATGAATTTTCTCCACTAGTTCGTAAAGGCGTGTTTTCTTATGAGTGTATTGATACGTGGGATAAATTAAGCGAGACCATGCTCCCTCCCAAAGAAGCATTTTTCAGTCATTTTTATAATGAGGGAATTAGTGATGCAAGTTTTGCACATGCGCTTAACGTTTGGAACAAATTTAACATTAAATCGTTAGGGGAATACTCAGATTTGCATCTAAAAACAGACGTTCTGGTTTTAGCAGATATTTTCGAGAACTTTCGGCAAACTTGTTTAAGTACTTACAAGCTTGATCCTCTGCGCTATTATACAACACCCGGCTTAGCATTCGCTGCTATGCTTCAAATTACGCAAGTAAAGTTAGAACTATTTACAGATATTGATATGCTAATGTTTATTGAAGGAGGGATTAGAGGTAGTGTAGCTCAATGTTCAAATCGGTATGCTAAAGCTAACAGTAAGTACATGGGGGAAAATTTGATCCCACTTCCGAAAGTGTGTATTTAATGTACTACGACGTAAATATTTTATATGGAGCCGCCATATCAGAATTTCTACCAACTGGTGATGTTTCTTTTGTTGATGAAGCTAACTTTGAAACTTTAGATTTAATAAACCAGCCCGATGATTCGGAAATTGGTTATATAGTCGAGTGGGATTTAGACTACCCCATAGAATTATAAGAGAGTCACAGTGATCTACCGCTGACACCAAAACATATGGTTCCGCCCACGCCTGATTCCAAAATGAAAAAATTACTGCTTACGTTGCATCCAAAACGTAATTACGTAATTCATTACAGAAATTTGGAAATATATTTAAAATGTGGATTAAAGTTGGTAAAAGTACATCATATATTACGTCTCCATGATTAATAGTGTTTTTGGGAAGCTGATAGAAAATGTACGTATGCATGAGGATATATGTTTAGTATATTTCAATAAACCTATATATGCGGGATTCACTGTTTTAGAAGTTTCAAAAGCTTTTTTAAACAATTTTCATTACGGTTGTACCCTACTCAAGTTCCATAATAATGTTAAGCTCTTGTACACGGATAGTCTCATATACGCCATTTCAGTTCCCGATATCTCTGAATGCATTAAAGAGGACATTGATAAATTCCGTACATCTGATTATAGTCCCGACATCTTTGAACTCCAATTAGTAAATCAAAAAGCTCCCGGCTTAATGAAAGATGAAAATCATGGCGAAATTATGGTGGAATTTGTAGTACTTCGCGCGAAAATGTATGCTTAGGCGATTGACGACAAGGTTATAAAAAAATCAAAGGGTACTTCCCAAGCAAGCGTGAAACAGATCACGATAAGTGATTATAAACAGGTTTTGTTGATAGTGGCGTAATAAGGAGCTATCAACATCTCATAAAATTCAAGAAACGTGTGTTTAGCATCCAACAAAATAAAATCATACTTAATCCTTATGACGATAAACGTTTAGTAAATTTCGATTTTACTGATACTAGATCTTGGGGGTATAAGTTTCAGTAAACAACGAGCAGTCTTGAAGACAAATTGCTGGAAGAACTGCAGTACAGTAGTGATCAAATCTACAGAAAGTACCTGAAGCATTCGTTGACCTCCCCCGAAAGCGATACATTTATACTGAATATATTGCAACATATTGTTATCCTTGATGGGTGTTTTAACTGGTGTGCTATAAACTCAAAGTGTGCAAATCAAGTTATTATTAAGACATTATTTGATATAAAAATTAACTTAGATAATACCATTAAAAGTTTTATGAAATTGTGTGCCGATAAAAGTTTATTAACTTGTAATGAAGTAGATAGGATCTTAGATGATATGAATTTACTTGGTGACATACCCTTTAAAATGTACATATACAAGTTACTATGGGACGATTCATTGTCTACTTCGACAAATGTTAGCATAGAAAATATTGTTTATAAAGACACTTTCTCGATTATAAGTGAATGTGTTCAGACAGCAGCATATTATGCTAATTACAAGTGCCTTGCTATTTTGATTGAAGTATTATTAGAACAAAACATCACATATAAGTTTCAACCGTGAGAAAATGACGAGCACCGCAAAATTTACCGCTGGATATTAGAAAACATCGAGAAAGATGAAACAAATTCATGCTTGGGATGGACATGTGGACCCGATTCGGGAATATGGCCATCCAGTAATTTCAACGATTATAGAAATACTTTAGGTTTTATGTGTTTTTATTTTATCTAAAAGCTACGAACTATTGGCTATATTATAAAACAATATCGTCTTTATTAATCCATGATCTTTCGTCCAACCCCCACCACTTTATGAATAACATGTTCTTAGAGCGAAGCACTTTTCCACTAGTACACATCAGGATATTTTGTTTTCTGTAATTCGTGTTCATAAAAGCCTCCCAGTATAGGTGATCCTTTCATGTCTTCCAACATGTAGGTGTTTGGGTTAGTAATGCGAACTTTCGCAATCTTAAATAGTTTACTTGACCAATTGGGGGTGTATGCTTTGGCGAAAATACTTTTAAATTTACTGATTCGTACTGTCACCCACACAATAGCGATTCCTATCAACTGTTTTTATGTGAGTGTAAGCCTTCAGCATTGTATGCTTACCGACATCTTTTGGTTTCATTCCTGTAGTTCTATGGTTACGATTGTTATAATCCATCGTATCAATTGCATCAATCCATTTGTATTTACCCTGTTGGCTTATATAGAACAGAATTAATGGTTCTGATAACATGTTCCGCAATTGCTGCCTTCTTTGTGCTATAGGTGGAGTAATGGTGCATTAGTTTAGTAAAATGTTTATTGTAGAATTATTTTCCTGAATTTGTCTGCAAATTGGAAAGTTTCGAGCCGTTTTGAAGATGTTTGCATAGTCTTGGCAACTTCCATGCCCGTTTTCGTTTTTAATCCTTTGGTCCACAAGTATTTCGAAAACAGTGGATAACCACTAATATATACTTATACCCCTTATTTTGTTTGAAATATGTGTTAAATTCAGCCAAATCTGCGCCTTCGTTTAAAATTTTTTCTTGTGGGTTTGTGCAATTCGTTGACGAGTTTTAATTTGGGCATAGGGCTAATTTATCCACAATTTCTTTGAGTTGATGTAGTTTTTGCTCTAACAGCAGATAAGCGTTAGGGTTTCCTTTAAAAGCGTTCTGAACTGCATGTAAACAAAAATCAAGGTATCCTTTACTTATAGCATCACCTTCTTCTTTCGGGTCCGCCAACTGTGTCAATCCAAATTCAACCTTGTCGATAAATAGTATTGCTTAGTGATGACATATTGAGGATCAATGGGGTTGTCAACATTGCTGAATCTCTTATTCTCGATATCATCAATCAGTTGAAACTGAGGGGTTAATTTCTTGAATTAATACTGGGCATGTGGCCGTCCAAATTTGTCAAGGGGCATTTTAGTTATGATATGTCGACATCACTGCATCCCCATTTATATTGTTTAGAAAACGGTTGTTTGGTCTTTCAATGTATTCACTGCATACAGTTCTTCTACAATTGATATTATATCATTTATGACATCTATGTTTTCAGCCAATTTTCCTGCCCACAATACTTCTAGATCACAAATTAGGTCGTGTACATCATACCAATATTTATATTCAATCGGTCTGTTTGTTAATTCCTTAAAAAACGTAGCTCCACCTCCCTTGGTTGTGAGCCATGCTGAAAGCAAAGGTTCGATTCTTTATGTATACCTTTTTCTGCGGCTTTCTCGAATCTGTCCACTTACATCATAATCTCGCCTTTCAACATTCGTAACTTCTAAAATACTTTTCCCAATCTTTCTATACTTTGGATTTACCAGATTTAAATCGGGTTCATTCATAATAAGCAGATCATATAAACCTGGAGTCCCTTTATACGTTGTAATGCCTCAATGACTATTACATTAATTAATTCCCCTTTAATGGAGATTTTGTTATATTTGCCTTTTATACTATCAACAGTGAGTCGTGATTTTAGACTCATATACCATTAATAAGTAAATTATATATATATATATATATATATATATATATATATATATATATATATATATATATATATTATATATATATATATATATATATATAATATATAAATATAATTTTAAAAAAAAAAACAATTCTGGAACGTAAAAAAATGAATATAAATAAAATGTAATAAGTAAAAAAATTAACAAAAATTCAATAAAAAGTAAATCAAATTTTATTCCTGGTTGAGGAACGCCCGTTGCTTCGGCAGCCCTCAATACAGCCGGCCTTGCGATGTTGTGGACGGTCCCTTTTCTTCCACTAAGGATTTTAAATGCATTGGTACTGGTTCTGTAATCACAATTAGATGTAATAATTTGAAACACAAAAGGGCGCATTGTTTTGTGATTTATTACGGAGTTATTTTGAAAAGAGTGTGTATATAATTATAATGGTCTTTTCTCAAGACTATCTGGATAATTACACTAAATGGGTAAGTACTATTTACTTTTATAATGATGATTTAAATAAGCACAAATACAGGGTTTCAGGTTAACGTTGATAAAGAACAATTACTACATTTTCTGGGATAATTAATTCTTATATACACACGATAATGGGAAAAGAAAATTAAATTATTACTTAAACTTAATTTTTATATACAGGTTTGAAACGGTTAATTTAATTTGCATTTTACCAAAAGTAAAATATGCAACAGATGTCAATTGTGAATAAACTATTTCAATTTAATTTATGTAAATGGAAAGTTTCGATAATAAGGGGAATACTTTGTCATTTATTAAATAAAAGGGGTGGTTTCAATTACGTTTTAATTACGCTAAACATATAAACAGATTGTTTATATATATATATATATATATATATATATATATATGAAATTAAATAATCTACTTATTGAAACGTATTCGTTTTATTGCAAAGCCAACCTTGTTTAATTCAATTTTGAATTAATTTTCACTTTTAGTTGTATAAGGGAGTGTTTTCGGAATTCTGGATTTAATTATACAGGTAGTTCTTAATGAGGACAGGATATAAATATACAGAGGGATTAGTTTTTGTTATCTTGTATAGCCAAGGGATGCCTTAGCTAAATAAAAGTAACGTTCTGGGTTCTTGATATTTATAGCCAAAGCGGTCAACCATAAATAGTTAGAATTTGTTCGTCTGGAATAATTTATACAGGATGTTGGATTTTTGTTACCTTTTATAGCCAAGGTATGCCTTAGCTGACTAAAAGTAACGTTCTGGGTTCTAGATATTTACAGCCAAAAGCGGTCAATCGTAAATACTTAGAATGACTTGGATCTGGTTTTAATCTAGAGTATTCCACACGTGGCATTAAGCCCGTTTTCTAGTTAAAGAGCTTGAAATATAGAAATACTGGAACAATAAGTTCAATTTGTAGAGAAAATTGCTTTAAGAGCGCTGGTCAGGATTTTATATTTTGTCGAATAAAGAGAAATTTTAACAGAAACTCAGGAACGCTGGTGTATTAATACTGCAGAGGAATGCTTACAGAAAAGTATTCTGCAAGCGAAGAGTCGAATTTTAATAAAACTTTCGCTTATGTACTTCGTATAGAAGTGGGGTTTTGGCAAATTTGACGTTATGTCTTTTGCACATATAGAGAAGGGAGCTGGTGCGTACGCAAACGTTATGTTTGTTAACATATCTGGATTCTGTAATTGAATAAATTATTATATACATTATTATCGGCATAATTTTAAAATAGTAAGAATGTACCCATCGTACTAATTTTTCTGGCTAATTACTACGTGACACCTTTAATAGTCATGCCCTTTCCTTTAATTGTGACGAGGTTATTACCAATAGTCCATTTGTCTGTGTTGGTATTATAGTGGACTCCATAAGTGTGATCAATAGCACCTTCAAGATCCCTTATAATACGTTCAACGTATATACGAGGTAATTCCTATACTGCTCGAGAAATTCTTCTGAGATGGGTTCATTACAGGAATCATCTGCGATACTAAAAGGTTCTTCTTCTTCCTCGGTATTAATCTCTCCTACGTCTCTAGGAAAGATGGTGTACGAGGACCTGGAGGGGGATTTATCTGAAAAAAACGGAAGCTGAGCTAGGGGGCTAGTCGCACCCGTTCTTGCTAGCGAGGGTGAAATGAAGCCTGGAGCTAAGGGGCTAGTGGGAGTAGTAGCATGCTTTCTTCGAAATATAAACAAAGGCGGGTTTTTGGGTTTAACATCTATGGACTCCTTTTTGGGTGTTTCTTATCAGGGTTGATTTTATTCACTATTTCAGTTAGAGGTTCTATTAGAGGTTTATAACTCAAATGTTCTTTCATTATCAATGCGGACAGTATTATTTTACGAGCCTTAATAATTTTTTGCTTTAATATCATCTCCTTATTCTCGATTATAGCAAACGGGAGTTTGAACAGATAGTTCTTAATACCTAAAACGGGAGTTTGAACAGATAGTTCTTAATACCTAAACGGATGAGTAACTACTAAACCACTGAAAGCAGGTTAAGGTATTATGTGGGGTCTAGCAAGACAGGTTACAGTTTACCCTGAACTGATATATGTTAATACCTAAACTGCGCAGTTAAGGAATTGTATATTCATCAAACATTTTCTTATAGCGACCATTATTGACTTCAGCATCCTTATTTATGACTATGAAACCAAATGGATCTATCCAGCACTTTGAACACATGTCCCAAAACAATGTCATGCTCATCCTCATACACATTTTTTAGGTTTAATTCATCGTTTTCAAATAATTTAATTAGATTCGCATTGTCACGAATTAATTTCTTTGGAATTTTACTGTAAGTTTGATCCAAATAGAAACAGTCAATATTGGTTACGCCTACCCATAGAAAAATATGCCCATATGTTATTTTGTTTTTCACAAGCGATATCATCGAACATAAAAATCGAGTTTGCTTTTGCACAATCCGGCTCAATCACATCTTGATTATCACTGAACGTAAAGTTACCTATATCCTTCATCGGAAGCAGGATTCAAACCATTTTTCTCAGTAAGCAAACTAATCATTGCGTTTGTTTTGCCGCAGTTGGAGGGGTTTGTTTTGTACCAGACTTTTCATCAAAGTCATGATTTTGAATTGGAAGTTTTTGTTTCTGCGTTGTGGAAAATAAGACCATAGGCAACGATTCCTTTATCCAATTTGATGTCTACCGTTGAGTTTTTTAAGGACTCATTTTGTTTAGAGCAGTCCATTACAAATACTGGACATGATTTGAATTCGGGGTAGTTGAATAACTCATCTGCGTTATCCTCACCATAGTAGTCACATTGGAATTTCAAAAAATTGCGATAGGCAGGTATGTATTGGTTAGCACTGAAGTTCAAATGCATTGCTTCATAGGGAATTCAGATGTACTTTAAGGTTTCTGATGTTAATATAATAAAAATTTCCGGCTCTTGCAGACTTTGTGTACCTTTTGCCTTATTGGAATGCAACAATTATCCAACGTGGTTTTTCCAGTAGCGTTGACGTTTTTATTGGCCATATCTCGAAGGTTGCTTGTTTTAAAGCAGGCAATTCATATAACTCCCATTGACGAAATGGAAGAGTAATAATAGCATTCTTATTGATTCCTTCAAACAAGTCCAATTTCATGGCATCACTAAAGTGTGGCACTCTCCATTGAATTTTATTTAGGGTTATTTCCGCATCAACGTCACCATAGTAGCAGTTTGTATCGCTTGTAGATCGAATTAAAATAAGTTCTTGACGCCTATTCACGATTACTTGGCGATAATCCTTCATTATTCCAAATATGTGGTTCAATGGTATGCACACTAAAGGATTTTTCACCATTTCGCTCATCGAATTCTACTGCTTTGCTCTTGCTTGTTATATAAGAAATATATCCCTGAAGTATAGATTTTGTGCCTGTATTTCGGCAAACGTCCACTCTTTGACCACCTAACTCAAAACGAATTTCCTCGAAAAGAGAGTTGGGGTAATTATTGGTTAAGTTGTATGATTTTCCTTCACCCTCTTTTTTCAGCTTACCTTCTATGTACAGAAAACTATTGTAAGTAGCTGTAATTAGATCCTCACTGAATAAAGATGCGTATTTCTTCGGGAGGTCCATACTTAGAAGATCCATACGGAAGATAGATATGAATACCTGATTTAATTATAGCATCATCAAAATGTCAAATCGTCAAAGATGTTTAATGATTCGGTCATTGTTAAACCAATTGATGTCTCTGTAGATGTTAACCGCAATGAGGGTTGATAACTAATTAAAGACTTAGTGTAGGGATGAACCTTATATGAACCTATTCCCAAACCTATGTTCCCCTCGTCACCCTTCCAATTAATTCTTATATTACTAATTATGCCGTGTAGTTTTGAAAAGCTTAATTGCTGAATTTTAAAACATAGTTAACCACTACATTTACATATCACATTACATTTTTATATTTTTACATTCAATTTTTGCGAGGTTTGAGAAAGCGATATAATTTAGCTCAGTACCTTTCAGCTCGCGATGTGTGTGTGTGTGTGTGTGTGTGTGTGTGTGTGTTGTCAGGGTATTTTGAACACCCTGTATACGTATTGCGTAATTTTGTTTGTAGTTTTATTCACTTAGTTAGATTCCGTATATATTTTTTTGTTATTTTATTATAGCTTTGTTAGATTTTATAAATGTGTTTTAATTCTGTGGAAACCCTTTTGTGTTACATAAAAGTTCTTTTGCAAATTGCAAGTTACCGGTAATTTAGTTTTAACGTAACAAAGTTAGTTTTTGTTTTATTGAGTAATAGCGTTATTAATATTTAGTGTTTTATTTGATTTTTAGTTGAGTATTAATTCATTTAGAGTTCATTCTATAGATTTTTTGTTTTGTTTTGATTATTATTTAATGCCTTATTATCTACACTGAGGTGTATTAACGTAACTTTATTGAGTGTTTATCACGCTTTTATTTGACAAGCATGTAGTCGATTTTGAAGCCCGATTTCAGATAGTTTGCTGAGTTGCTGTCCAGCACCTGGAATTGATTGCGGATAGGTAAGCGTATGTTTTTGTATGTTTAGACACGCTATGTACTCGTAATTTTGGCACGACGACATCCCTTATTTTGACTACCAAACATTCTGGCGCCCTAATACCGAACTGATTTTGTCTTCATCACCAATATTTTGTTTACTTACGTACGATTTACTATTCTGGTTTATGTGCAAATTATTTTTCAATCATCTGACCTACACCATACGCTGGCTAGTCGGGCAAAAGCAATTTAATCTGTAATCCCGTTCTACCACCCGTTTAATACCGTTACAGGTAAAGTTGGCGCTTCAACGTAGGTTTGAACATTTTAGGTTGGTTTTTTGTAGATTTACTTTTTTTGGTAGACATCTTAGTTTGATAGCATTTCAGTATTTTCGCTTCAGGATTATTTTATTGTTTAATTAAGTTTTTATATACGTATCGAAAGATTAAATACTGGGTGTATAAAATTTAAATGTAGACTAGCTTACACGCTGTAGTGAGGTAAGATAGTGCAGATTAGCTGTTAGATCGTTGCTGATCGTTTATCCGTTACGGTAACGTTGCGTTAACGTGCATTGTTACGGAATATTTTGTAAGTTTTGAGGACATCTTAGTGGTAAAATTTCATCACGTCGCTCAGGATTATTCTTATTCGATTTTGATATACAGATAAGAGTGCTAATTGGGATAACGAATAGAATTAGAAAAATTACCTCTAGTGAGGAAGACAAGATACTGTAATCCGTCCACAAAATCGTTTAACGACTAGAAACCAAGCTCAAATATTTGTTAGGTAGAGTTAAAATTTAATTCCGTAAACCGATATCGATGTTAAGATTTTGAAAGATAAGTTTGTTTATTGAAATTGCGGTAGCTCAATCTACGTACGAAATTATTGGACAAAAGGTAATGTCAGAAAGTTACACCTATAGGAAATATTAAATAGTGTTGTCGAGTAATCACGATTCAAAATTCAAAACCAGATATTTCATGTTACCGATTAAAGTAAGTTTAAAATTTAAGTACATCTACCTCGATTTTGGAAAACGGTAGTTGTAAAAGTTCACCGGTTTGCAAATGGAATTTATCATTTTGGGAGATTCAGATCAAAATTATCGCTAAAGATTTTTGAACGGAATTTCAAATTACAGCATTTCACTGTTAGAGTGAGATGTAAGTACAGTCAATTGAATTTATCGAATGTTTGAGATTTAATTTACGGGTAAGTGCTTTTGAACATTTACGTTACGATTTCACGTTAGAAGCGAAATAGTTAGAACTAGTGATAGTTGGTCGGAATTGTTGAAAATTCAATTCCAGCCAATAGATTATGACGTAGATTATCAGATGAAATTAAGCGTCGTACTCAGGGTACGGACGAGCCTATGGAAATTTATATCGCTGTTATGCGGACTTTATCTTCGCGATTGAACGAAACTTTGTCGGAGGATAAGCAATTACGTATTTTGCGGAAAAATATCGCGCTTTCTTATCAGGCACAATTAGGTTTAACGGAGATTAGCTCTATTAACGAACTGATTAAGTATGGAAGACTTATCGAAGAAAGAGTTCAAGCGATGAATAGTTATGTACCGCCTAGTCGGAAACGCTCCGACCTAGAAGTAGATTTAGCGTACGTGGGAGAAACCCCACCGGTTGTCACGATCAAGAATAAGGAAGTACCGATACAGGAAGTAAAGATAACGTCGAGTAGAGTTGGAATTGTCAGAAGACCGGACATCTGGCGTCAAGTTGTAAGGACACCTTTAGGAATCGTTATTGTTATCGTTGTGGAAAGAAGGATTTTACAGTAAAGAATTGTCCTAAATGTTCGAATTCGGGAAACGGGTTAAGGAGGCAATAAAGAGCCGCGTATTGTCTTCTAGAATTTTTGTTAAGTCGGGAGTGTATTATAATTCATTAAGGGCTAGGGATGACGCGAAATTTTTAAAGACTAGAGTTGTTTTGGATTACGTTTTTGATTCCAAAGATTCAGATGAACGACCATTTGTGACTGTCAAAATTTATGGACAAGAGTTATTAGGTTTATTGGATAGCGGGTCGACGAAGACCATATTAGGAGAAAAAGGTTGGAGAAAATTAAGCCATTTGGGTGTTAAATTAGATAAACGATGTACGTCAACGTGTGTTGTAGCAAACGGTCAGTCAGTTAGGAGTATAGGTACCGTGACTGTACCCATCGAAATTAAGGGAAAAGTTGTTATTATTAATGTTCTTGTCGTACCGGATATACCGCACCATCTTATTTTGGGAGTAGATTTTTGGAAGCAAACTAACATCATACCAGATTTACGTAAAGGTGAATAGAAATTCGAAAATTTGGAGACAATTGAAGCTTTGGAGAATGGAGAGCATGGAATACAATCCCGATTAGACTTGAGTAGCGACCAATTACAGAAATTAGACCAGTTGGTTACCGATTATTTCACGTCCATTGAAGGTAAAGAATTGGATGCACCTCTTTGGTTAAACGCCATATTAAGACCAATAGTGAACCTATTAAACAACGTTATTATCGCGTGTCACCCTTTATACAACAACAGATTGACATCGAATTAGAGAAGATGCTGAAGTTGGACGTAGTGGAAAATCCACAAGCGCTTGGTCAATCCGATTTTGTTAGTGAAGAAGAATGATGGTAGTTACCGATTTTGTGTCGACTTTCGAAAAGTGAATAAGGTTACCGAGAAGAACGCGTATCCGTTACCTTACGTGTCCTCAATTTTGACGCAAAATTTATTTCGTCTTTGGACATCAAGTCGGCGTATTGGCAGATACCAATGGCGGAGGATTCTAAGCAGTATACAGCTTTTACGGTACCCAACAGGGGATTATTTCAGTTTAAACGACTACCGTTCGGTTTGGCTAACGCACCAGCCATTGGCAACGATTTATTGACCGAGTTTTGGGTCCGGAATTAGAACCTTGTTTTCGTTTATCTCGATGATACGATTATTTGTACACCTACTTATGAGAAACATTTAGTAGTTTTACGAGAAGTTTTCGTCGATTTACTGAGGCAGGGATAACGTTAGGCAGGGACAAATGTACCTTTTGTCAATCGGAGTTACGATGTTTAGGTTACGTAATTAACGCGAATGGATTATCGGTTGATCCGGATAAAATTAGCGCCATTTTGAAGATACCGACACCTAAGAGTGCCACGGAAGTAAAGCGAGTTATCGGCATAGCTAGTTGGTACCGTCGTTTTATTCAAAATTTTCTACGATTATAGCGCCTTTAACGAAATTATTGAAGAAATTTGCAAAATTTGTTTGGGATGAGGATTGCAGAAAGCTTTGAATTATTAAGGATTGTTTAGTTTCCGCACCTATTTTATCGTGTCCAGATTTTTCGCTACCATTTACTGTGCAAACTGACGCTTCAGATTATGGCATTGGATCAGTACTAACACAGACTATTGATGGAGAAGAACGAGTTATTTGTTATAACAGCAGATCGTTGACGAGGAATGAAAGAAAGTTTTCGACTACCGAAAAGGAATGTTCAGCCGTACTTTGGTCAGTAGAAGTTACGTCCATATTTGGAGGAGCAGAATTTACAGTTATTACCGATCACGCATCTTTAGTTTGGCTACATAATTTAAAGGAACCTACCGGTAGATTAGCGCGTTGGGCTATACGCCTTCAGCAGTATAGTTTCGAAATTGTTCATCGAAAAGGAAAGGATCATGTCGTACCGGATACATTATCGCGCTCAGTACCAGTTATTGACCCACTTGAAGTGACGAGTAAACCCGATATTGACTTACCAGACGAGACTATCGTAGAAGACGAAGGAAAGGAAATTGAAGATTTAAAAGATGACGATAAGTGGTTGACACGGATGAAGAAGAATGTTAGGGAAAGACCTATCGCGTACCCGCAATGGAGGATAGAAGAGGGGAAGTTATTGAAGCATGCGAAGTGTAGTTATCCGAAGTTGAGAAACGATGAGGAACAGTGGAGAGTTGCAGTGCCGAAGGAGAACGCTCCCAGATATTATCGCAGTGTCGTGATGACCCTAGAGCAGGACATGCAGGTATTTTCAAGACTTATAGAGAATTTCACGACAGTATTATTGGCCGAAATTAAAGGCAGATGTGGACGTTACGTTCGACATTGTGAAATTTGTATTAGACATAAACCGGAACAGAAGAAACCGGCCGGCCTTATGGCAAAACATCCGTTATCGACAAGCCTTCGCAGATGATTGCCACGGATATTGTAGGACCGTTACCGAGATCTCTCGAGGTTATTCATACGTTTTAGTAGTTGCCGATTATTTTTCGAAATTTGTACTTTTCTTCCGTTACGTGCCGCTACCGCTGCGAGTGTAGTTAAAATATCGAAGAGAATGTTTTTCTTATGTTTGGGGTACCGTTATACGTTTTGTGTGACAATGGATCACAATTTAGGAGTAAAGAATTCAGAAGATGGTTACGTCTTATAACGCCAAAATTATATTTAACGCTAATTATCACCCTCAGGCGAATCCATCAGAACGTGTTAACAGAGTAATGAAGACAATGTTAGCGTCGTATATTGAAGATAACCAACGTAATTGGGATAAGTATTTAGCGCAAGTTGCCTGTGCCATTCGTACAGCAACTCATGAAGTTACCGCCCTGACGCCATATTTCACGAACTTTGGGCGAGAAATGATCATAGACGGATCACAGCAGGGAGTACCGACGAACAGTACCGATCTAGATAATGTAAATTTTGCCGACCGAACACCGTTGTTAGAAAGAAGTGAAATTTTCTGCGTTGTTTATAACGATATTAAGAAAAGACTTAATGCCGCGTATATTAAGAGTAAACAGAATTATGATTTACTAGACGTTTAGCAGATTTTGAGGCAGGGATACCGTGTGGCGGAAAAATTATGTTTTATCGGACGCATCTCGTTATTTTGCAGCTAAGTTAGAGCCAAAATTTATCGGTCCATTTTATATTAAGAGAAAGGTTTCGTATCAGACTTACCAACTATCTGATGCTTCAGGAGTTTCGAAGGAGTGTGGACTGCGAAAGATCTTAAGCCAAATCCAAATATCGATTAAAGTCCTCTTGGACGCTTTCTCTATGTAGGGACGGAGTAAGAATTTTCCTACAGCAGATGCCACTGCTTGTCGTAAGAGGCGACTAATCAAGTAGGCGTAGCGAGTTTGGTTGGAGGTGTTGCGATTTTGGGTCTTGCGTATACGGTTGTGGAATAACGGAAAGCGGGGATCTCGTGAACCGTGGCTCGGTCTCTTCCGTATGCTCGACGCGGAGTTTCAGTGCACCAGCCAAACGCGTGTACCGTTGTTGCACCTTGTTGTGCTTTCTCGGATCCTTAGCGGGTCATTTTGGGTTATCGTTTATCGTGGATTTGATGCAATTTTTTTGTCGACTTTGACTTATATTACCGAACGTGACTGTGGAAGTTTTGTTTTGTAGTGCCAAGGAGGCTGAACTCGAGTTCCGGAGAGGAGTTGGAACAACCTCTCGCCGCCTCGAGTGACGCGTTTGTGGAGTTTGTGGAGTTTTGTGGAGTTTATGTAGTTTATGCAGTCGGTGGAGTTTTGTTAAGTTTGTGGAATTTTGTTTTCAATAACGTTTCTATATACAATTATGCCGAGTAATGGTACCCCGCCTCTGCCTGTCAAAGGTCATTGTTGGTTTTCGTCGTCCGTTTTGTGTAATGTAGTTGAATTTCTTTTTACCGGATTTTCATTTGTGCCTCTGTTGGTGGTTCGCTTCACGGACTCCAACAGTTTAAAGTTTTGTATGGCTTTATTTTAGGTTTTGGGCCCTACAGTCCCAACTAGTGGTGTGTGCGAGCGGTAGCACACCGCTAGCTTTTGAGGGTGTTGCGAGGGGTCTTTCCTGACCAGCACCACCGCATTTTCCGTACTTCTTCGTACATTTAGTTTGTGGGAGTTAACGTTTGTACTTAGTGTTTTGTTCCTGGCGTAGGTTGCCTGTAGAGTTGTTCTTCGGATATATTTTCCGAAGGAAAATATTTTGTAAGGGAGTGTCAGGGTATTTTGAACACCCTGTATACGTATTGCGTAATTTTGTTTGTAGTTTTGTTCACTTAGTTAGATTCCGTATATATATATATATATATATATATATATATATATATATATATATATATATATATATATATATATATATATTTCTATTTAGATTTCACAAGTATTCATGTTTAAATAAGACAATTTTTCTTTAAAACTTGTGTAAATAAACGTAAAATTAATTCAACGTTTCGAACGTCCTTTGTTCCTTTGTCAAAATTTATTTGACAATTACAGAAATTGAAATAAGGTAACTATTTTTAACAAGTACAAAATATGAAACAAGGTAACTAATTTAATTTTAATCTGGACGAGTGTGTTTGACTTCAGTAGTTGGTCTAGTATGTGATGTAGAAGGTGCAGAAGTGGGGACGCCAGGAATAGTTGCAGCATAAGTGTTTGAAATTTCTGGAAGATTTGGAGTTGGTTGAAATGTAGAATCAACTTGTTTAATGATATTCTTCCAAATTTGTGGCATTCTAGAAGTGTCATCTCGTTTTTGACACTTTGTGCAACTATTTGAACTTGTACTTTATACAGAACTAATCAAAATTAATTTAATTTAATATTAAGCAATTTGTATTACATTTAAATTGAAAAAGTCGAAATTTTTATTTTAATTAAAGAAATGCTTATTAGAATAAATTAAATAAACATAATATTCTATACGGAAGAAACTTTGAATACCATCAAGATTTACAAGCTACGTATCAAAAACTGTGAAACACTTACTAATTTAACTTTTTAAAGCGTTGTCGTGACAATAAAATAATACCCAAAGGATTTAAATTGAAACCAAGACCAGACATTAATGGTTCTTATAAGATTTTATTCAAAACAAGCCTTGCCCTTTTAAGAAAAGCGATTGCCAATGAAAGGGCTAAACTTGACTATCTCAACCGTACCCTTTATGACACATTCCAAACTTTACATGCTATCAACATTCACCCTTTCATATTCGATACGGTGGATCGTCTCATTGAAATTACTGTAGAATCGTCCTTGATGGTAAAAACTAACCGCAGAAACAAAATTTGAACGTCTGTCTCATACATCGCAGGCAAATAATGTAGAACCGTTAAGGACAGTACACAATTTAAGTGACAAAGAACTTAATAATATTCTAAATGTTTTAGGTAAAGGGTTTAATTTTGCCATCACTCCTAAACGGATTCCGTAGAAAACATCATCACCAACGTAGAATACGCCTTAAAAGATACAGAATCTACGGTAGCTGACGAAATTAGACTCAACGTAGCACACATTCTTCAGAACTGCAAACTTCCCAAACAAAATATCACCAAACAAGACCTCCAAATGTTAAACCAAATCAAAAATGACGACCAAATATTAATACTACCTGCTGACAAAGGAAACGCTACTGTCATTGTCAACTCTCAAGACTATCACCATAAGATGTCTGAACTGCTAACTTCTTCAGAATATAAGAAAAATCAGTGCAATCCTACCACTTACATAGAAAAACAACAAAATCTATCATTAATTCTACAAAATTAGACAAAGAAACAAAACAGAAACTAATTCCAAGAGAGAAGAGTTCAAGAATCCCCAAAATATACGGACTCCCAAAAATACATAAGGAAAACTGGCCATTACGCCCTATCGTCAGTGCATTCAATTCTCCGACTCATGACCTTGCTCGTTATCTAGCCAAAGTTATTCAACCGATTTGTGAAAATGCTGTATCCTACATCAAAAACTCTTATGATTTTCTACACAAACTCAAAATTGTACCCTTGGCTCCAAATGACATTTTAGTTAGCTTCGACATAACGTCACTTTTCACCAAAATACCTATTGAAGACACGATGAAAATTCTAGAAAAAACACTCAATAAACCAAGACATACTCAAATTGATAAACCACTGCATGCACTCAACCTATTTTACATACAAAGGACAATTCTACAAGCAAATGCAAGGAACACCTGTGGGCTCGCCACTCTCTCCAGCTTTTGCGAATGTATATATGGAACATTTGAAACCATTGCTTTAAATTCTGCAGATTTAAAACCTAAATGTTGGTTTCGTTATGTTGACGACACATTTGTAGTTTGGCCCCATGGAAAAAACTTGAACCATTTTCTAGGACATATTAACAACATTCACGACAACATTAAATTTACTATGGAAGTTGAAGAAAATAATTCACTCCCTTTTTTGGACACCCTAATAACAAAACTTCCTAATGGTAAATTTACACACAAAGTTTATCGAAAACCAACACATACGAATAGATACTTGAACTCTCTGTCGCATCACCATCCTGGTCAATTACGTAGCGTTATGAAATCCTTGATATACCGCTCTTACCACTTATCTGACCAAAATTCTAGAACAGAAGAGATGAAGACTATTAATAAAATACTAGTTCAAAATGGATACAAAGATCAAGAAATACTGAAAATTACCAACGAAATAAGAAGACTAAGAAATAATTACTTGTCAAACAATGAACTAAAGATTCCTGTTATTCTACCTTATATAAAGGGAATTACAGACAGAATAGCAAAGAATTTTCCCAAAAAACGACTTCAGACCGGTATTCAAACAACACTCAACTTTGTCCCAACTTTTAAGAAACCCCAAAGACAAAATTCCTAATGAAAGCCAAGGAGTGTATGAGATACCGTGCAACAACTGTCGAAGAACTTACATAGGACAAACTAACAGAATATTATATGCGAGAGCCGATGAACACCAACTAGCAATTAAACAGCACAATCCTTCATCGTCTTTAGCTACACATCATTTAGATACAGGACACCAAATTAATACCAACAATATCCGTTTAATTGCACCTCTATATACCTTACAAGCAAGAATTATTAGAGAAGCAGTTGAAATTGAAAGAAGACCAAACGCCCTCAATAAACGAGATGACACTTCTAGAATGCCACAAATTTGGAAGAATATCATTAAACAAGTTGATTCTACATTTCAACCAACTCCAAATCTTCCAGAAATTTCAAACACTTATGCTGCAACTATTCCTGGCGTCCCCACTTCTGCACCTTCTACATCACATACTAGACCAACTACCCGAAGTCAAACACACTCGTCCAGATTAAAATTAAATTAGTTACCTTGTTTCATATTTTGTACTTGTTAAAAATAGTTACCTTATTTCAATTTCTGTAATTGTCAAATAAATTCTTGACAAAGGGAACAAAGGACGTTCCGAAACGTTGAATTAATTTTTACGTTTATTTACACAAGTTTTAAAGAAAAATTGTCTTATTTAAATATATATATATATATATATATATATATATATATATCTTTTTGTTGTCAAGTTGAGTGTTATAGATAAATTTGTGTAACGTGTAGCGACCTTTAGGAAAAGTGTATGGCGAGCTTTAGATTGTTTTGTTTGTGAATTATTATTCCGTAATTTAGGTTGTTTTTCCTTATTATTTCCCGTTTATAGAAGTTTGAGTAACGTTTATTTGTAAATAGTTGTATACGAGTGTAAATAGGGTTTATATCGTTTGATTTCCTTAAAAATTATAGAAAGAGTGTAGATTTATATGTATATGATGTCATATTGGCGACATAAAGACGAGTAGTTATAGTTGTTCAGTTTATTATCGAGTATGTTGGTTTTATGTCATAGAGGTTGAATGTGGGACTAATTATTCGTACTTTAAGGAAAACATATTCTTCGCGTTAAGTCTGCTGACGTTTGAACTTTTGAAAGTTCTCGAGCCCTGACGGATGGAAACGAAGTTTGTGTTTGGGGTATCAAATCTTCCCTTCCGTTTTTTAATTGGTTGAATTAACTTAGATAAGATTTTTTATGAGTAGTGGGATTCAAAATTCAAGATGGATTTTTGGTAATAATTTGCTGGATTCTGAAACTGATCGCGCTCTCGTGTACTAGTACGGTGCCGCTTGTTGTTACGCTTTAAGGGGTGGTTTAGAACGTTGATATTTTGGACCTTGTGGTGTTTAACGAACGTACTTTTGTGTAGTAAGGGTAGTTTAGCTACTTCTGAAGAAGACCTGTAAAGGGATTTTATTAAAACTGTTCATCACCAAAGGATTATACCTAGTGCCGATTTCGATCTTACGTAAAGTTACCTAGAGGACATCGTCGTGTTTTATTAGTGCTTCAGTGACCTCTTTGGTTTATATCGCTTTTGCAGATTTTAACATTAACGTTCTTGTTGTGCCTCTTAATTACCGTACAAAACGTGTTTAAGGATAAAGAAACTTTCGCAATATATTAAAATTATAGTTATTTAAAACAAGTTATTAACCTTTTGGATTGTTAATGTGAATAAAAATATTTAAAAGATTAAAGTCAACAAGCAAATTGAGTGCTCAAATTAGTATTTTAAAAGAAGTTTTAATTTATGCAATAACATTTTAACGAGATTCAATCAAGGAATCGTTTGTGTATAGAAGAACAATAGTCAACATTTCATTCATCATTTGCCAGACCAGGAGATTTCATTTCCGTTATAGCAGTAACCGACCACCTTTTTCAATTGTTGTAACACAGGAGAGGTGTAATTCTAGACCTTAAGGTAACATAATATTGTTTTTTATTGAATATTTCAAGATTTTTGTGTTTCGAATTATTTTTTGTGTTAACGAAGGTTTGAAAGCGGTGTCGTTTTTTGTTAAATTAAGTTGTTGTTTTAACTTTATTCAGTGTAATTAATTATAGTTCTAACGCTCCGCCGACACACTTTGTTATTTATTTTAGTATTAAAGGGCAATTGACCCTGTAGTAGTGTGGGTATATAGTCCACGAATATATATATATATATATATATATATATATATATATATATATATATATATATAGGTTAAAACCATTTAGAACGGCGTTAAGCAGCATTCTGATCAGACATCCTGTCGCCCATTAAGCTTTGTTTTTTTTTTGTTTATACGCATTATCGTATGTTTATTTCTATATTATTTTTTATTATTTTATTATAGCTTTGTTAGGTTTTATAAATGTGTTTTAATTCTGTGAAACCCTTATGTGTTACATAAAAGTTCTTTTGCAAATTGCAAGTTACCGGTAATTTAATTTTAACGTAACGAAGTTAGTTTTTGTTTTATTGAGTAATAGCGTTATTAATATTTAGTGTTTTATTTGATTTTTAGTTGAGTATTAATTCATTTAGAGTTCATTCTATAGAGTTTTTGTTTTGTTTTGAATATTATTTAATGCCTTATTATCTACACTGAGGTGTATTGACGTAACTTTATTGAGTGTTTATCACGCTTTTATTTGACAAGCGTGTAGTGCGATTTTGAAGCCCGATTTCAGGCAGTTTGCTGAGTTGCTGTCCAGCACCTGGAATTGATTGCGGATGGGTAAGTGTTTTTGTATGTTTAGACACGCTATGTACTCGTAATTTTGGGACGACAACATCCCTTATTTTGACTACCAAACATTCTGGCGCCCTAAACCGAACTGATTTTGTCTTCATCCCTATTTTGACTTACGTACGATTTACTATTCTGGATGTACAAAATTTTTCAACATCTGCCTACACCCATACGCTGGCTAGTCGGGGCAAAAGGCCAATTTATCTGTAATCCCGTTCTACCACCCGTTTATACCGTTACAGTGTATGTGTGTGTGTGTGTGTGTGTGTGTGTGTCTGTGTGTCTGTGTGTCTGTGTGTCTGTGTGTCTGTGTGTCTGTGTGTCTGTGTGTCTGTGTGTCTGTGTGTCTTTGTGTCTGTGTGTCTGTGTGTCTGTGTGTCTGTGTGTCTGTGTGTCTGTGTGTCTGTGTCTGTGTCTGTGTGTCTGTGTGTCTGTGTGTCTGTGTGTCTGTGTGTCTGTGTGTCTGTGTGTCTGTGTGTCTGTGTGTCTGTGTCTGTGTCTGTGTGTCTGTGTGTCTTGTGTCTGTGTGTCTGTGTGTCTGTGTGTCTGTGTGTCTGTGTGTCTGTGTGTCTGTGTGTCTGTGTGTCTGTGTGTCTGTGTGTCTGTGTGTCTGTGTGTCTGTGTGTCTGTGTGTCTGTGTGTCTGTGTGTCTGTGTGTCTGTGTGTCTGTGTGTCTGTGTCTGTGTGTCTGTGTGTCTGTGTCTGTGTGTCTGTGTGTCTGTGTGTCTGTGTGTCTGTGTGTCTGTGTGTCTGTGTGTCTGTGTGTCTGTGTGTCTGTGTGTCTGTGTGTCTGTGTGTCTGTGTGTCTGTGTGTCTGTGTGTCTGTGTGTCTGTGTGTCTGTGTGTCTGTGTGTCTGTGTGTCTGTGTGTCTGTGTGTCTGTGTGTCTGTCTGTGTCTGTGTGTCGTGTGTCTGTGTGTCTGTGTGTCGTGTGTCTGTGTGTCTGTGTGTCTGTGTGTCTGTGTGTCTTGTGTCTGTGTGTCGTGTGTCGTGTGTCTGTGTGTCTGTGTGTCTGTGTGGCTGTGTGTGTCTGTGTGTCTGTGTGTCGTGTGTCTGTGTGTCTGTGTGTCTGTGTGTCTGTGTGTCTGTGTGTCTGTGTGTCTGTGTGTCTGTGTGTCTGTGTGTCTGTGTGTCTGTGTGTCTGTGTGTCGTGTGTTGTGTGTGTGTGTGTGTGTGTGTGTGTGTGTTGTGTGTTGTGTGCTGTGCTGTGTGTGTGTGTGTGTGTGTGTGTGTGTGTGTGTGCTGTGTCTGTGTGTCTGTGTGTCTGTGTGTCTGTGTGTCTGTTTGTGTTGTTGTCTGTGTGTCTGTGTGTCTGTGTGTCTGTGTTCTTGTGTGTTCTGTGTCTGTGTGTGTCTGTGTGTGCTGTTGTGTGTGTGCGTGTGTGCGTGCGTGCGTGCGTGCGTGCGTGCGTGGTGTGTGTGTGTGAGCGTGCAAAGAGACACAATTAAACTTCAAGACTTCTTACTTACAAATTTATTTCTATTACTACATATTTAATATTTCCATTCTGCATCTAAACCAGTTATTTACACTTTATATTTACTCTTCGGGAGGTTCATGTTTGATTATAGTATCACCAAAATGTACGTTATGAAACATGTTTAATGATTCGGTCACTGAGAACATTTAATCCAATTAATGTTAAAAAGTATTTAAGTATTTCTCTGCAGATGTTAACCGCAGTGAGGATTGATGATGGCAGGGATGAAGTATTTTGTACGAAGATGGAATTGTCCTATGATTAATTCGCAGGCCCATGTTCTTTTAGTTCTAAGCGTACCGTGAATGGTTCACTTTCACCAAAGTCTATTAATTCTCCCTTTTGATTTGTCAATTTAATTGTTATATTACTAATTATGTCGGTGTTTACTTCTAAATATTGAGTATTGCATAAAGTTTTATCCAGACGATAACCCGGTGGGACGGAAACGTCAATTTTCATATAATACTTTTGTAGGTTTTCCGTTTCGATAAGATCCTTTTATAATGTTGCACTCCACGTGTAGATTTGCATGTATAACTCATGCACGCATGCTGAAAACCGAGCATGCGACCAATGCTATTCTCTCTAGTAAAATAGATTTCAAATGAACTGTTTATCTCACACTTAAGTGTATTGTTGTTTGCCCTAATGAAACATTTTTCTGTAGGTATCTTAGATTTCAGATAATCACTAATTTCATCTAACCCATGTGCACCGTGTGAAATATTAATCACTCGCAAATGGGACGAATTTGTTCTAAAATAAAATCTATCGTTTCCCGTATAAATGTTTCTAATGCTGTTGAAGCCGTAAAATGCTACCAATCCAATAACGTATTCCTTCTCCAAATCTAGCTCTACCAGTGGATAAAAGTTGTAGCTAGCTATGTTACCAATACCCTCTAAACTGGATGTTATTGACATAACTGAGAAAATTTGACGTAGTATCGATTATTTATATAGAAATTGTAGGCATAGGTGTCCGCAAATAATGGTATTAAATTCCTGTATTGATTGCAATTATAATAAATTTTACATCTCCGAAAGTAGGTAATCACTACGATTGGTGGTCGAAGATTACCGAACCTATCGTGATCACATACGTTTTTACCACGCTTTTTGTAACACGGTCCGCTTTGGCTATCTAAGTTGATGATTCCAGATTCATTTTTCCATGGTAATTTAGGCATGCTATCTCTCATAAAAATACCCCTAAAGTAGGGTACACACTTCTCCCTTCATCTTTCTCTTAGAGATATAAAGATCCAGAGATCATTTCCAATTATACCTGCCCATATGTGCTTTAACTTACTTACTTAACTTACTTCCACAATTATTACCTAGTACTTTTTCAAAACAAAACCTATCAGAAATCTGTTAATTATTTTATTTCATTTACTATTATAATTATTCTTGATATTCTAGACCTTATTACAAATATTTGTCTTAAAAACGTTTTCATTGTTTCTCTACACTTTTTCCCGCAAGGAGAAGTACGAGGTAAACCCTGTAGATTAAAGATTTTCCTCTATTGGCGGCTTTAACGCCGTTGAATGAAAATATTGGGCATTCTTGACAGATATTCTTTAAGGCTGGTATTCTTAAAGAAATCGCACTCCCCTTATTTCTTATTTTCTCCTGGTAGATTGGCGTTAACACCTGGTAACATACTCCTGCAGCCAACGTAACTCAAAATTATTCAATCCCATTCAGATTTGAACCGAAATCACCATTCTAATTTGACGTCAAATAATTAAAATGATTAACGAACTTAACTCTAGTTAATTCACCCTGTTAGTCTTGCCCAGATTTCTCTGGGTCATTGTCTTTAAATAACATAACATAACATTCATGCCATTCCTTTGCAGGGTAGGCAAGACAATCCCTGCCTCGTTTATTTTGAAATATTTCTCCATGCTTTCCTATCCCTGGATGCCTCTAGCTTCCGCAGAATATGTACATTGTCTCAGACATACTCTTTTATTTTTAAAGCTCCTTGCCTTTATTTCTTTTATCACACATTGTGCAGCATTCAGCCGAGCTTTACGCGGCCTACTAACTTTTCTCACATAGTTCTGCTTTGTTAACCTTGTGTTCTTCATTATTTCGATGTGACTAAACCAACGTAGTGTACTACTTTTATACCTATCTATCTTTTCTTCGCCACACCCCTTTATTATACACTCATTCTTCATCCTATCCCTTTTCGTTTTACTACATGCACTTCTCACGAATCTCATAGCCACGACATTTATTTTTCTTGCAGTTTTTGCCATACCCTTGTCTTACTTCCTTACAGTACTGACGGGACAAGCACGCCAATATGGATTGTTCGTTTCAGAACTACGCCGATGCTTTCGTTATTCAGTATCGTCCATATACTTAAAATTACTCTCCTTCCAGCATTGATCCATCGCCATCACTTTCCTTGCAGTATTGGCATCTCGCTATCCATTGTACCATCTGCAGCGAACATTCTACCCAGATATACTAACTTGTCCACTTGTTCCACAATTTCATCATGTAGCGTAAATACTCTACTCTCCTTTCCACCATCCCTATTGAACACCACTATCTTAGTTTAGTTCACGTTTACCTTTAGGTCCATGCTCTCACAGACTGTACCAAACTTCCTCAGAGCGGTTTGTAGCTCATCCTCACTGTCACTTAATAAGACTGTGACATCTGCATATACCACAACTCGTACATTTACGTCATCAACCATTACACCATTTGTATCGATATATGCTTGCCTAACACATTAATCCATGTATACATTGAACAACTACGGTGACATCACATAGCCTTGTGGCACTCCTTGCTCAATAGTAAAGTATTCACTCACACCTCCTCTCACCCTAACACATGCTCGGCTATCGTTGTACACTGCCCTTATTCCGTTTATTAGACCTTTATTTACGCCATATTCATTTAATATTTCCCACAGTATTTCCCACAGCTTCTCTCTATTCACTCTGTTGTATGCTTTCTCCAGATCTACAAACGCACTGAGCAAACTTATTCCTCACTAGTTCTTGTAATCACTGTTGTTTCGCTTACTCTTATACAGTGGTACAATGATCACGTTTCACCAGTGATTTCATCTACCCTTGCTCCTGTACCTTTTTTCAACCTTACCATCTTTTTCTCTACCTCATTTATTCCAATATCCGTCTCAATTTCATTCACCATTCCTTCTGCATTCTCCTTATTTAACCCTTCAGTCTTACCTTTCTCTCTACTGTACAGCTTCCGAAATATTCTTGCCAATATTTCTTCACTTCACTTAACTCGTTTTGTTGTTAATGCTCGGTTAAAATCTTTATTACACGTTAATTATGATTCACACACATTCAAGTTTACACTCATACGGTTTTATGGTGGAAATGTGAAAACCGTTAACACTTGAAGTAAGCAAGTCATTTTTGAACAGATAATTCTAAACAAATATTTTAGCCTTTCTTTGCATTCATATATTCGTTAAAACCCAGGAAGGTGCTTCAGTAAGGTAGGTAATCGTTTTGTAGTTCAATCAATTTCCAATAGATGGGACTAGATAACATTTTTCCATAGTTTTCAATAGGTTCGTTCTAACAAACTATCAAGCTAGTTCAGAACCGGACGGCGCATGTGCAGATTAAAATTGGCATTACAACAAAATCAGAACTGATTCTGGAACAGGCAATCCTGTGTTCCAACAAACAGAACTAATTCCGAACTGGTTCTGAATCGATTCAAACATTTGCTGTAAAACATTTACATTGTGACAAGATCTTATTATTTAACTTAACTTAACCAGACAAAACAATCCCTGCCTCGTACTTATTTTTTATTCACAATCTTTCTTCATGCTTTCCTATCTCGACATACCTCCCTAGCTTCCACAAGATTCATACATTCTCTCTGGCATGTCCTTTTAATTTAAAAACTCCTTATCTTTCTTTCTTTTATCACACATTCTCCACTACATCCACACAAGTTTTACACGGCCCACCAGGCCCGGCCTTACCTCTAACCATTCTCTCAATGTGCCCAACCAACGTAATGTACTACTTTTATATTTATCCAGCATCATCCTTTCCTGGCCACACTCCGTCAGTATACACTCGTTCTTTATCTTATCCCTTCTCGTTTTACTGCATGTGCTTCGAGGAATCTCATACCCAGGGTATTTATTTTTCTTTCTTGCTTATTTTAACATATCCATATCTCACTTCCATACACTACTAACGGGACAAACACTCCGTTATAAATCGCTCGTTTCACAGCTAGTTTCATGGTTTCGTTTCTCATTATCGTCCACATACTTCCAATCACTTTCCTTCCAGCATTGACCTTTTGTCCAATCTCGCTCTCAATTGTACCATCTGCAGTAAACATTCTACCCAGATATACCAACTCGTCCACTTGCTCCACAATTTCATCTTGCATAGTAAATACTCTACTCTCCTTTCCACCTTCCCGATTGAACACCACAATCTTAGTTTTGTTAGGTCCGTGCTCTCACAGACTATCAAACTTTCTCAGAGCAGTTTGTAGTTCATTTGCACTGTCACTTAATAAGAGTGTGCCATCTGCATATTACACCAGAACTCGTACATTTACGTCACCAACCATTACACCATTGAATAACCACGGTGGCATAAATTCAGGCAGAAATTATACCCAGAACACGTTTACATATTAACTTTCCAAATTTGCTTCAGGTTACATAACACAATATATATTAATGCTAATTTATTATCTAAATTTTAATAGTAAACTTGAAAATACACTGACTATCCAGTACGTATGTCTCTTACAGAAACAAGGTTAAATTTCTTTGGTTGAGGTGCTTCTTTAATATTTCGCAGATTTCTAAATTAAATATCCGTCCCATGTATGGAATCTAATAGACCAATTATTCCAAAATTTTTATTGAATCTTAAAATAAAGATATCATTTTTATGCGAAACATGTATGCTATTGCAAACATACTTTAGATGATGATTGTCGTGAAATTGGGGCGAAGGAATAAATGATAATATGTGATAACCGCTGTGCAACTGTATTGTTGTAAAAAGTACAACACTAGTCCATATATAACATGTTACAACATGTGAGCCCATCAAGATGATCCCAAGCCAGATTGGGAGTAAATTCGACAAAATGTGTTCAATCGGATGGGCGTATATGCAAGTAATTGCTATTGGAGCTGTCCATTCATGATGTTTTTTATGGATGTATTTATACAAAAAGTTGTGATGTAACAGTCTAAAATTGACAATTTTATTTCGTGACATTACACCGAAGTAAATACTTATGAGTGTAGTAAAAAGCGATCTCTTCAACAAAAATAAAAATGACTAATTCAAACAGAACCCAATTAAACGTAGGTAATTTTCGAAATGGTGGATAAGTACGCTTTTCCATTATATAATGAGCTACATGTAACATTGGAAATACCACCATTAGGTTTATTAACACAGTTCCCATAACCTAAAAAAAATTTTCGCCAATAATTATTTTGAAATAATTAATACCTTTAAGAAACGCTTTAGTTCCAAAGACTCGTTCTTTCCAGGTTGTAACTGAAACTTCATTAAAAACGTGGGCGTAATTACAAATTGCAGTAAAGTGTAAAATCCTCCAATACCAAAGTATACTGTTAATGCAATTGAATAAATAACGTACACCCATAAAGTTGTTGGATCCTCTCCAAAAGTATCTAAAACTTTATCCCATTGTTCTTGCCAAAAGTTAGCAGATGCACCCCAAACTTGTTGCAAATACCTTTAAAACTGAAAATTTTAAAAGATGGATTCATTTTGAGTTACTAACCATGTGATAGTATTTTTCGTAACTTGAAGTACAATAATCATAGAAAATATCGCAACCAGAATTTTACGAAGAGCAGTTACTACTAGGCCGAGTTGACTGGCTCAGTAATTTTCACATTTGAAGACCTGTCTTCCTCATTCTTCTCTGTAACTAAATTCAATTTTAATTAAAATCAAAATGAAAATTAAAAATGTAATTATTTTTAGTGCAACAATTGCAAGTTTTTGGCCACCTTTAATTACTTTAGCCGATTCCGTAAAAAAAAACGTGTAAATAAAAAGAAAATACGAAATACTCCATGCATTTATCACAATTAGAGCCGTAATCAGATTAGTAGGTATATAGGGGGGTTCTAATCCACTTTGACCTAGATTCTGTACTACAGTATACGATTTACATTACAAGGTCAAGTGAGTTTTATCGCCGTGCACGTACGTGCGCCTCGCTTAAGGTCACTCGTCCTCTCGAGGTCTAAATAGGAAAGTTAAAAATAGAAATTGCAAAAGTAATTATTATATTCTTATGGTGTTAAGGGCAAAACTGAAAACTAAAAATAGAAATTGCAAAAGTAATCATTACATTCTTGTGGTGTCATATTACATTCTTACATATCTAAAAATAGAATTCTCAAGGGCCAAGATTATTGATTTACAGTAGTATCATATTACATTTCTTAGAAATCTTAAATTTTTCAAGGTCGCTGGAAACGAGAAGAGTGCTAGGTTGTTGTATATGCTAATACGTAGATCAAGGTCAACGTCAATAGTCTAAACTAAAAGTAGCTCAAGGTGGGCATTTAACAAGTTGCAAAAGGTTCTCAAGGACATATTTTTTTTATATAAACTGCAGCGAGCTATGTGTGTTGAGATCAGTCAGCATACATGGAATTAGCAGGGTTAAACCAAAGTACCAATTGCAAACCCTTTAAAAATTCACGCGAGCTTGAGATATCGAGAAAATATAAAGTGACAAATATAGATGTAATTAATACTAAGTACGGTGAACGTATAGTGATGGAAACAGATGATTTTTAATGTGTATTACCTGAACGCTTATATGTGTATTTCAAACAAGGAAAAATATGAATTGAAGAATTTAAAACGCTACTAAACACGAAGGATGTGTTCTTAAGCAGTTTGGGTGCAGCCGTAAAAACAACAAACATAACAATTTGTTTCTAATAATGGCGATACAACTCCACGATACGTAAATTATGCATTGCTGCAGAGTATGATATTAATTGACACTGAATGAAAAAATATTGTATTATCTAATGTATAGCATTTTTACTAAATAAAGAAAATATTAATAACTATAGTTTTTTTTGTGTGAGATATTTTAAATCTAGAAAATGGATAGTATGAATGGACACACACACTCACACACGCACGCGCACACACACACGCACACGCACACGCACACGCACACGCATACGCACACAGACATGCACACGCACACGCATACGCACACGCATACGCACACGCACACGCACACGCGCACGCACACGAACACGCACCACACACGCAAACACACACACACACACCAATTCATGATAATTGCAGACATCTCATTGATTATAAATGAGCACAGGTCAAAACACACACACACACGCACGCACGCACGCACGCACGCACGCACCCGCGCACACACGCACACACGCACACACGCACACACGCACACACGCACACACGCCACACACACACACGCACACACGCTCACACGCACACACACACACACACCAATTCATGATAATTGCAAAGACATCTCATTGATTATAAATGAGCACAGGTCAAAAACAAATTTCAGCTCAAAACAGGTTCTTAAAATTGTTGTTGTTGTGTGTGTGCTTTTCTTGACACACTCATGTTCCACTTCCATACAGTACAGACGGACAAACAGGCCATAATAGATTGCTCGTTTCGCAGGTTTTAAATCACCTGCTGGAGAGCAACCATCTGATCATCACATCCTCTCCCTGGCATGAAGCCACCCTGCATATCCCAAATATTAGTTTGTGTAGTTTCTCGTATTCTATCAATCAGTACTCTTCCAAATACTTTACCAGGTACACTGAGAAACTTTTTCCTCTGTAGTTCTTGCAATCACTCTTATTCTCCTTACACTTACACAGTATAGTACAGTAATCGCGCTCTTCCAATCACTCGGCACTTTTCCACACTTAAGGCATACCTTGAATAATTCACACAATCTTCGTATAAGCTTTGCACCTCCATACTTCAGCATTTCACCGGTCATTTCATCTACGCGGCTCCTTTACCGTTTTTCAACGTTCCTACCATTCTCTCTGCCCCATTTAACCGAATATTTTCAGTTTCAGTTACCATTTCTTCAGCATTCTCCCTATTTAACTCTTTAGTCTTTTTTTTCTTGCTACTATACAGCTTTCCGAAATATTCTTCCCAGCATTTCCTCACTTCATAATCGTTTCATACTATTTTGTTGCTCGTACTCATCACTCCTGCAACGTTTTGTATGTTTGACCCATTTCCAGAAGAGTTTCTTGTTACGCCATCATTTTCTCTTTATTTATTCTCACTACTTCCTTTGCTTCTTTGTTTCTTAATCTGTACACCTCATACGATCTTTTTTCTGAGTCACACTTTTTGCAGCAATCATTGCCATGTATGCATCTTTTTTCCTACATACTGCATTTTTTACCGATTCATTTCACCAAACATATTTTTGTCTACCTGTAGTCGCTCTTCCACATACCTGTACGGCACAATTTACAGGTAAGCCTTTCAACCTTACATGAACACTTTAAACGTCATTCTCTTTTATTTGTTCGTTCCACACTGCTTCATTCACATTCAGCTCCTTACTCACAGCATCTGCATATTTCATTCTTGCCCCATTATCTACTAGTTTATTTACCTTAATTTTGGACATTCGCACTACATTTGTTTTCCTTATTACGACCCAGTTTTGCACTAAACACCCTCTCGATACAACCAAAAAGTGGTCCGACCCGGCATTACTTTCTTATCTCTCATCAGGTTTGTAAGTCGTTTATCATACGATATCAAGTCAATCTACTTTTATATTCGCCGTGTTGCCTTGTATACATATGCACATTTTTATGTTTAAACCACGTATTAGATACAAACAGGTTTCTCTCCACATCAGTGTTCACAAGGCATTCACTATTCTCATTGCCTCTTTGGTCTCCGAACTTTCCTAGAACGCGTTCAGTATGTTCTCTCTGTACACCCACCATCCATTCATATCTCCCAATGTCACTACTTCTTAGTTCGGCTTAAATACGTTCAACACGTTCATTCCATCACTCCAGAGGTACTCACACCCTTGGTCTCTTTCTACATTCACCGGTACATAGCATAATTCTTCAAAATTCCACCTTTATTCTAATCCACATTACCCGGGGGGATACCAATCCGTACCATTTAACACATCTTTTCGTTATTTCACTCAGGTTCTTTTCGCTTTTTCACTCACGTTCACTCCAACTATTTTTGCACCATGCACTTCTTTACCATGCATAACTGTAACAGTCCATGTATCAAGTGGCCATTCATTCCTTCAACAGTCGTTAGCATCGGGGACTGTCTGTTTCGATCTTGACCTCCCCTTGTAGCCAGGTCGATCAGAGGGAATAGTACTGTTCTTTTTAGTACTTTTAGTACTAATGCTTCCGCAACATATCCGCGAAATATTGCATGAGTTCTCCCACGGTCTTCAATTTTGACCCCTTGAAAAGATTGGATCAAGTCAAGAAGGTCAAATTGCTTGAACAATAGCGCGCGACCTTAACAATTTAAATTTCACAATTTCACATGACCCTTAAAAATTTCAAGGTCAAAGGTTCACCCACACCTTCAATGGACCATAAATTAAATTCCCCACCAACGCGACCCTGAAACATTTCAAAGAGTACCCCGGTTAATAAACTTCTAAGCATTGCTGGGTGTCGCCTTTCCGTCCTTGAAAAGGTCAATAAACTTTGACCTTGTCGGAAAACATCAAATCATTTGGCCCGGGCCAATTGCCAAAATATATTTCCTACGCTCTCCAAAATTTTTCCAAGGTCAACAGCCCCAATAACTACTATCTTAAATTTCTTTACAAACCTACCCACAACTCTTCGGAAAAACCATAATGCACGTTTAAATTCCGCACAATTTAACAAATTCTAACACCATTTGCCCTTGAACACGTATTCAATTTTATTATTGCGCAATGTTACGACATTTGTACACAAAATATGCACACATATTCCTTTCTACACTTTAACACATTATCAACATATAAATTCACTCACTCACACGTTGACAACCATTTTTAAACCGAA
>JARFJB010001976.1:3227500-3505000 GCA_036346205.1 Vesta saturnalis
TTATTGATACATTGATAACAGAACGTTTACACTATCTATTAACTGTACATTGTACATACCTATTCGATACTTACCATCATTAAACGTTGTGCTCGCGTGTGTCATTGCAACGAAATCAGAAGGACGCACTAAATTTCTGTTATAGAAATTCTTGTTTAACTAGTTTTTAAATATTCTATTCAATAGGTAGTGGACCTTGTATTGGATTACATTATCTTTTTATATTGCTACCAACTATATTAGTCAAGATAAATACCCAACAACAACGGTGATATTGCGAAGTATCAATCTACAGGATGGTCGTTAAATATTAAACATGTATTTCTTTGCATTGACGTATATAATCGGTCCATGAATTATTAATGCCAATTTCATTGAGAGTAGTTAATATATTAATTCAGCTATTTAGTTAACCCTTTACTATAACACCAACAGGTGCGTGTGTGTGCGTCTGCGGGCGCGCGCGCGGGCGTGCGAATTTCTAGGTAAAATTAAAAACATTGAACTTACAGATCATGAAATTTTAGTCTCATTCGACGTTTGTTTATTGTTTCCGCGTGCACCAATAAGTCAACCCTTAGTTCATTTAGAAAATGTTTAAAACTAAACCATTTGGACGATACAGAAGTAGAAAAATTCCTTAAATTAACAGAATTGCGTATGAAACAAACCTTTTTCAAAATTAACTATTAATTTTTCAGACAAAAACATAGTACGGCAATGGATAATAGCTTATCTCCGTTTATGGCCAATATATTCATGGGTAAATTTGAAACAGACTTAAAACACGATTTGCCTTATTTTCCTAGAGTTTGAATAGGGCAACTGTTAAATGGGGAATGTTTTGCAGAATTCAGTGCTCACAACAAATCTCATTTCAAATTCACCCTACCTTTGTTCAGTTTTAAGATATATTGAAAAAAACAAAATTTGTCAATTTCAATTTTCCTCGATAACGCCTATGCGACCGCTTTAAACCTTTACATTACTCGGACACTTGGTGTAAGCAAGATCCCCGATTTTCTATTGTTTCCAGGTTATTAGCGCTATCTGTTGTTTTTCTTATGGTGGCCACATTGGATTTTTGGTTAGTAGTCCTTAAAAAGAGCTTTTCAACGATGTATAACATGCCTGGAAAATCTTTATTTGTAGGAGAGATATTAACGAAACATTTTATTAATCTCCAATATAAAATTAGTGGACTTTGAAATTAAACACCAATGAGAAATGGAAGCGAAAGAATTCGCTAAATAATAATAATAATAAAACAAGAAGAGGCTGACGTTTAACTTCATATTAACAAAAATTTGTCAATAAAATTAGTAATCCATGGAATTAAACGTTAGTGTGAAAAAAATGATAAGCTGTCAAAGTACCTTTAGTGCTACAAAGGTTAGTTAAGTAAAACCTTGGGTACTCGTAGTTATTGATATGTAATTATTATGGAGTATTAAGGTTAATAAGTATTGATAAGGACACATAAATATTCAAAAAGTTAATATGTTGGAAGTGTACTTCAAATCAAACAAAAAACTCTGAAAATGCGTGCACGACTTACGCTGAGCACTTTCCGGAAAGACAGCAACCACACGACAACCAACAATTGTACAAGGTTTAAAAAATAATGACTATCACCGAAGAGTACAATTTAGCAAGTGGTAACTACAAAATATGAAGATGGTGGTAATTTTCCTAGGGAAATGCTGTGGACAAATGAAACACGATTTACCAATTGTGGAGTGTTCAATAGGCATAACTATCATCATTGGTCTACTGAAAATCCACATTTGGTAAAGCAAAGAATATTTCAAGTTCGCTTTGGTTTTAATGTGTGGTGAGGTTTAATTGGTTGAAATTTTGTTCACATCTTTATTTTGTTTTTTGAGTTTCTTTTCTTTTTAGATAGCCACTTAATAGGTCCTTTCGTCTTTGATCACAATTTAACTGGTAACAGGTATTTGGAGCTACTAACAAACGAGATAATGCCTTGTTTTAGACAAATTATTAATCCTGACGACATGCAAAACATCTGGTTCTATCAGGGTGGTTGTCTGGGCCACAACACTCGTGGCGTGCAACATTTTTTGAGAGGAAACCTTAATGAAAGAGTGAATTCAAATAATGGACCAGTGCAATGGCCTGCGAGATCACCCGACCTTAGCCCCTCGACTGTTATTTATGGGGTTCCTATAAAAATAAAGTATTTAATTATGAACCACCAGAAACTGGGAAAATTTTAGAACAAAGAGTGCTGGATGTATCAAGATCATTCCACGAAAATACACTTCGTAGAGTTTGTAAGGTGTCAAAAGTGTGTGGAACAGAATGATTGCCATATTGAACAGTTTCTTTTAAGTTACTGAATTTGTAGTACTGTTTCTTTACTTTGTACTTTGATGCCTTTTCTTGTGTTTTCGTGATTTTACAGTATTACATATCTTTTTCGCTCTCATTTCTCATTGGTGTTTAATTTCAAAGCCTACTAATTTCATATAAAAGATTAAATTAATATTTTGTTAATATCTCCCCTACGAATCAAGATTTTCCAGGCAAGTTATGCATCGTTGAACAAGATAGCGGTAATAACCTGGAAACAATTGAAAATCGGAGGTTTCTGCTTACACCAAAAATTTCTCTTAAAAAAGTGTCTGAATAATGTAAAGGTTTAATAGCGATCGCGTTAGACGTTATCGAGTTATTGGTTTTTCAAAATATCTTAAAATTGAACAAAGTTAGAGTGAATTTGAAATGAGATTTGTTGTGAGCACTTAATTCTGCAAAACATTAATTTAACCGTTGCCCTATCTCTTCTAATAACCGAGATACGAATGGGGAGCATCGAAATGTGGACACAGTGTATACGTTGATGATGTGTTTGCCATTCTTAATATTAAAACTTGTAGTGTTAAGAACTTTGTAGAAAATTTAAACTCTAAATTACCGACAATCAAATTTACCTATGAGATAGAGGCAAATGACAGTTTTCCGTTTCTTGGTACTCTGGTAACAAGAAATTGTGGTAAACTAGATATAGATATTTATCGCAAGAAAACTAGCACTGAAAGATTCATAACCATGATTCCAATTACTGTAAACAGCATAAACTCACGGCTTTTAATTTTTGGTTCACATATTGCTTCATTTTCCTCTTTCAGTTCAAAATTTGTAAGGTTGTTTCGCTGATGTTAAGTGCAACCTGCCTCAACGAACCAACACAAAAATTAAGACTCGTTTGAATATATGTTTATTTATTCTAATTATAATTTACGATATAATTATACTGTTTCTGCGAGACCACTCCTGGACGGGTTGCGGACAGAGGTTGTTCGCTAGTTGGAAACAGATTCCACCCAAAGATAAGCTCCTGTTCAGGTGTTCTTTAATCCTGAACGACTCGGTTTCCAAACGACCAAGTGCTACAGTTGAGGAGAAATTGTACTCCAGCGGTCGAAGATGTATCCAAAAAACAGAGTTAATTTGGACGGACGGTGGATACGGTAGCTGACAAGGTCACAGGTCCCTTTGCCAAACAAAATCCTCCACAAATGATTTATGATGAATGAATGATTCTTAATAAACACGAGCTCTATTAATTTATTTAGGTTTCAACGGTGGCGGTTTAAATGTGAGCGGTTATCAGTAGCAACGCAACTTAAAACAAATTAAATACGTACTTATAGAGCAAGTATCTATTAACTTAAATTATATTAATCAATTTAAACTACTTTTGCCCCACACTCATTAATAAAATGCAGCTTCGTCTGCGTACAAAAGCAGTAAGAACGAAAAGATAAAGACTCGGCCGTGTCACTTGCCTATATAGAATACGAAATATTAATAGTGAGACGGTTGGGAAAAATGAGCAGCAGCGTCACAAGCTGTTTTAATTGATATTAAATCTTCAATAGATTTTTGTCGGTTTGAATATTAATAATACAAGAAAATAATAATAATCAAAACAGTAGAATGTTTGTAATGTGTAAAATGGTTCCTTCAATAAATAAGAAAGGCGCGTAAATTGCAATTTTACATTTGGTACTATATTAATTTCTAAGTTTAATAATAACATTGTACTTCATATTATTTTATATTAAATTTTCCTTTGACAGCAAATTTGAAACGTAATCTAACTTTCACCATTGTTACTATATTTAATTTTAACTGTAACTAATTGACCCTAAAAGGAGGTAATTAAAGTCGGGAGGGCTAACAGGGTCATTATCGTTATTTATTATTACCCTTCAATTAAATAAAAAGGAAGTTAAAAAAATAGAAAAGTTAAGTTTCACGACAATAATAAACAGATTTGATTAGTTTAAAATGGGAATAATATGCAAGTTGGAACCTAAATAATAAACCAAAGTAAACAATTTATTTCAATCTTAATGCTGTCAACACCTACGAAACTAACCATAAACAGATTGGGGTACTATACAACTTATGCACGATCCTTTTAATTAGATTAGGTTAATGAATATCCTGCTTTGTTTTAAGTACAATTACTTTATTCAGCAATCGTACAAAAAAAATTTTCTTGTAAGATGCAATGTAAACTAATTAATGCTTCCATTTCAGCTATAATATTCTACAACTTCATGTGTGGAAGGCATGTATACCCCATGCCGCCCGATGCAATACTACCACCTTTACCATGGGCTCCTTAATATTGTGCTCCAATTTTATGAGCTCGGTAAGGGCTGCCGGTCACTTCTCATTTATTCCTTATGTACTCGCCAACACTCACTTGTCAAGCGTGGCGTTTTAACAGATAAACCCTTAAAATGACGAGTTCTAAAACATAGCTATACCCCAGTTGAGTAGGTGAGACGTTCACACTCCCACATTGGTTCGTCGATCCGCCCAAAGATTCTGAGGGCAAAAATTCATCAATCCAAAATCAAGACTAAGAAGAGCAAAATCTACCAGGAATAAAATTCTACCCCATTTGGATGCCCGGAGAGCAGGACTCAAGCGACCGGACATTCTGTTTCTATCAGAAACACAAGTCTCCCCTGAAGCACTGATTCGTCTGGCCTGCAATTTCCCAGATACAACCCCACTCTAACTTTCGCGTTAAAGGCGGAGTATGTACGTGTACCAAGGACAACGTAGTTGTAAGAGGATGTCCACTTTGGAAAAAAACAAATTTGACGCGATTTGGTTCAAACATTCTGGGCACCAATTTGTGAAATTCTATTGTTGTTTGTATAGGTCTCCCAATGATAACAACTTCCAAGATCTTTTGATTACCTTAGCCTGAAAATAGACTACCTCTTATCACAGTTTCATCTTGCGATATTTCAATTTGAGAGATTTTAATGCCTTCAATTCCAATTGGCTTCATTTTCATCTACTACTAATCCCGCAGGTCATAATGCAGAAGCATTTGCTGTATCCTGATCCCACAAATCATTCCAAATCAACTAGAATCCTGACAACCTTAACATACTCCACATCACCTGGACCTATTCTTTACAACTAACCATTTGTCTATAAAACAAGAGTCCTTTCCCCACTTGGTCAACAGACCAAGTAACCAAATAACTTTCTTTGTACCCAATCGAAGTGTCGAACTACGAGATTTTAACCTTCCTTGGCATTATGCTTTAAATCCTCTTAACATTGCTCTTTCAATAACTGAATTATCTTGATGGGTATGGACATCCTCAAAAACTGTTATTCGAAAACAGATAGAACTATGTGGTGTTTTAAATCAGCTAACTAGAGCGAACTGAAAGATTTTTGAACCTTCCCTGCGTGAGTATTGCTTTAAATGGTCCTCCTCTTCAAACATTGCTCTTTCAATAATTGAAGTTATCCTGATGGGTATGGAGTTATACATCCAAAAAACATAATGTGTAGGTCATGCCCGTTCCCAACCCTGGTTTAATAGGGCTTACACTGATGCATTATCGCAAAAGCATAAACTCTATACCAAATGGAAATCAAATAAATCTATCGAAAATCACGCCAACTATATTGCCGTAAGGAATAGTTGCAAAAGCCAAAAGATGTTTGAAGAACGTAAATGCAAATTAGTCTCATGTCTTTGGTGGTCGTAAATTTTGGTCATTAGCTAAAGCCATCAGTAAAAACTTTAGTACATCTTCCTTTCCTCATGACGTCTGGCGACGGAGCTGTAGTAGCTGAACCTGCTGAAAAAGCCAAATCTTTACTTTATATCAAATTCATGTCTGAATGATTCTGGTAAAACTGTGCCATCGTCCAAATCTACCCCATACGCTATTAAACCAATCCACTTTCGTTACAAGCTCCTGGAATCAATTATCAATAAACTTGACTCAAACAAGGCGATTAGTCCTCACGGTATTCCAGCTATCGGCCTTAAAAATGCTACCCGAGCTAGTACCTGTATTGTCCAAACTCTTTCGATCTCCATGTCATCTGGAGAATTTTCGTCATCATGGAAGTTGACAAATGACTAACCTATTCCTAAAAAGGGCGACAAAATCGTTCCCTCAAACTATCGACCAATAGCTATCACTTCCATTCTGTCGAAAATCATGGAGAAAGCCATCAACCACCAACTACTTTCGTTCCTCGAGTCCAATAAACTCTTAAACGACCACCAGTATGGGTTCAGACAGAGTCGTTCAACGGGTGATCTTCTTTCATATGTCACCCAACTTTGGAATAACACATTAGAAAGGTTTAGTGAAACAATCGTAGTAGCTTTAGATATTTCTAAGACGTTTGATCAGGTATGGCACAAGTGCCTGCTTGCCAAACTCACTTCGTTCGGCTTATCCGATACGCTCATCAATTGGATATCCAGCTTTCTTGACAAAAGACGTATACGCGTTGTCGTCGATGGCTTCTTTTCGAAAGAAACTACTATTAACGCGGGAGTACCCCAAGGATCAGTGATGGCTTCCACACTTTTCCTGCTGTACATAAATGACCTTATTTCCTCAACAACTAACCCGAACCATTGCTTTTAGGACGACAGCACTCTACTTTGTAGTTCTTCTCAGTTTTCCCACAACAATAAGTCTAGACAGGACGTTAAGGTTAAAATGGCACCCTCAATCAACAGTGACTTAGATCATGTTCTTGAATGGGGAAGGAATAATTAACTTACGTTCAACGCCGACAAAACTCAGTGTTGCCTTGTGTCCGCCAAGAAGGACCCATCATTTGCTGCTGTAAATATGAATAGCTTAGAACTCAAGTTTTCAAACTTTATCTCTATGTTAGGGATGTCCGTTCCATCGAACCTTTCATGGGTTGGCCACCTTTTGCCAGCCATCAAAACAGCTACCCGTAAACTGTGCTTTCTATACAGATCTAAACAGTTCTTCACATCGCAACAACTCCTTTTACTGTATAAGGCTCAAATTCGACCTCATTTGGAATAAAATTTCCACCTCTGGGTCAGTGCTCCCCAATACGCCCTTGATATGGTAAACCTCATCCAAAAAAGAGCTATCAGACTTCTGACCTACAGTTCCTTGAGCATAAAAGAATAGTTTCGGTTCGTGCCTTGTTTTATCGCTATTACCATGCAAGTGTGCCTCTGAAATACACTCCTTAATACCTACGCAGGCCATCTTCGCTAGGAATACTCGGTTTACCCATTCACACCATAATTACGCTCTCAAAATTCCATCGTGCCACACTAAAAGGGCTCAATCGACATTTTCCACACGGCGACCAAATTGTGGAATGCACTACCCAGTTCCTGATTTCCTCCAAACTTTGACTTAAGTCAATTTAAGGTAGCCATTCATAAACATTTCTCGACAGCCTAACAATATCCTAAACCCTCCCAGTGTTCCTGGCTGCTTTAGCACATTAGGCAAATCTTAGCCTGTTCGGAAGTAAAGAAAAGATGGAATATATATATTTCTGCATTTTTGGATGGAAACCATAATTTTGAATATTTTTTCTTGAAACTATAACATGCCCATCTATTACAGTTTTTGAGATAAAAATTGTTTTTCGTAATCTTGACAGCTGGTTGACTTTTACAAAATGGACTGTAACTCCTATTTCGATCGAGATAGAAAGTTTATAGTTCAAAGATTCCTTTATCGTATGCATTTTTTTAAATAAAAATGTTTGCCTGAGAATAATGCCTAAATTTATACTTTTCATCCAGAGTTAAAAATGTGAAAAAATAAATTTTTTCAAATAGAATTCCCTATTTGTTGTTATGTAACTGTATTGGAGACAAGATTTGCTGTGATATGTCATGTTGTTATACCTAAATCAAACTGTTCTAGAGTTATCTCCAAAAAACCGAAAATTGTAGTTCTTAGCCATTATTCGAGAATGCTACGAATGATTGCTATGGATACGAGAAATAATTGTTCAAGTATCAAGTTTTTAATATTTGTTAATTTTTGAAAAATTATTTCTCGTATCCTTAGCAACCATTCATAGCATTCTCAAATAAAACTAAATTTCAATTTTCGTTTTTGAATAACTCTAAAACAGTTTGATTTAGGTAATAAAAAATACGGCATTTAAAAAAATTGATTTTTTTACATTTTTAACCCTGACTGAAAAGTATAAATTTAGGCATTTTTCTAATGCAAAAAATTTTATTTTAAAAATGCATACGATAAAGCTGCAAACTTAATTAGATTTTAACTTTTTATCACTATGCAAATAGGAGTTACAGCTCCTTTTGTAATCGTCAACCAACTATCAAGATTAAGGAAAATAATTTTTATTTCAAAACCGTAATAGATGGGCGTGGTATAGTTTTAATAAAGAAAATTGAAAATTATGGTTCCCATCAAAACAAAAAATATATAGGATGTTCCATTGAAAATAGGAAAGTAGATGGTATAACCGGAAGCGCTATAAGAGAACGTAATCGATTATTTTGGCCACAACCCCATGAACTTCTAATGAAAGGTCTCGCTGAGACAACCTGTATGTTGGGGAAACTAAACGACCCATCAAAATTTGCTTTGAAGAACATTTAGCTCACATCATTGCGAACGTTGGGATAAGTCTGTTGTATTCCTACTTACGTTTAGTCAACCATGTTATTAATAAGCACGAAATTAATTGCTATGAAAGTTTAAAGATCAAAAATTCTAATCGATAATGAGGTTCAAGGACGATTATGGTACTCAAAACTCATTAAGCTTTAAAAACTTTTACTTCCACCAGATAAGCAACGAAGCGTTTACTCGCTAATGGTATATGTAATAGAAATGTATTTAGTTTGTCCCAATCGCCTACTGAAACGCGTTCGGTGTTTTTTTATTTTTGTGTAGTACGTGGGTGTATCTTGTTTATTACAGGTGATTCCATAGTTTCAGTGTTACAGTTTTTTGAAATTCAGAGCTACGCATTTCCAGATAAATATAATATAGTAATATTATGCAATGTGTATTAATAAACACTAATTTAAATATATTACATTGTTGTCTTTTACCCACAATTACCACGAAACATAAAAACAGATAATGAATAGAATTATTTTATTAATTATCAAATTTAATTTATGCATTTTCATATTTATTACGTAAGCGGGTAGATAAATAGGAAATCTTAATTAAATTTAAATTAAGACAAAAATAAGTGTGGAAGGTTGACCAGAAAAAATAAAATTTGCGAAGTTACCACATACTGACAATCTTACAGTTCGGGTTGTGGCCAAAAAGATGTTTTTCCCAAACCCAAAATCTGGCAAGCACGTAAAACAGTAGACTTGAATATGCTGATTGACCAAACATATCTCCATAAGAAAATCGCCCTTTTTGAAATACCATCAAAAACACACTTTATATGAATTTTTTTTTGCAGTCTGTGAAAGTAACGTGCGTACCTAGTGTTGCACTTGAACGAAGAAATTGACTGCACTGGCAGATTAATAATGCTTTTTTCAAGTCCAATACGTGGCATTTTGATCTCCGTTTTTACGGCGTAGTAGCTTACAATTTATGGATTGTTCCAAAAACTGTTAACATCAAATAGGATCTAGCATGAATTTTGTAAAAATAAAAACCAGATCATTTTAAAGGATAAAAATTAAATATCTGAGATATATCTTGTTGAACAGCATTCTGCACCTATTACATACGAGAAAATATGTTTTGGTTTGATTTATGAGTGTTATGGTGTATCGGTAATCACGAATTTCTTTGGGGAAATTGTCAACACATTGCCTTGTTGATCAATGGATAAACATTAACTTCCTGAGTTTCTTTTTATTGTAATCCTGAACAGCCTAAGTTTGGCTTACCATCCTAAAGCACCCAGGAATACTTAGGAGAATGGGTAGGGGGATATTGAATTGTCAAGAGATGCCGATAAGCGGCTACCTTAAATTTTTTGATATAAGTGAGAAGAAAACAGAAATTATAGAGATCATTGCTGAGTTTAAAGATCGTGTAGAAGAGTATTGATTGCGCCCGTTGAGATCTGTACTGCATATTGATGATGTGAATAAACGAATCCAGTATTCCTAGCAATGGTGGCCCGAGATGGTATAAATGTAATTCAGCAGAGCAATAGCCATTGTATTACCGATAATACAAAAAGAGAACTAAAACGATTATTCTAAGCTCTAGGGACTGTCAAAAGTTAAGGACTGGTCTTTTATAATCCTAATTGCTTTTTTTTTAAATCCGATCGAATCTTAGCCTTATGCAACAGAAAGAGTTGTCAGGAGGTAAAGTGCTGCTTAGATCCGTACACAAAGCCTATTTTACAAGTAGTTGCTTTAGTAGATGACAGAAGGTAGTCAACCCATGGTAGAGTTGAAGATATAATCTTTCCCAATATTCAAGATTGTAATAATGGAAAGCTTAAAATCTAAGTGATTTGTACTTACAATAGGAAATGATCTATCTTTTTTGCCGGACATAAGGCAACAGCGAGTTCTATTAGCATTAAAATAAACTAAATGATTGCTTTCTCATTTATGCTTACGTTGAATGTCTTTGTTGATTGAAATTGCCATTTCAGCGTTACGGTTTATATCTGAGAAAGACTGAGTAGACTCAGATGAGTTACATGCTGTCTGTAACGGGTGTCTGAGAAATTCAAATTTCGTGCTAAGTTACATAATATGTTTAGCGCGACTATGCTCTATCTGTTTCCACGACAGTAAGTTTTTTTTACTAGTTGCTCAGAAGTATTTTACCGTTGTAGAATAGTAAGTAAATTTATTCAGTTTTAAATAATAACAATTTTTATAATTTACCCATTAACATAAATATTGAAAGTACAATTATTACAATTTCCAATTGCCACCGGAAGCTTATTTTGGAAAACAGATGCCGATGAAAAAATTTCAATGCTATCTACTGAAACCTCTTGCGACTCTTGTGGATGAGTTTCTTATCACTAAGACTAATGCACCATTTAATAACATGATTAGTACATTTATTTCGACAATTTAACAAGAAATGAAATGATTTTGCATTTTTTGGACGGACATTTTTACATTTGTAATATATGTCCAAATACTTAACTTTATTATGTACAATGTTAATAAGCTGAATAATTGTCTTCGTTTGGGGTATTTGTACAATGATTAATCCATCACGTTCCTCAAAGTCTTCTATTTTTATGTTATATAACTCTTCTCGTCTACATTCACCAGCTATTCCTAATATCATTCCTACCCATAAAAAATATAATAATGTACGAATGTATCTTTACTTTAATACGTAATCTACTACCTTGTGTGCAAGAAATTTTTACATTAGAACAACTGGATATAACGAGACTAATATACATATGTACATATCGTTATTTATTAAGTACATATTTAAATCTTTTAATAAATGTAAAAACGTCATAAGCATCTCGAACATTAACTGATCTTAGACAATAATTAGTCGTCTTTAAAATTGTCTTATCCTAAAATGTCCTTACTGTTCTAGATATAATATACTATTATAGTTTATGTTTTATTTTATAGATTAAGAAATGATTGTATGTTTATATATATATATATATATATATATATATATATATATATATATATATATATATATATATATATATATAAATGCTGTTGATATATTATCAGGTCTATGAATGGTATTGCTTACACAACTCGTTTTCTTTATACAAAGTATATACTCTTAGGTACTTGTGAGTCAACAATGTTGCCATAAATCAAACTATACAAGACATCAAAGACGAACTATATAATATAACACGAAAATCTAACTATGTTGACATAATAAATTTAGATTTAAACATTTGTAAAATTAAAACAATACTTTTGATTAGCAGTAATCAAAATCAAGTACATAATCGATTATTTTAATTTAGTAATGCTATCATCTTCAATATTTTAAAAATTTTATTTCTGCAATACTTACTGGATGTTATTTTGTAATCAATTTTCTAAAATTACTATAAATAAATCGTTGTCATTCTTAAGCTTAGTTCTTGTTATATATACAGAGTGTTTGCAATTAAATCTTTATTTTAACACAAACTTCCATTCATTTTTTAAATTAAAGCCATTATTTATTGTAATAAATAAAATGCATTGTCATTACCGTAAATTTTTAAATGGTATATCATTTAGTTAAAATTAAAATTATGAAATGTTAAATGTGCTATGCTACGTTTTTGTTATTTTGCGCTAATTAAGTATAAAATAATGGTAATTTAGAAATAAACCGGAACATTTGTGCTAGTTAATTTTTTCTACATAGTAAACAAGGACAAGAAGCCATATTAAATACGATTATTTAACCTTTCCGTACGCGGTGTATACTACTGAATGGAACAACAATATAAACTTTATCGTAATGGTGATTACACAAAAAATGAACCAATTGAATACCAATTCAGTATTTTTTTAGAAATTCATAAAGTAAAAGATAATAATAGTTTATTATATAAGTGAGCAATGTTACAATTATTTTACGAAAAAATTTAACTTGTGAACGTTTTGAATAAACAGGCTAATTTTTGTAAATGAATTATATAGGCATAATAACTTACGTTGGCATAGTTTAAAGTTTTTATCCAACCCTTTCCTATCATTCATTTCTAGCAAAACAATAAAAATTTATGAAATTTATGCATTATTTGATTTATTTAATAATAGTTTATGACAAAATGGTAGATTAAAGTCAAAAAGCTGATTTTAAATTTGTTTCAGAAAGTTTCAAATACAGTATAAAAATTAATTTCAAGGTTTGAAAATTGGAACGTTCAAACCCAAGACTAAACAACACTGATAGTAAGTGAGACCTTCCGCCATCTTGGATTTTGACGTCACTTCGGTTTTAGACACGTGGAGACCATATTTTCACCCTTATTTTTTATACGCTTACGTGTGAGACCGGATTTTCAACCCTTTTCTTTTCGAAGGTCCTTTTCAACCCTAATTATTTTTTACTCGCTTACGTGTAGGACGTATTTTTCACCCTATTTTTACACATCCACGTGTGAGACCGTGTTTTCAACCCTTTTATCTAATTTACATATACCTACGTGTGGGGCCGTGTTTTCAACCCTTATTTTTTATACGCTTACGAATAGCGTATTTTTTACCTTATTTTGAGATGGTGATCTTTTAATTATTTTATTAATATAAGATGATGATCTTTAATTATTAATTAATTATCCTAGAATTCTCAATCTGATAGTTTATAAGATGATGATGATCTTTAATTATTTGTATTAATTAATTATTTTTATCCTGAAATTCTTAATCTGATAGCTTTTAAGATGATGATAACCTTTAATTATTTTTACTCGCTTACGTATGGCGTGTACTTTCAACCTCTGCATCCCTAATTATTTTACTCGCTTACGTATAGGAAGTGTATTTCACCCTCTATTTTATGACGCATGTAGGGCATATTTTATATTTTTCTGATATTAAAGAAACTAATCAAGGTAAAGGTAACGTATACGTTTGATTTAAATACACTATTAAATTCTATAATGACAATAAACAGTTAATGGTATTTGCATAATCAGTTAATTACCCTGTTGTTGTCATACAATGTGAATGTACGGTTTAGCAACTATTTTAATATGTATTTATTATTAAAATTTGGTAGGATTCCGTATTGAATTTTATCAAAGGATTGCATAATTGTTGTTATTAAATTATTAGATTCCTTTTAAGTCCCATATATAGATTGAGATCTTTTATCTATGTGAACATTTTATTTATACATAGTTTTAAATTAAACTGCTTTTAAAACGTGCAATTAACTATTCAATTAATCAGCTTTACAGTGATAGTAAACATAAAAGGAATGAATATTGCGTTTATTTTATTTTACATTTTAATACGATTTTCAAGAACTCATAATAATTGAACCATAATAAGTGGAGTATAACAGGGACTTGACAATGTAATTTGTAATATGTTTATTTAATAATTGTCTAATTAGGTTAAATGGTGGTTCACTGTTTCTTTAATTGCATGCAGCCACCTTCTAACTATACACGAATTTATAACGATCACCGATTACGACGACCTTCTAACTATACACGAATGTATAACGACAACACACGAGCTACATTAGTTTATAACACAATCGCTATGTAGCGTATTTTTTTTACAGCCGTACTTCTATAAACTATTAACGCATCATATTAATGAGGCTATCAACTATTTGAAAAAGGTTAACTGTTAAAGTATACGATAAAGATCGTTTAAAGCAGACCTTGTATTATTCTTATATACGAATGATACTTCAAAAATACTAGTATAATTAACATGAAGATTTTATAAATCTATATTCAGAACAAGGAAACAGTTTTAAACACAAAGAATTTTATCTGTAGGCAGACAATGCTATTACATAAAACGTTTTACAAAACGTACTTATTCAACATTGAGAAAATTGTTAGTCATGAGAAACAAGTTAGTCTTGAAGTTAGCCTTGAAGTTAGCTAGTCATAGGTTTTGAAGTTTACCTTGAAGTTAGCCTTGAGAGCAACTTTTATAAAAATGTACACTTGAGTTTAAGCTGACGTGTATTGGTTTATGTCTATTTTTATTATGCTAAGAAAAATGTTATTAAAAATTGTTTTCTATTAATTAACATTTGTAGACTGTATGTTTTATCTATATACGAAATTTTATTTCACAACAGCATACCTATTCTACCTTGAGAAAATTGTTAACCTTGAGAAACAAGTAGGCTTGAAACTCAAAAAACTCCCTGTTACCATTCTCGTCAATGTAGATAGTGGTCCAATGCTGACCTGGTTTGTTTGCAGGATCCGTGTTTACGATAATTGCACACGATCGAGGTGCGTGTCTCGGTAGTTGATTAGAAGCACATACAAGCCGAAACACATTCTTCTTGTGGCTGGGGATCGATTTCAAGCATCTCAACACGTGTACCGCATACACTTTGTGGATTTTTATCAGATGGATTAATAGCAATGTAACTAAACGTTTTAAAAATTTCTAATCTGAAATAAGAGTGACGTAATCTAATTTATTTTGAAATTTCATAGAGCATCACCATCATCAGATTGAGATACTATCATCTCATCGTCTTCAACTTGAACGATTATATTGTAACAACCTATAAAAGTAGCTAATAATCACTGACAGTTTTATCAGACATTATTATCATGGACAGGTTAGCCCTAAATTAACTGGTTTCAACGCGACTCTGGGAATGCTGCACACTTAAAATCTTTAAGTTCGCTCGCAGAAGTTGTACCGTATTCATTTCTTCAATTTTATCTGCATCGGCAATCTGCAAAAGCTAATTAAACATAACTCAATGGACTGTGGCTAGCAAAGCGTTTCCAATTATAGCTTTTAGTCAATACAATTGCCTACATACACACAATCGACTAGCATTGCTTTACACGAGGATCAAACGAAAACGCACGCTAGCAGTAAGCGCTCCACGCACGTACGTACGCATGCACACGCTCGTACGCACGCTCGCACGTACGCACGCTACCGAACGTACACGCACAACGCTACGCACGTACACGCTCACCGCTACTAACCCGTACACGCACGCACGCTCGCACTACGCACGCCACGCTACGCAACACACGCATGCACGCACGCACGCACACACGCACGCACGCAACGCACACACACACACACACACACGCAAACACACCACACACGCAGCACGCTCGCACGCACGCACGCATGCACGCACGCACGCACGCACGACGCACGCACACGCACACACGCACACACACACACGCACACACACACACACACACACACACACACACACACACACACACACACGACACACGCACACACACACGCACACCACAAACACAAACCACACACACGACACACGAGCACACACGCTAAAACAACACACACAAACACACACACACACACACACACACGACTATAGCAAAAACACAAACGCAAAACACCTAACACAAATATCACAACTAGAACGCTAACGAAATCACGCTAACACAAAAACACACACAAACGAAAAACCTATCACAATCACGCTACGAAAATACGCAAACACGAAGACATACAAATGCGAAGGCACGTAAAACGAAAACACGCAAATAAAACACAAACGAAAACACGCTAAAGCGAAAACGTCAAACTAAAACACGCTAATGCGAAACTAGTAAACCTAGAAACATGGATCAAGACGGTGGAGCACCGTTAGGAAAAAACTAGTTTATTAACAAAATTGAAGGAAAGTTTATTGTTTGAAAATATATTATTATTATTATTATGACAACAATACATCATTATTATTTAATAACATGCTTTTCGGTTTATTCTCTTCTTGTACCGTGATTCGTCGTCATCATCATCATGATTTTGAGATTTGCCCTTTTCCCTACCTCATCGCTCTTCTTTCTCTTCTGTGAATCATCACCATCATCTTGGATGTGAGATACATGCAGCTCAACCACGTCATCATTATCTTGAACGGTTATGTTGTAATAGTTTATTAACAAACCAGCAAAATCTCTAATGTCCGCAGATGTTGGCTCATAAACAGGAGAATACATTATAGTAATGCCCACTCTGACAGTTACACAATGTTCGGGTAGAATCGGTTATCTTAGGGGATGTCTGAGTATTGACCTAACAACACTCTAACATAGCCCCTAGGGGCATGTTTATAAATATAATCCCTCTTTTATGGTCGAGGTATTTTCGCCTAAGACGGCTTCAATTTTGTTAATAAACTAGTTTTTTCCTAACGGTGCTCCACTGTCTTGATTCATGTTTGTAGGTTTACGAGTTTTCGCATTAGCGTGTTTTTCTATTCGTGTTTTCGTTTGACGTGTTTTCGCTTTAGCGTGTTTTCGTTTTGCGTTTTTGTGTTGCGTGTTTTCGTTTGTGTGTTTTTGTATTTGCGTGTTTTCGTTTTACGTGCTTTCGCATTTGTATGTCTTCGCGTTTGCGTATTTTCGTGTTAGGGTGATTTCGTGATAGCGTTTTTCGTTTGTGTGTGTGTAGTTTGTGTGTGTGTGTGTGTGTGTGTGTGTGTTTCGCGTTGCGTATTTTTCATTTGCGTGTTTTTGTGTGTGTTTTGCGTTTGCGTGTTTTCGCTCTCGTCTGTGTGTGTGTGTGTGTGTGTGTGTGTGTGTGTGTGTGTGTGTGTGTGTGTGTCGTGCAAGCGTGTACGTGCGTCCGTGCGAGCGTGCGTACGTACAGCGTGGTGCGTGCGTTACGTGCGCGTGTGAGCGTGTGTACGTGCGAGCGTGCGTGCGTGTGCGTTCGTGCGTGCGTGCATATGTGCGAGCGTGCGTACGAGCGTGTGCATGCGTACGTACGTGGGTGTGAGCTTACGTGCTAGCGTGCGTGTTTTCGTTTGATCCTCGTGCTAAAGCAATGCTAGTCGATTGTTGTAGTTGTAGGCAATATGTATTGACTAAAAGCTATAATTGGAAACGCTGCTTGCTATGCCCAGTCCGTTGAGTTATGTTTAATTAGCTTTTTGACAGTGTATTTATGTTAAGGTCAGGCTTGCATGTAAAATAACATAGAGGTGAAACTAACTAGCTAATGTGTTTTGCTGCTAACGCATCACAGTATTGAAGATTCTGTTTATGTATTAGAAAACGTACTACAGTCTCGAAGCTGATTGCAGATAAAATTGAAGAAATGAATACGGTACAACTTCTGCGAGCGAACTTAAAGATTTTAAGTGTGTCGCATTCCCAGACAGCGTTGAAACCAGTTAATTTAGGGCTAACCTCGTGTCCATGATAATAATGTCTGATAAAACTGTCAGGGTTATTAGCTACTTTTATAGGTTGTTACAATATAATCGTTCAAGGTGAAGACGATGAGATGATAGTATCTCAAATCTGATGATGGTGATGCTCTGTATGAAATTTCAAATAAATTAGATTACGTCTCTTATTTCAGATTAGAAATTTTTTAAAACGTTTAGTTGACATTGCTATTAATTCCATCTGATAAAAATCCACAAAGATGTATGCGGTACAAGTGTTGAGATGCTTGAAATCGATCCCCAGCCACAAGAAGAATGTGTTTCGGCTTGTATGCTTTAATCAACTACCGAGACACGCACCTCGACCGTGTGCAATTATCGTAAACACGGATCCTGCAAACAAACCAGGTCAGCACTGGACCGCTATCTACATTGACGAGAATGGTAACAGGGAGTTTTTGAGTTTCAACCTACTTGTTTCTCAAGGTTAACAATTTTCTCAAGGTAGAATAGGTATGCTGTTGTGAAATAAAATTTCGTATATAGATAAAACATAGTCTACAAATGTTAATTAATAGAAAACATTTTTAATAACATTTTCTTAGCATAATAAAAATAGACATAAACCAATACACGTCAGCTTAAACTCAAGTGTACATTTTATAAAAGTTGCTCGCAAGGCTAACTTCAAGGTAAACTTCAAAACCTATGACTAGCTAACTTCAAGGCTAACTTCAAGACCACCTTGTTTCTCATGACTAACAATTTTCTCAATGTTGAATAAGTACGTTTTGTAAAACGTTTTATGTAATAACATTGTCTGCCCTACAGATAAAATTCTTTGTGTTTAAAACTGTTTCCTTGTTCTGAATATAGATTTATAAAATCTTCATGTTAATTATACTAGTATTTTTGAAGTATCATTCGTATATAAGAATAATACAAGGTTTGCTTTAAACGATCTTTATCGTATACTTTAACAGTTAACCTTTTTCAAATAGTTGATAGCCTCATTAATGTGATGCGTTAATAGTTTATAGAAGTACGGTTGTAAATAAAAATACGCTACATAGCGATTGTGTTATAAACTAATGTAGCTCGTGTGTTGTCGTTATACATTCGTGTATAGTTAGAAGGTCGTCGTAATCAGGTGGTATCGTTATAAATTCGTGTATAGTTAGAAGGTCGCTGCATGCAATTAAAGAAAAAGTGAACCACCATTTAACCTAATTAGACAATCGTTTATAATAAACATATTACAAATTACATTGTAAGTCCTTTATACTCCACTTATTATGGTTCAATTATTATGAGTTCTTGAAAAATCGTATTAAAATGTAAATAAAATAAACGCAATATTCATTCCTTTTATGTTTACTATCACTGTAAAGCTGATTAATTGAATAGTTAATTGCACGTTTTAAAAGCAGTTTAATTTAAAACTATGTATAAATAAAATGTTCACATAGATAAAAGATCTCAATCTGTATATGGGACTTAAAAGGAATCTAATAATTTATTAACAACAATTATGCAATCTCCTTTGATAAAATTCAATACGGAATCCTACCAAATTTTAATAATAAATACATATTAAAATAGTCGCTAAACTACATTCATTGTATGACAACAACAGGGTAATTAACTGATTATGCAAATACCATTAACTGTTTATTGTCATTATAGAATTTAATAGTGTATTTAAATCAAACGTATACGTTACCTTTACCTTGATTAGTTTCTTTTAATATCAGAAAAAAATATAAATATACTACATGCGTCATAAAATAGGAGGTGAACATACACTTCCTATAGTAGCAAGTAAAAATAATTAGGGATGCAGAGGTTGAAAGTACACGCCCTATACGTAAGCGAGTAAAAATAATTAAAGATCATCATCATCTTAAAAGCTATCAGATTAAGAATTTCCCTAGGATAAAAATAATTAATTAATACAAACAATTAAAGATCATGATCATCTTATAAACTATCAGATTGAGAATCTCCCTAGGATAATTAATTAATTAATAATTAAAGATCATCATCTTATATCAATAAAATAATTAAAAATCACCATCTCAAAATAAGGGTAAAAATACGGCCTCATACGTAAGCGTATAAAAATAAGGGTTGAAACACACGTAGGTATATGTAAATTAGGATAAAAGGGTTGAAAACACGGACACGTAGGTATAGTAAATTAGGGATAAAAGGGTTGAAAACACGGTCTCACGTGGATGTGTAAAAATAGGGTGAAAAATACGTCCTACACGTAAGCGAGTAAAAAATAATTAGGATTGAAAAAGGACCTTCGAAAAGAAAGGGTTGAAAATACGGTCTACACGTAAGCGTATAAAAATATGGGTGAAAATATGGTCTCCACGTGGGCGTGTAAAACCAAGTGACGTCAAAATCCAAGATGGCGGAAGGTGTCTCCTTACTTCTGATGTTAAGCAGCAATTTAACTAATATTCTTGCTTTTAGTTATTTATTTGGTGTTTCGTAGAGTGCGCTGATACTAGGAATTACCGCTGCTTGCCTTTACGATGAATTGGCCTATATCAACATTATAAATATTGTATACAAAGGGAATTATTACATATAATGATACTCGATACCAAGCAGGAAGCTTCATAGTTTTACAAAGAAGCGATGGTAAATCCGTTTGATTTGACTACAACATGTGCCTGACAGATGAAGATTTATGTACTGGCCATAGTATGCTTTGTACTTCGGCAACACTTCTGGCGACCGTAGAGCATCATATTAACACACTTAAATATCGCGGTGAGTAAAAATTGCCCATGGGATGTGTGAAAAATTAAATCTCTTATATTGACATTGCGAAAAAATGCAGGAAAAACAATACAATGAAGCAAATGCCCATAAAACGAACAGCTGCAGTCTGTCGCAGTACAGTGATCTACAAAATAAACCTGATTTCACATTCAACATAATGTAAATATCAATAAATAAGTTTGTGTGAAAGGAATTAAAAAAATGAAAAAACAACATTGAGTGTTCAAGTAAAACTATAAGTCACTAGTAACAACCCATTTTGAGTTGTATTAAAATATACCGTAATTTAGGTTCTTCGTTCGTTTAATGGTAAATATAAGAAAATTTTATTTATTAATTATTTTTGCATTATAACTATGAGGTAGGCAACTTAATTTGCATTTTGGTGTAACTTAAGTGTATATACTTCTTAAAGGTTTATACCCGCACTTCTTTAAATTACTTTTTTTGCTCAATATGTTCGCGCAATGCGTCATCGTTGACTTAATTCTTTGCACAAATTTTTCACCCACGGCTACATCATCCAACTTCCAAAGCATCCATTTCGTTCACTTCCTGGTGAAGGTTGTGTTGATTAGGAAGCAATTTTTGGGTTTCCACCTAAATTTAGTGAAAAGTGCCCTTGATCTGATGACACTTTTACTTTTACTTTCTTTTCTTTTATTTTTACTTTGATTTACACTTTGATTACATTTTAAGTACGCATTTAATTTTACTGTTGCGTACGCTTTCATTTTATGATTGCAATTTTTATTTGAAAATTTCAAGAAAATGCATTAAACGGATTATTCAATTTCATGAAGATAAATTTATAAGAAGGAAAATTCCAGTTTGGATGTGGTTGACAACATAAAAGCATTGTTATTGCAATATATTGCGCAACATTGACACAAGGATTACGTCACATTGGTTCGCATTTCTGCATTATTCTTTACAATACCAGGGGTTCTCAAGAAGTATTATATATTGTACAGGTACTTATTTTTAATGATTATTAGTAATATAAGGCTAGTTTTAAGATATATTTTATATAACCCTATCATTTTAACTGTTAATAAACAGTCTGTATGTTTTTTATTTTTACATTTTGATAAAATTTTTATTGTAAAACTCGGTTTAGTTATTCCGAGCATAATTGAAAAATAACTTGGCGTCCGAGATCATTTTATTAGTGTTACATTGCATTTTTATTATTTATGTTCAGTGGAACTAATCTAAAGAAATTGTGTAATTAAGCAAATCAAAAGAATGAACCACCCTACTTTAAACTACCGACTAGGACAAAGGCATTATTTGTGGTGAATGGTTAGTATCTCCAGTTAGTTTAACGATTTGTTTTTGGAGAACTTTTTACACACATTTATTTATTATTAAATTTATTATACCATTTACACCACTTACATTATACACTAGTGACCCGAAGTAAAGTTTAGCTCACCGCGTTAACCCATAATTACCCTATACTTTTAGTATTTTAAAAATTCTTTAGATGGATTAATTATATTTTTAGAACAGTAACCGAATAATGATTATTCGTCTTGTTTTTAACAATTTCGTAATATTATTATGAAAACTAAGGCTATCACGATTTTAATAATTTTTATGTATGAATCACAAAGTTGACTGACTGACTGATCCACCCATCAACCCACAGTCCAAACTAGTTAACTTAGAGACATGAAATTTTTAGGTATGAAAGCCTACATGGTGGAGTTGGAGGTAGATATCATTTTCTTAGTTATTTCCATTAGGAGATTAAAATTTGGATGATAAGTTCCTTATTGAACAGGAGTGGATAACACAAGGTGGTTTTTGACATTTTTGTAGGGGGGGCGAAATTAAGGGTTAAAGGGAAGTGGAAAGTAATCGAACGTATCTGTCGTTTTTAACCATACGGGTTCCAAACTTCTTCTAGCAATATGGAGCCTACATTTTTTATATTGCAGTATTTGTAGGGATAAAATACAAGGTCAGGAATGACATCCAATATTATCTGATCTACTACGAATGGAGACTTCATCTTCGACAAATAGACGTATTGGAATCCAATGCATTTCAATTTTTCAAAACTTTTTTTAAAACCAGGACTGTACTTAAATGTTTTACACAAATTTAGAAATTTTTTTAGAGTATACCAAGAAATTGTTACAAAATATGAATTTACAAAACTCGTGTAGAACCGCAACAAGAATATTTTAAATGTAAACATACAAGGCCGACTTTAGACATTATGGGTGTGAAGAAAATGTTTCACATTTAAATTAAAAGGGCGATTTTTAGACACTATAAATTGGGTAAATGTTCATGTTTAAGTTGTAATACTGTTTAATGCAATTTTAAATAATCTCTGCGTTAACAATACCAGGCCAAATGGCTGACGAATCCGCGGATTACGTTAATTGTAAATCTAGCATTGAAATTAGTGCAAATACTTTTAAATTTGCAACCTCCAACAACAAAAATAGTGATCTGCAGTAGATAAAGTTTTACAAGTTATACCTACACAGGTATTACGATAATGTATAATGTTCGTGAATAAGAGATTTTTTATTAAAATTAAGCCAATAGAAACCATTTATGAGATATCTTGATTCCTAAGGCTAATTGAACATAAATCACACATTATTTTAACCTAAAAGCCAAAAATTATTGGGTACATACAATATTAATAATTCACGTAAAATTTAATTTTAAGAAATTACGTTGAATTTTAACATTAAAATTGAAATATTGACAACTACAATATAAATGTGGCATTTACGTGAAACTTATCTCACATGTAAGTGAAGATGTAAAGTAAGAATTAGTTTAATGTTTAATATTGTTTGTTTTTCTGCACTTCAAACTGAAAAAAAATAATCCTAAAAATCTTATACTAGTTTCCTATTCTATATATTAGTTTTGAGAATAATTAAATATTCCCCCAATCCTATAGAATCGAAATAATTTAAGGATTACACAAGATCTTTTGTTTAATCGTCTTTCGCAGGTAGACACATATCTTTAAATTAATTGTGTGGAATTTTCAATATTCTTATATTATTTCTAGACTAACTGGTTTCAAACTGATTAAATTCTATTGCATCTCACAATTACAAAATAATAGTTTGAACTAACAATTAATTTATATTTCAATAGTTTAACTTTTGGGCACTTTTTTCGTAACAAAAAATCTTACATTTATTTTTGTTTACTGCATCCTGTGTGCATTGCTTAACATAATAATTTGCAAATAAATGTGTGTTTCAAATGCGGACTCATTTGATACATACGAAGTAGCCCTTAAAGAGCCCGAACATAGCTGTCACTACCTGGGTTACAATAGGTCACGTTATTACATTCCGACGAGCTGTATATAGAAGCAACCTCTGCAGTGTGAAGACAAGAACCTATCTGTATATACTGCACATATAAAAGGTATATTATGGAGCCCACCCTAAAATTCGTATTTACGCGTCTTGTCAGGTGTACAATCATATTTTGATGATATACACATGGGTACCTTATGAAGCCCGCAGCCAGGCTTTATAACGTTCTTTCGGGCTTGAGAGCGTATTGTTAATATGTCGTACGGGCTCCACAATGACCTCAAATATGTCTATATATATATATATATATATATAATTTATGAAACCTATTCATATAGTATTAAAGGAAAACACGGCAATTTGCAAATGCATAAATGAGTTGTAGGAGTGGGAATGACTGTTAACATGATTGCACTTTAAGTAGAGTAGGGAGATTTGGTTGAAATTAACCAAAGGGAAAGCAGTGAATGACAAAGGTGTAGTCACACTGTGCTCTAAATTGAGAGAATACATTAAATAAAACTCATTGTGTAATAAGGAAGAAGTAAGAATACCTTCCTTATTAAAATAATAAAATATTGTCAAGTTGGTGATAATAAAACAAGGTGACGTAATAATTTAAAATCACGTTTTTGTGCGTGCCGAAATATTGAACGATAAGTATCAAATACGATCGATTCAGTGTAATAACTCAATATATAAAGAACAATAACTAGAAAATATTGATACTGCTGTTTGTAAATTGCTAGCAGTTTGTTCTTACATGAGGTTCGTAACGAAATTTGAACAATTAAAGTGATTATTTAAAAACTATAAATATATCCAGCAATTAATAAAAAAATCAATAAAATGTTGGAAAGAAAATTGGAATTCTATTAATCCACAACGAAGATCAAAAGAAAACACCAGAAGAACAAGAAAAACAAGGCACCGGGGGTTCGAATCACCGGCATAGCTACAAAACGTCCCATCCGAGGCCTCCGAAAGTGAGAAGTAATATTTTTAACTGTGTAAATAAAAGAACTTGTTTGCGTTTTATTTTCCTTTGAATGTGTCAATATTAACACTGAATGAAAATACATTTCGTTCACTATTAATAAAGAAATTTCTGCATGTTAGTTATTAAGAATATAAAAGATAATCATAGGATTGTCTTATATATTGTGAACAAAACATTTCTGCATTTTCCGAGTTTTAGATAATTAAATAAGTATAACGTTTGATTTATTTTCATCATTAACCATTACGAATACTAAAACCTTTAATACTAAAGGAAGTAAATTCGATACAATTACAAATTCACATATTAAGAAAATTAAATTGGATATAAAATTGAGTAATTGATAACAATAATCATTTCTTTTAATAACTGAGCTAGCTGGTGCATCCTGATTAGAAAAGAATTTGCTAAAGTAAACATCTAGTTCATTTACTCAAACCGAAACCGAATATAAAGTAAATATTAGATTAATGAATGATATCTTTACAAATTGAAACTACCAAAATTAAATTAATTAACGTAATGTTAATCAGAGAGAACTTCTTAATTCAATAAATGAACAATCTTTACAGTACAGAAGAATTTTGTTAGGCATAAAACTTTTGTATAAATTAGCTGATAATAATGTCGAGTTACCCTATTTACTAGCCACTTTAAACTTTAATGTTCCCTAGTTAGTTACTCGTATGAATGTTACTTTTCACTGTAAGGGTGCCAAGTCAGATTGGGCACTCCACTCTCCCTTAGGTACAATGTGTACAACCTGAACAAAATATCTACCTTGATAGATATTAACAACACATTTCATACAATCTGTAATACTATTCAAACAATATAAATATTTTTCCCTTTCCTTATAATAATACTTACTGTATTTAGTTTTATTATAATCTTGTATCTATACTAGTAACTCACTCTTCTTTGTTTGGTTTTGTTCTGTAATAATTTTTACTCGCTATTTAATTTGATGCTTTTGTCCTGTAATTGGTGTAAAACTGTTGGGCAAATAAATATTATTATTATTAAAAAGGTAATCATTTTCAGTTCCCACACAAATAACATAAATTTTTATTAAAGGATTTCGAAACTATTAAAAATTGTAAAAAAACCTACTATTTTTCCTTTGTGACAGGAGTAAACAAACAAGAAAAATAAGCCACCTATGTTGAACACAGTTACATGTCGTCAGCAAGGTAACGGACCGGGTTAGTCGTTAAAGAAATAATATCACTTATGTAATGCATAAATAGTATTTCCTGTGGCACATCCGTGTTAATGCCAACTTCTTTTGAAAAGAAGCCATCAACTATGGCGCGTATTCGTCTTTGTCAAGTAAACTAGAAACCCAATTAATGAGCGTATGATTTAACTAAAACGAGGTGTGTTTGGCAAACACTTATGCCAGACTTGGTCAACTGCTTTTGAGGTATCTAAAGCGACTACAACTGTTTCACTGGATTGTTCCAAACTTAATAACTTCCATGATGAGCAAAATTCCCCAGAAGGCATAGAATTCGAATAGAGCTTAGATAGGACTGGCTTTAGCTAAAACCAAAATTACAGCTAGTTTATTGTATTTTTGTTGTTCAAGCAACGTTTTAGCTTTAGTGATAACACTTTTGCAGATACCGAAGTAAGCGGGTTGCCAAGCCAGATACAGTAGAAATGGGCGGAGTTAATATAAGGCGTAAAATGATTAAAAGGAAACACCTTCCACTTACCGTAAATTCACTACTAATAACACTCAATTGAGAAAAAATGTCTCTAGGCGCCGCCACAATCTCGTATGCATATAGATTGATTAACTGTCATAACATTCTGAAATAAATAAATATTACCCAATTTAGAAAAATAATAACGAAGCAAGCAGACCATATGATACTCGACTATGGGGGAAGAAGAGAAAAGCATTTGAATAAATCCGTTTCTACCAAATTGAAATTTATAAAATGGTTCTTATCTGGTAAAAAAAGGTTTTTTAAAGATATGTTTTATTATTAGTATAATAATATATGATAAGATCTATGTATTATTGCTTTTTAAAGTCTCCGTTATATTATATAAAGTACATTTATTTATTCGACAGTGTGTACTCAAAACAGCCTTTGCAATCTCAGTGGTTGATATGCTCCTTATGCCAGATGGATACGGTGAATCATATCTTCTCGCGAGGTAGAAAGAGTTTTGTAGACTAAATCCTTTAGTCTACCCCATAAATAAAAATCTAAAACTGTAAGATCCGGGATCTGTCTAGGCCATGGAAATAGGGTTCATCGTCCAATTCATCTATTCGGGTAAGTGGTATCCGTCATGTTGGTAGCACATTATTCTTCTAAGCATGGTAGGTCATTGGTCAAAAAGTGGAGGTATAATTCACCGTTTAAATGACCATTAAAAATATGCGGGGCAATAATTTTATTTCCCAATATACCGCACTAAACTTTTACACCCCACTGGTTTTGGTGGTCCACTACCTTAGCCACTGAGGATTATTTGTTGACCAATAATGCATATTGTGTAGATTTACTCCTCTGGTGTTCGTAAAAGTTGCTTCGTCTGTCCACAAGATTCGACAACTAAATTGCGGTTCTTCTCCATCATATTTTTAAACCGATTGCAAAAATCGAACTACTTTTTTTACCAGTGTTTTACAAATTAAGAAATTTAGGGCTATGATAAAATAATGGTGTGGTTACATTTAAAAATTTCGAAAAAAATAAAAAAAACAACTATGTATTAGAAAACGCCATCTAGTGATGTTTTCTGCCAATGGAGAATTATTTTATACATTTGATGAAATAAAATTATAGTGTAATTAATCAGATGACCTTCGCCTTCTCCTCCCACCCTTATTTTGTGGCCTAGCCCTTAAAATGCATTATGACAAAGTTTTAAAAGATTACAAACTTTATATTAATAATATTTGTCATGTCCACTAATCGCCAAATTTTCTATAAAAAGGCATTTTATTATAAGATCATGGTTGCTGCTCCACCTAGCGGTAGAGGCACAAACTTCACAATAATTTGCACAATTTTTTTTCCCAACGCTCTGCGATGAAAGGGCACTGAGGTACCGTCCGAGGCCGACCTTAGCGGGACACCCTGTTTTATTGCATTATGTTAATATCTAGTGCCAGAAAGTTAATTAAATTAATCTAGTTACGTTACATCAAAATAATATTATATATATTAAATTTATATAGCTTATTTTCTGCAATATAAGGGTAAGTGACAAGTGTGAATATAATATGTAATATGAAATTAATATGAACACCTTGAAATTTAGTATTATATCACACCCTTGTTACTTCTAAATGTATAAAGGTCATGATTTATTTTGACAAGCATTATTCCAATTGTAACATATTTTGAGAAGGGCCTTTGTGTGGACCTGTAGTGAAAGGTAGGAGGACTCAGGGGTATAAGTGCAAAAAGCCAACTTTCTGAGGTAAGCCCGACAACACTAACGTAATAAAATATTTATCTTTTTTTGGGTTTTTTAATGTGTGTATGTTAAATTATACAATCTAAACGTTTCGATAACACTTACAGTTATCTTCGTCAGTTGTAATATTATCTATTACAATTGTTATAGATTTTGCAAGTTGTTTCAACATCTATAACAATTTTAATAGATAATATATTGACGAAGATAACTATAATGTTATCGAAACGTTTAATTAATTATACACCATTAAAAACCTAAAAATAATATTTTATTATGTGTAGCAATGGTGAGAGTTTACATTTTTAACACTAAAGTAAATTAAACATTGGTTTACCGTCTGTGTGAAAAGTTTAGAATAGGTTTTGTTTCTGGTGCACTCATCGTAGCTCTTTAGCACGTGCTGTTATACTTATATTATTGTTAACTAACCGTATGTATGCATATAGATTGATTAACTGTCATAACATTCTGAAATAAATAAATATTACCCAATTTAGAAAAATAATAAGTCGGTTTATTAATTTTTAAATCACCACATTAGCTCGTTTCTAAACACTTTAAAGATGTAACAATAAGTGCTTGCTTTATAATTCATGCATTTCCTACCAAATTTTACTTGAATACTTTTTCTTTGAAATCGTATTTAAACATTCGCCAATATGAATGAATTGTAACAATTTAAATCTGAAATTTTTGCTTAATAAATATCTTGTTATCTGTGTTCTGTATTTATTGACTGTAAAAGAATTCCCAATAATTAAATTTTGTAATCGATCTGTCAAAATAAGCAATTTCAATCATTAAGTCCAAGATATCCAAAGTTCGATTAATTTCAAAAGATGTAACCCGTTATGTAATCTTACACGAGGTAGCAATCAAATTGTATAACAATTTAGATAAATAAACAAAAGTAAGTTAAATATTGGTTCGGGAAGCACCACAAAAAACATTAATTCCTATAAATTAAAGTTCCTGAATATTATAAAATTAGGTAACAGGGTTTGATTATCCTTAATACTTAGTGAAATTTAACTGTACAAACGATAATCAAAAATCTAAAATTATTATTTTAACTTCGCAGTACTTTGACCTGTATAATGAAGCGTCCATTGGAGGTGGTTTGCTTCACTTAATCTTTTATGTATCCACACTGGTCACTAACAAACACTCACATATAATTGCTAAATTCTTCCGTAGCATTACTCCCTACTTAAAGGTCCGAGTTGGTTTACTCCTTAAACACATACACGAATTGGGGAGTTTGATTTGCTAGTTGTCCTTCAAATTAAATGTTTGTCACAGGAAATATATGTACTACCAGTGTTGGGTAGGATCTAGATCAAAGTGATCTAGATCCACTAAACGGATCTATGATCTGGATCTAGATACTTTGCTCTGCTAGGATCTAGTATCTGGATCTAGATCACATTTTAACAGACCTTTAGTACTTGAATCTTTAGAATATTTTAAAATGTATTTTAAGGGTATTTTGTGAAATTTTTAACTGGCTTGGGGCAACAGAGCTTTATATTTAAAAAATACATTATGCTCCGTTACGACCGTTACATCCGTACCCCACAGATATACATACACATTTACACAATTACCTACTACCTGAGGCATGTTAAATTCCGAAATAACCAATAATAGAACTACTCATTTCCTTTGTTAACATTTCCGTCGGTTGTTTTTGTTTCCCAAAGCTACAAAGGCAGGTAATGACAGCTAAGTGCTAATCTAATGACTTAATGAGTAATGACAATGGGGTCATCCATCCATTAAAGTAGGTACTTAAGTTAAGTGGAACTGGAATTCCCTGTTGCTAATTTAATCGAACAAAAGGAGGTATAGAAAAACAACAATCTTGTCTTCAGTTCTTAATAATACGACTTTAAGTAAAGCACATTTGTTAATTGTTAGTTAGATCAACAATGAGTGACGAAGCTGAATTAATGGAAGTTCCGCCAATCTTAAGCGGTAAATTTTATAAAATTTTATCAAATGTGACAACAAGATAGTGACCCAGTGTCTAAATTGTCCCGCACAAATACAAGGTCATGTGACTTCAACAGGAAATTTTATTCGGCATATGAAGGTATGTATTAATATAGTTTTGGCAGAATTTTAGTATCATTTATTGGATTCTTACGAAATACATCATCTGATATATCAAAACGTGATTTGTAGACTTAATTTTTCTTATTAAATTCTATATGAATTACGTAAAGTATTTTTGTTGCAAAATACTTAGTTTCTCGTGTGTAAAAGAACGTTTACAAAAGGTTGAGATTTATTTCTTAAAGTCCCTAATGCATCAAAAACTTTTTAAATGTTTATGATACCTGTATTCATAAAAGATGGGATTCAGTCGCTTTCAAAATTGGTGTTATCTAAATTTTGACTGAAACTTGAAGTGACTTCAATCTGAATTTTATAAATTAACATACACTTTCTCCTTTTTTCTAGAGAAAGCATCCAGTAACATTTAGCAAATTCGATGCAGAAAAGACAACAAAAAAAGTAAGACCGAAATTTTATCAATGAAGAATTTCAACAAGACTAACATTTTTCAACGATCTACCAGTTCTACCACAAAGAACTCGGTTAACAAACTCGTCTTAGATTACATAATTGAAGAGATGAGGCCTATTTGTACAGTCGAAAAACCCGCATTTATTAGGTTAGTAGAAGGACTTTCTGGTCAAAAACCTTGTGACCTAAAAACGCTCAAGAGTAAATTAGAAGAAGAGAAATCAGCAGTTATTGGTGCTGTAATAGAAGAATTAAATAAAACCAAATACGTCTGTACAACTGCAGATGTTTGGAGCACCAATAACAAAAGTTATCTTGGTATGACTGCACACTTTATCGATAGTAATAGCTTCCAACGTAAATCTTTTGCATTAAGCTGTAGGCGATTTAAATTTGCACACACATTTGACAGAATTGCGGAATTAATAAGTGAAATCCATAACGAATACAAATTAAATCTCGGTAAAATTTCAGGAACGGTAACAGATAACGCAAGCAACTTTAACAAAGCTTTTAACGTAGTTACTGCTTCTATATGTAATAAGAGCAGCGATAGCGAATTAACAGAGTTGCAAAATTAAAATGATGTAGATGTTGAATCATTACCTGCTTTTGATACTGACAGTACTTACGTGCTTTTGCCCGAACATTTTAAGTGTACGATACTGTTTTTGGGAAAGCTTATTCTTTATGGAATTTAGTGAGTAGGTCAACTAAGGCGTCGGATCAGTTAGAAAATGTTTGCGGTGTCAAATTGAAAGTTCCTTGTCCTACTCGTTGGAATTCCATGTATGCCGCATGTGTTAAACTAATTAATATTGAAGCAAAATTAAGTGATGTTTGTAAGTTATTAAAATTAGACGTGTTCCAACTGTCAGATTTTGTGTTTTTAAACGAATATATTTCTGTTACAAAACCTATAGCCGTTGCAATAGATATTTTACAAGATGAAAAAACTTGTCAGTTAGGTACTGTTTTGCCCACACTTTTCAAAATTAAAGCTAGCTTAGAAGCAATGACAAAACTGACATTTTGTTCTAAATTAAGGGAATGTTTATTGAACGGCTTTACAAGACGTTTCTCTAATATAATGGATATTAAAAATTCTAGTAGTCGACCATACCTGTTATCCACAATTTCTAACCCAAAATTTAAATTATGGTGGTTAAAATTACCCCTTTAAAAATGAAACAGCATTCTGTCAAACGCAATTATTGTGTGAACTTAACAATTCCATTTCAAGAAAATCTTAATAATTCAGAATCAGAAATTCAGTTCACACTTACTGAAAAAATCCTCTGCCACGGACGAATTCTTTGATTTTTAAAATAAATACTCAATCGCAAACAACATTTGATTCAGAATGCACAAATTATTTTAAAGACACAAGCACTAACTATGAGCAATTAAATATGTACCCTGCTATAAAAGAAATCTTTTTAAAATATAATTCTATACTTCCTTCATCTGCCCCGTTGAAAGGATATTTAGTATGGGTGGACTAATTTTAACTCCTCGTAGGAATAGATTAGGTGATGATATATTTGAGATGCTATTAATTTTAAAACAAAATAAAATAAAATTAGATAATAAAATGTAATTATGTAATGTATACTTATAATAATTTAGATAAATGTCCTTATCCTTATAATTGTATAACAACTATGTGTTAAGTTAAATTAACAATTAACATTGCAACTTGCAAGTGTAAATGTGTACCTAATACTAATTTTGTAATTTGTAGTGCGTTAAATAATTAATGTCAGTTTTCAATAAAACCTATAAAAATTATATTTGTATATTATTTTTCTTAATAATTTAACCTTACGGACTAATATTTGTATTACATGAAAAATGATCATGGGAATGGGAGTACTACTCATCAGTAGCAATACTAGCAAATTAAAGATAATATTTAATAATTTAGAAAAATCTCGAAACAAGTTTTCAGGAATGTCGGATCTTTATAAAAGATCTAGATCCCATTTCAAAGTGATCTTTGATCTTTATCTAGATCCATTTTTACTCTTGAAGATCTTTGTATCTAGATCTAGTTTTAAAAATGTGTATTTGGATCTGTATCTTAGATCCTAAATAAATGGATCTTACCCAACACTGTGTACTACACTTAAGCATCAAAACTCTTAAATTATTATTATACTAAATCGATTTAGCACTGTTATCTATCGCACATGTACTAAAATCAATGACAATAGTGTCCACTAGTGTTTAACTTAATCAACACACTTTTATTTCGTTACCTAAAGGGTTACTTTAGGTTTCTTTGTTAGATCGCACGATTCAACACTAAACACTTCTAACTTGATATTTGCGGTTTACTTTATATATGATATGATACTTTCAATTTTGAAAGAAAAACTCGCTAGTATTTTCCTTTCAATTCACAGTAACTCCTTTCATTTGTAAATGTTTAAATACTTCATTCCCAATATGGGTTTTTGCGGTTAACTAAAATTTACTGCAGCACTAATTTACTAATTTAAAGAACCAGCACTGGCCGTTTTAGGTCCTCTTTTAAAAACTTCGCGCGCGATTCCGCTTTATACTAGCTCTTTAGCTTTTTTTTGTTAGTATGCTCATGTTTATGGTTAGTACTTATAATAGATTATTTACATTCTTGTTCGTAGACTGTTCAGGAGTCCTTCTCCTCTTCAGCCCTTGTCATTCTGTTCTTGTTGGTGTCGCGTTGTTTGGTGTAATTACATAGTTTACAATCACGAGATGTGGTTATTTTTGGTATTAAAAAAAAAGAAGAAAAATTTAGATTTCTATTTATTTTTTTTCTCTTTAGCCTAGCAACTCTCTTATACCTTAGCATACCCTTTAAATAGTTTCGATGAACCATATTGACAAACGTCATCATATTTCTCGCGCTAAAACCCTAATCAATCTACCACAAACGAGCCACCACTGCGCGTCTTTGCCTGAAAACGGAACACGACACAAAAGATACGAGAAAAACGTAGCCATCTTGAATTTCTCTACAAATATACTCACAGCTCTTCGGAAAAACCATAATTCACACTCAAATTCACTCCCTATACTTTCCAGATCTAGATTCATCTTTTTATGAAAATTTCCCGTATGGGCGATTTCTCTTTCTGCACAATTTAACAAATTCTAATACCATTTGCCCTTGAGCACACATTCAATTAATCAAAATATCATAAATTTATTCATTCACACGTTTACAACCATTTTAAACCCGAATTATTAAGCAACCAGTAGCAAAAAGCCCTGTAGTACTTAACCATTATAGTCTCAATAGGGGTGTAACCAAAACATCATTTTTCAATCAAAACTTAATGCTTTCAACTTGAAAATCTTTATACAACATTCAAATACTCTTTTATATGATACATTACGCTTTATTAAACTTCCATTGGCGTAGTATTTACACCAATTTACATTCTGCATACACAAAAAAATGTCTCGAGCAAACTTACTTCATTTACATTCAAAATATGTTTAATACGTTAACACAAGGCTGCATATATCCGATGAACCAAAACAATCTTACAATATTTCTAGCACCAACATAGTTTGCATGACTCTCCTTCGTTTTATTAGATATTTCCTTTTGTATAAGATTTATTTTTCAAAGATATTGTAACAGCACAAGGCCTATTGGACTAAGGTTATGAACGAGAATGACCTATACGATTTTTGTTGGACACATGCAAATACATGCCCATGAGGATGACTTCAAACACTAAAAAAGCGATGTCCGAAGATGAAGACCACTTAAAACAGTATTCACGCCATAAAAATGATGCAAAGAAATCCTGTAAATCACTCCAATTAGCTGACTTAAAGCACCATAAGGTTCTACCAGTGTTACGAGTAGGAGGGACAGCAAAAGTTATTTCTATTAGACAATGGTCAGATAGACCTACTGGTGACAGAACTGAAGTTTGATCTTGTGGGTTCAGAAATCAGTTGCATGAGGTCACATGAAATAGCAAATGTTCTGCACTATGACCAGCACGATTAATAGTAGATGAATATTGAAGCCAATTATATTTATGAAAATTGAAATTTCTAAAAATTGAGTTATCGCAAAATGGAAGACCGAATGTAGTAAACTTTCAAACTAAGGTAATCGAAGAAGTTTTGAAAGTTACTGTCATCAGGAGACCTATAAATACAATAGTAGGATTTGACAAATATAGGACCATAATGTTTAAACCAGATCACGTCGAATTTTTTATTTCCCAAAGCAATCCTCTTGCAAGCGATGTCTTTGAGATAGGCACACACTCTTCCTTTGTATCGAAAAATAGAGTGAAGATTATATTGGGGAAATTGCAAGTCGGACGAATCGGAGCTTTTATAAGAACCTTATGTTTCAGTTAGAAACAAAATGTCAGGTTGTAATTGTAGTCATTGATGAGAAATGAGGTCACTTGGACCCTGCTGTTCTGCACAACCAAACGGGGCAGGACTAGACGTCCGGCATCTGTGCCCCTAGAAACCACAGCCATCTTTCTTCTTAATTTTGGACTTCTAATCCCATAGAAAAACAGTGAAGGCGAGCAAAAGTAAGGTGAGAGTAGATTAAGGATAAGGAAAGGGTGACCGGCAGCCCTTACACAGCTTTGAAAATCGGACATGGCATGGGTACGCATTAAAGTCTAAAGTCTTATAATAAATCCTATTCGTAAATCGTTACAACCTACACTAGGATAGTTCATTTTTATTAGTTTTGTATGTGGGTATGCGGGTGTAGCGTCTTTCGGAAAATCATTTTGGATTCATTGGTATGCAACTTTCTATAAATTTGATTAAAAATTAGATGCCTATTTTTTTAATTAAGCTTCTTAAGACTTAACTTTAAACTGAGAGTTAACGTAACTTTAACGAGAACATAGTGGGGTTATCTTCCAATTTACTTTAACATAAAAACCAATATCTTGTACAGAATGTGGTAAAATTCAAATAAAATTGGGTAATTGCATCAGTAGTCCAAAATGGTAGTATAGATAGCATGAGCAGAATTGCGATATTTAACTGAATCATATACAAAATTTTTATAGTTTTATAGTTTTGTTGAATACGTTTTTGAAGATGACTTCATATTTTAGGTTCTGTTAGCAACATTAAACTTCAACGTGTCAAGCAATTCCAATATGTATGACAGATTTTCCCAAGGTTTAAAGTTTTCCGGCCAACGTTTGAAACGAATTTTCAGGAAATGTTATTTTTATCTTTAGGCCAGAAACTATAACAAATAGTAAATTGCGTACCTAGGTGCAAAAATATTTTTTAGGCATGTGGTATGCTGACATTAAAAATGATTTTGAAAGTTTGTTTGGTAACAAAAAAATTTTTAGGTTATGTTGGTACGATTGAACATCAACGTGTCAAAAGGCTTTAAAATGTATGAAGAGAAGACCGAAGAAGACTCCCCGTTAGTGGAAGCATCACTAACGGTGCCGACTTTGTCCAACGCTGCCCCCACCGCGATCCAACGTGAAGACCGCAACCAAGGATCCACCAACAAGGACTTCAAGTCCCAGAAGAAGCCGAAAAAGACACCGAAGATTCAACCACCGATAACATATTCCAGGGCCCAGATGAGTTTACAGGCAGTTCTGCAGCCATGGAGCAAACAACAACCCGACAAGACACCAGGGAGAAAGCGCCGCCGGTAATCCTTCTACAGAAAAACTGGGTCGCTTTCTTCCGCGAACTGGACCGACAACGGATCGTCTTCACTAGGGCCAAGGCAATTAACAAGGAATAGATGTGGTACGGAAGCGAAGAGCGAGAGTTTAACTAAGGTAATGAAACGAGGTCGACGTTAGCTCAGATCTGAAAGTACAAGATATTAAAGTACTTGTGGCGGAAAACTGGCATCGGTCGGTGTCAGGGTTTCCGGCACAACAGCGCTGCTGCAGGGCGGCGGCACGCTGTGTCAAGTGCGCCGGAGATCACCACTATAGTCAGTGCACGAAACCTCGATCCGACCGTGCCAAGTGCATTAACTGCGGTGGGGACCACCACGCTAGCTACAGGGATGCACAAAGTTCCATCGACCTCCACAGCGGAAGAAGCTCCCCAGTGGCAGTAGAGGACGTCAACTAGACCAACCAAACGACAACAGACTGTTCACACAACCGCACAACACTAGAAACAACCACCAATACAAAGACTTCTTTTTTGGAATACCCACAACACTCAACATGAATGATGTCAACAGGCGTACCACAACATTAGCTACTCCATCAACCATGCATTCCACGCGGCGAAGAGGACGAAGACTCCCGAGCAGCGCACCACAAAACAACACAATACTTACATACTATATAATTTTATTGTAATATTGTAAACCTATACATTGTTACATGTACCTAAAATTCTAATAAACTATGTTAAAATTGAAAATTGAATTGAAGGACGATATCGCACACACTGTCTTTCGATCCAATCGGGCGCAGAATCAGATACTTCAACCTGCCGACCCATTCCAGGGTATTTTCCTGATATAATTACCAGATTAATTTCCGTCAAACTACTGGCACATTATTAAACTATCCAGTCTGCCAAATACCAGCTAATTTATGAGAGAAAATGATTAAATATAAAAAAGCAATAATGCCATACTAAAAATGTTAACGTTTTGCCGGCCTAGGCTTGAAACAATTAGTTTTGAGCGATTTTAAGGATTCGTAAGCTACCATTTCCGGATGAAAGTATAATAAACTTTTTATTGAAAGCTATCACTAAGATGTTAACCACTTTACTAGTTTACCTCTAACACCATAATGACTACATGACGGTAAATTAAAATGAAAAAGTTTAAAAATGGAGGGTATAAATTTACAAAATTATTAATTTATTCATTATTATACTTTGTAAGGTTATTTTGACGCATCATGTATATACAGTATGATGATAACGTATGGAACTACTTTGAATATAAATGAAGGGAGTGTGCACGGAGAAGTAGAATGTAAGTTGGCGAAAATGATAGGCATCTGGAAGATTGTTATGTTTAAAACATTAAATTTGGTTGAAAAATAATGTTTTGAGACAATTTTTACTGGGACGGCACTGGTAAGAGACTGGTATTTTGCTGCAGTGTACAAAAGAATTCGGATTAAAGAAATGATTGTAGATGTATGAGTGGGTGAGTTTAGGTATTGAAATTATATTCAGGTACAGATAGAGATATGTATGAATATTTTGCTTGTAGAAATTTTGTAATATGGTGCAAGAATCGAAAAATTGAGTCCGTGTTCAAGAATAAAGTTGTTAGAATGTGCTGGGGTCGGTTAAATTGTGTGAAAATAGAGATCGCCCACATGTAAAATTTTCATACAAAGCTATGGTCTGGATAACATACAGAGTGACTATAATTACAATTAATGGTTTTTCCGTAAATCAAGATGGCTACGTTGTTCTTACTTTGGACTTCACTATATCACGGACAGAGGATAATAAGAAATAGTTATTGGAGGGAATTTTTAATCTGTAAGAATTGGTTTTTGTAGTGCTTTTGAAGCCATGTGTTTGTCAATATATATCCATTATTTAATTTGCTTTTGTTGTTTATTTGTGTCAGGTGAGATAAAATTTTAGCATTAGCCTGTGTAAAATTGCATAACGCGTCAGATCTATTGAAAACTGAAGTGACCTTTGAATATTTTTGAGCTTGATGATCGACCTGAAATTGCGTAATGAGCCAGGTCGTTGCGTATTAAATTTTTCAGCAACAAATGTATGTTCGTTGATAAAAAAAACTATTAAACCGACTATTTACTTTGGTTTTTCTAATTTGGGCAACGTTACGACCATCCGTGTGTATCAGAATTTTATTAAAATTTGGATCAATTTCTTTTGGAAGGTGATTGAATTTGAGTTGTGAATGGTTCTACTCAGTAGGCTACAACCCTGTCTTCCACAGGAAGGATTAATTTAACATTCCGCCTAAGCCTGTTTATTTTAGAAAAATTTAGAACTGTGGTGGCGCCTAAAGAGAATTTTTCCTGGTCTGAGCATTCTGAGTTGTAGATTTATGGTAAGTGTAAGGTGATTGTCATTTACTCCTTACATCGACCCCGCCCACTTCCATTGTAACTGACTTGGCAACCGCAACTTCAGTAAGCCTTCACGATGCTTTGTGCGGTTTGGACGTGTAACAAGGTAGTAATTTGGGGTGAGGAGTATTTGACTTATAGCTTTGTTCCATTAACATCATGCGATGATGACCCATATTTTTTAAATTATGGGAAGTTTTCACTAAGAAACAGTGTAATCTACAGTAGGAAGGCTAGAAGACTATGTTATTAGCAATCTCAATTCCATTTAAGGAAATGTTTAGTTATTGTAGCCTCCCTTGACAGACGTCACCTTTTTCTAATTTATACATCTAACATAAAAATGAGTATATTAAGAGAATGACAATTTTCGTACAATAAAAAGCAATCTAAATATTTATACAATTAATCTCAAGTAAGATATAATATAACCCTAATGGTCAATTCTTTGTTTCCTTTTGACCTATTGTCTGTGTCTTTGCCTGTGTCTGTCTCTGTGTCTTTGCCTGTGTCTGTCTCTTTGTCTGTGTCTGTGACTGCGTTTGTGTCTGTGTCTGTGTATGTGTATGTGTCTGTGTCTGTGTCTGTGTCTGTGTCTGTGTCTGTGTCTGTGTCTGTGTCTGTGTCTGTGTCTGTGTCTGTGTCTGTGTCTGTGTCTGTGTCTGTGTCTGTGTCTGTGTCTGTGTCTGTGTCTGTGTCTGTGTCTGTGTCTGTGTCTGTGTCTGTGTCTGTGTCCGTGTTTGTGTCCGTGTCCGTGTCCACGTCCGCGTCGTCGCGTCCGCGTCTGTGTCTGTGTCTGTGTCTGTGTCTGTGTCTGTGTCTGTGTCCGTGTTTGTGTCCGTGTCCGTGTCCACGTCCGCGTCCGCGTCCGCGTCCGCGTCTGTGTCTGTCTGTGTCTGTGTCTGTGTCTGTGTCTGTGTCTGTCTGTGTCTGTGTCTGTGTCTGTGTCTGTGTCTGTGTCTGTGTCTGTGTCTGTGTCTGTGTCTGTGTCTGTGTCTGTGTCTGTGTCTGTGTCTGTCTGTGTCTGTGTCTGTGTCTGTGTCTGTGTCTGTGTCTGTGTCTGTGTCTGTGTCTGTGTCTGTGTCTGTGTCTGTGTCTGTGTCTGTGTCTGTGTCTGTGTCTGTGTCTGTCTGTGTGTGTGTCTGTGTCTGTGTCTGTTGTCTGTGTCTGTGTCTGTGTCTGTGTCTGTGTCTGTGTCTGTGTCTGTGTCTGTGTCTGTGTCTGTGTCTGTGTCTGTGTCTGTGTCTGTGTCTGTGTCTGTGTCTGTGTCTGTGTCTGTGTCTGTGTCTGTGTCTGTGTCTGTGTCTGTGTCTGTGTCTGTGTCTGTGTCTGTGTCTGTGTCTGTGTCTGTGTCTGTGTCTGTGTCTGTGTCTGTGTCTGTGTCTGTGTCTGTGTCTGTGTCTGTGTCTGTGTCTGTGTCTGTGTCTGTGTCTGTGTCTGTGTCTGTGTCTGTGTCTGTGTCTGTGTCTGTGTCTGTGTCTGTGTCTGTGTCTGTGTCTGTGCCTGTGCCTGTGTCTGTGTATGTGTATGTGTCTGTGCCTGTGCCAGTGTCTGTGTCTGTGTCTGTGTCTGTGTCTGTGTCTGTGTCTGCGTCTATGTCTGTGTCTGTCTTTGTCTGTGTCTGTGTCTGTGTCTGTGTCTGTGTCTGTGTCTGTGTCTGTGTCTGTGTCTGTGTCTGTGTCTGTGTCTGTGTCTGTGTCTGTGTCTGTGTCTGTGTCTGTGTCTGTGTCTGTGTCTGTGTCTGTGTCTGTGTCTGTGTCTGTGTCTGTGTCTGTGTCTGTGTCTGTGTCTGTGTCTGTGTCTGTGTCTGTGCATGTGCCTGTGCCTGTGCCTGTGCCCGTGCCCGTGCCCGTGCCCGTGCCCGTGTCCGTGTCCGTGCCCGTGCCCGTGCCCGTGCCCGTGCCCGTGCCCGTGTCAGTGTCCGCGTCCGTGTCCTTGTCCGTGTCCGTGCCCGTGCCCGTGCCCGTGCCCGTGCCCGTGCCCGTGTCAGTGTCCGTGCCAGTGCCTGTGCCTGTGCCTGTGCCTGTGCCTGTGCCTGTGCCTGTGCCTGTGCCTGTGCCTGTGCCTGTGCCTGTGCTGTGCCTGCTGTGCATGTGCCTGTGCCTGTGCCTGTGCCTGTGCCTGTGCCTGTGCCTGTGCCTGTGCCTGTGCCTGTGCCTGTGCCTGTGCCTGTGCCTGTGCCTGTGCCTGTGCCTGTGCCTGTGCCTGTGCTTGTGCCTGTGTCTGTGCTTGTGCCTGTGCCTGTGCCTGTGCCTGTGCCTGTGCCTGTGCCTGTGCCTGTGCCTGTGCCTGTGCCTGTGCCTGTGCCTGTGCCTGTGCCTGTGCCTGTGCCTGTGCCTGTGCCTGTGCCTGTGCCTGTGCCTGTACCTGTGTCCGTGTGCGTGCCCGCGCCCGCGCCCGTGCCCGTGCCTGTGACTGTGTCTGTATGATTACACAAAAAGAGCAACCACCTCTGGAAGATGCGTGTGGATTACTTCCCATAGGTCTGTCGCAATCTTAAACTGAGCGAGCACCAATGCCACCTTGCAAATGACAGGTAGTGCCTTCTCCATATTAAGACTTCCATGGAAGCCCAATACAAAGTTGAACTCTAAGGTGGGTTGTGCAGGTGGGTAACTACAGCGACGGGACCTGCTCCGGTACTTCTGCCGTCTCATTTTTGCCTGCCATCGCTCGAGCGTAGCTGACGCCGATCCGAGTTGAAGAACGCACCGCAGTCGGCAGTATCCTCTTCTATCGCCGTGGAGCTTTCGTTTCCTTCTGCTGTGGAATTCGACAGAACTTCGGGCATCCCTGTAGTTAGCGAAGACTCCCCACCACAATTAACGTACTTGGCCCGGTCGGTTCGGGGTTTCGTGCATTGACTGAAGTGGTGATCTTTAGCGCGCTTGACACAGCGTGCTGCCGCCCTGCACCAACGGTGTACGTGGCAAAAATTCTGACATCGGCGGCACTGTCCGATGCCAGTCTTTCGCCGTAAATACTTTACGGTTACTCAGAAGCGGGTGACGTGCTTTACCTCCCGGATCTTCTTGTTGTCCACTTCTGTTGGTACCTTCTCCGTCAGACCGGGCATCCACTCTGCTTCATCTTGAACTAAGAGAGACTCTGAGCTAACGTCGACCTCGGAAAATTTTACGGGCACGCCACGCCAAGTGCTCGCCCTTGCCTGATAGGTGTGGTACGGAATGCCATACCTAACCATATACTTCATCAGCTTGTCTTGGTCTTGGAGAGAGTAAGACTGTTTCCGGATTTTGTCGTTGGTTGCCTTGGCCCTCGTAGAAGCGATTTGTTGTCGGTCAAGTTCGTGGAAGAAAGTGATCCAGTTTCTTCTAAACAACATTTTGCGCTCCCTAACATAACATAAACGCCATATTGAACAAGTGGCGTACTTCGGCCAGGCTTGTTTCAATATGAAATCAAACCATAAACATTCAGTTTTCAAGCTGTATGAAATTTTCTTAACATACGGTACTAGTAATTTCTTAACGCACGGGAAGAATTTATTTATTAGATATAGTAGATTAATAAAAAAAATGTAATTGAAGGTATTTGCATTCCTTTCCCAGGGAAGTAAACTTAACACACGATGTGCATTCTAACACAATGCAGACGGAAATGAATCTTTTAAACACCTTGCGCATAAAATGAAAGATGGATGTGACTACATACCATCAACATATGATAAAAAATATACACTGATATTCAAATTATGTATAATCTGAACAAGAAGATATTAACATATTCACTAAAATTTAATTACTTAAAGAATAAAATGCTACCGTATGCTTAAATATTTACAAAATATGCAAATAAATTTACAAATAACATAAATCCAAAATTTCAATACAGGAAACGACAGCTAAAAAATTGCCACGTTATATGTATTATAATTCATTGAAGCTTACTAAAGAATTTTGGAAAGGGATGGAAATAAAACACAGTCGCTTTCAATATACTGTAATGAGAAAGATGGCACATCACTAAATCACTTTAGTTGTAAGTAAATTATATTAGATAAGCGTAGGGGAACAGAAGTTACAATACGCATTGTATTGACAAAATAAAAAAAGTACTTTTGGTAATCCTAAGAGTACTCTAGTAGCATGTGTACATGTTATTAGAGCAGATAATCCCCGATTGTGTTTCAAAATTAATTTTTAATAATCTGGACTTTTTAACTGTTAAAAAGTTTTAATTCTATGTTATTAACCGCAAAGAGTAGGTAATATACGAAAGTTTCTCTTTGTCCGTGGATTCGGGTTTGACATCAATTCATTAATAAGAATAACTAACAATGTTAAGATAACAATTATAATCGCTTTTTCCTGAAAAATGTTGTTATTTATAGTTATGACTAGAGTGAGGATTTTATGCAAAATGCATATCGCTTATTTTTTATAGTTGAAGAATATCGTTTTGTTTTTAGACGAATTGCACTAAATGCAATCATTTGACATTAATTAATTTTTGCATATTTTGCATATTTCGCCAAATACTGCATATATTGCAATTTTATGCATATTTTGCCTTTTTATTCATAATTAACATATATTTCGCATTTTTTCTGTATCTTCCAAATTCGCTTTAAAATGCATTATTCTAACTTATTTTAAATTTTGTTATTGTGTCTAACTAAGAAATGTATTTTTATATGAATAAGACAGGTTTAAACAAAGATTATTACCTGCAGTTGAGTGCAACGTTAATACTTCCGGATTATGAAGTTTCAATGCCGCTATTTCGTAGTATTTGAAAATTCCAATGGTACCTAAGTAGATAGTTAAAGCATTGATTGAGGGAATTCCCTCAATCAAGGGTTAAAGTTATTTGGACTTTTCAAGGTAAGTGTTTAGTTAGTTAATCCTTCTTAAAATAATTTGAGAGTAACGGACAAAATGCAAAATTTTAAACATTCTTTGGGCGAAGACGTAACTGAATGGTACGGCTTTGTTAAGTGAACTTCAAGATGCCGAAAGTTAAAAATAGTTTAGTTCAAGTATGGATAAAAAATATATCCGAGCTACGTCTGGATGATGAAAAGTGTTTTGCATAGCCTGTGGAAAAATAGTAAGTACCATTACATATTTTTAATTGATTTCGGAAATTAAACCCTTATTAATTAATGTAGGTTATTGAATTCACCGTTTTATCAGTTTTTAAACGCAATTAGATACTTATTTTTAAAATTTGTTTGTCCTAAGATCATGTGCTATAGGAAATCTCAAGTTACACAGCACATTGAAACCTCTCTTCATAAAAGAAAATTAGAAACATTTAAGAAAACAAAAGTTCGTCAGACACCTTTGCGCCAGTCGTTGTTTCAAGAAACGGCCAAAAGAAATGCACAAGAGGAATTTAATTTCGAATTGTGTAGTGCACTTGTTAAAGCCAATATTCCATTAAAGAAATTGTAAAATCCTAGTTTTAGGCCATTTTTAGAAAAAATTAGTAAAAAGCAAGTGCCAGATGAAAGCACGCTTCGAAAAAGGTATATTAATGATTTATATCTTGAAACTATGGGGCATATAAAGAAAATAACAAAATTTAATGATTGGTTATTTAAGTGAGGCGCAGTCTAGTATATCATATTTAATCGCTTCCAAAGTTCTTGAGAAAACCAATCATGCAACAATAGTTCGCTTTATAAACGAAGCTTTCATGCAATTTTTTATTCCTGATATTGTTGCGACAGATAAAATAGTTTTAATGCTGTCTGATGCAGCACCGTATATGGTAAAAGCTGGACGACAATTAAAATTATTTTATGAAAATTTAATACATGTAACATGTCTCGCACATGGTATTAATTAATAGAGTAGCAGAAACAATTCGTAATCAATTTCCATTAGTAAATAGTTTAATAAGTAGTATAAAGAAAGTGTTTTTAAAAGCTCCGTTACGAATTCAATTGTACAAAGAAAAGTTACCTAATATTCCTCTACCACCAGAGCCTGTGATTACACGTTGGGTTAAATGCAGCTCTTTTTTATGCAGATCATTTGGAAAAAATAAAGGAGTTAGTTTTAGAAATTTCTGATAATTCAAGTACTTACGTTCAAAAAGCTCAATCCATGTTAAAAAAAACACAATTGCGCAATGAGCTGGCATTTATAAAAGCAAATTACTATTTTTTAAGTTCAACCATTGCTAAATTAGAAACGGAAGCATTATCATTAAATGAATCTATGCAAATAATTAATAAATTTCAACAGCTGATTTCTGCTGTTTCAGGAAATATTGGTAAAACTATTTCTAATAAATTAAATGAAATTTTACAAAAAAACAGTGGATGTCAGTTGTTACTAAAAGTTAATAATAAAGTTCTGAAACTTGAGGAAAATTCCGATGATCTTGTTATAAATTTAGATTTGGCCATATTAGCCGCATTAAAATATGCACCCATAACTTCTGTGGATGTAGAAAGAAGTTTTTCTTTGTACAAAAACATACTATCGGACAGACGCCAAAATTTTCTGCCCGAAAACTTGGAAAAATATTTAGTTATAACTTGTTTTGCAAATAGTAATGACAGGGTGCAGTTTTTATAAACGTATAGTGTATAAGTAAATATGTAGTTTTTAAATAACACATAATTTTGAACGTTAAAATAATAAGTTTGTATGCAATTTATCTTTTTCCTATTAAAAAATTACAAGCATATATACTTTTTTTATATATTAATGTTATAATTTGTAATTAACACAGGTAAATAGAAGATTCAATATTTATGCATATTTTGCATATTTTGAATTAATAATGCATTTTTGATGCATATTTTAACGTTTTTAAGTGCATTTATATATATATATATATATATATATATATATATATATATATATATATATATATATGCACATATTTCGGCATTTTATAGTGCATAAAATCCGCTCTCTAGTTATGACTGATGTAATTAGTACTATTCACCATCTCTATTGACACTGCAGTAAACTAGTGATATGATTCAAACTGCATACAAGTAAACACAAGGTTTGTAAGGATCTAAACAATTATATAGTGGATACTAAAGGCGATAATTATTATTTAGTTATTTACGACATTGATTTTCTCGTGCCTTTATTTAGATATCAATTAAGGTAGGTATGTAATATATGAGGTCGAAGGGTTTTTCTAACGTTGTTGGGTATTAAAGCTAGTTAATATCATCTAAGGGTCTTATTAAAATTTAGTGGTTACCTTTCACGGATTATCTTCGCAGATCTGAATTAACTATATGCAAATAGTAAAGCAAACCTAAAATAAGTTCAGTGAGTTAGTTTTTCGAAGCATCACCTGCCTCATTCTCTTTCACATTACTACGTGTTATCATAAATTTAACATTAACTGCAACTGTCTATCGCAATTTCTGCAATACGAGAATTTATTGCACGTCAAACGTAATTAGTTACTTCACGTTTGATACATGCTGTCGTACATGTAGAGTAATTAATATTTATGATACTAAAATTGGAACGACTACCAAATGCGTATTAAATGTTTACGGTTTAATATGTTACTAGAAATGTTTAAAATAAAGTAATATTGTACTACTACTTTAAAATGAGTACAACAAGGAAAGTTAATAGTTATTTTTGTCGTTTAGTAATGGTGGTTTACCTTGTACTACCGTTTTAGAATTTACTAAAAAATGTTTCACGTATTACGAAGTTTTATTTACTGGCAGGTAGGCAACACATGATACCTACGGCTATAACAGTCTTGTAGAACTTTTTTGTTACAATCGTTTGTTGGTATTTGTTGGCTATTTTGGTCGTTTCGTAACGGTCGTTCACTTTATAATTTACTTATAAAATATTTAAGTTTTATTTACTGACAGGTAGGCAACGCATGATACCTATGGCTATAAAAGTTTTACAGAATTTTTCATTTTAAAACACTTTTAACCGCTTTATGGAAAAGTACCGATTAACAAGCTTTTCTTTCTTAATTTTTAACCAATCAGAGGTAGTTGAATGCTTATGTCTTAATTTGACCAATTAAATAAAATTTTCAAAGTAATATATGTATTTCCATAAAAGTATACGTTGCAAAGTCGGAATAAAGTTCGCTCTGAATTTATGTTAGTTTTAAATTTGTGATAACGGAAAAATGCGATTTTGCGATTGGTCGAAAGAAAAATTGAGAGATCGTTTGATTTTTGGGTTGACGCCATGTTTGTCTAGTTGACGTCAATTAAAGGTTTACTCTTAAGGAAACTGTTGATGATGAAAAATTCTTATCATAAGGCTACTTATTTTTACTTTTAATTTACTATTTAGTACGATTCTCATGACTGTGTTAGCTCATGGTTATATATTTATACGACAATTAATTTATTTCTTGTGATTGTTTCTATAAATAACTATTTCAGCGAAATCGTAATTTTCTGCGAGAAATAATTGGTTTATTACAGTGGACGGTTTTCAATCAATAGCTTAATGATTTGTTACTTAACTTTAGTTGATGCTCTATAGACAAATTTATCTCTGGTAAAATGTTACTAATTATAATTATTAACGGTCCTTGTCGGTAACGAGAAAACCTATGTCGCTACAAAATACCATGCCAACATTACAATTAAATCAATAATTTCGTTGTTGAAAGAAACCCTTTAAGTAATAGTTCTTTTTCATTTATTATGTTGGTAATGGATAACATCACTGTCAACAAAAGTGTTCTGTTTACATACTCTTAACCTCAAATTTCTTTTTGTTACTTCATAATTTTTCAGACCAAAATCCAATTTTACGAAGGTCTCATTGGCTTAAAAAATGAAATTGCAATAAATCACTATAACGGTAATTGTCGATATAGAAGTGCACCGTCAATACTCAAAAAAATAAACATGTAATGTCAGTAAAAACAAACTGTCTTCCTATAATATTTAGTGGTAGTAGTAACATCACTGATAGCCAGACTTTACAGCTACCGCTATAAAGCAAAATGATATTGTTGAATAAGATCTCTAATTAATTTCCAGAACGAGTACTCCACAACTCTCATAATAACAAACAGCAACTTTACCGCATATTCAATGTTTCTCAATATGCCCGTTTCGTCTAAGCTAGACTGGAAAAAGAAAACGAGTTCTCCGGTCACCGCCTTTATAGGCTTTTCAAATTGAACGATGGTTTATAATTATCAGGTGTAAGTTTCGTTACTTGTGTTGTAATAGTAATTTAAACTGTTAAAATTATTTACTTATTGCTGTTCTCTGCTTTTGTCATTTAGGGTTTCCTTAAACATATTAATTTTCTAAATTGAATAAATTCCTTTTATTGAAACGGTTGTTCTTCACATTCGTCCTCGTTCGTTTTTTTGATTTGATTTAAGATGGTGACATTTTAATTCCCGAGGAATATTAATATTTTCTGGATTTTATTTATCTATCGACTAGTGACGGTTTTACATGTATTTCTCATTAGATGAGATGATTGTTCGCATATTGTTTGGTACATGTTATGCGGCTTCGTTAAGGATAGAATGTCAGCCACCAACATAACAATTATTTGGTAACTTAAAAACATGCTTTTCGAGTAGAAAGTTTCTATTATTATTATTATTATTATTATTATTTGGTCAACGAATATAACCTTCATCAACTAATGGGTTTGCTATAGGAACGCAAGATCCTATTTATTTATCTTATTGTAATATCGTGATCTAACCGTTTCTTTTGAAATTTTACATTGATTGTGTGATAGGACCACGATTTTCTAGCGATTTACCGTCAAATTTTTGTTATGAATAAATTTGTTTTACGTGTGTTGCGATCTTTAAGGAAGGTGTGTGGCGAGCTTAAGTTTTTTTGTTTGTGAATTATTATTCCGTAATTTAGATTGTTTTTTCTTATTATTCCCCGTTTATTGAATGTTGAGTAGCGTATTATTTGTAAATAGTTGTATACAAGTTTAAATAAGGTTTATTTCGTTTGATTTCCTTAAAATTAAGTAACTTAAAGAAAGAATGTAGATTTAAATGCATTTGATATCGGTCTGGCGACATGAAGTCGAGTAATTATAGTGGTTCAGTTTAATATTGAGTATGTTGGTTTTGAATCGTAGAGGTAGAATGTGGGACTAACTGCTTGTACTTTAATGAAAATACAGAGATACTTTTTCACGTTGATTCTGCTGACGTTTACACTTTTGAAAATTGTCGAGTCCTTGCGGTTGGAAACGAAGTTTGTGTGTAGGGGTATCAAATCTTCTCCTTCCGTTTTTTTAATTGGTGGAACTGAATTAAATGAGACTTTTTTTTGAGTGGTGGGATTCAAAATCCAAGATGGATTTTTGGATATAATTTGCATGATTCTGAAACTAACAGCGCTCCCGAGTAGCAGTACTGTGACGTTTGTTGTTACGCTTTAAGGGGTGGTTTAGAACGTTGATATATTGGACCTTTTGGTGTTTAACGAACGTAGTTTTGTGTTGTAAGGGTAGTTATCTACTTTCTGAAGAAAACCTGTGAAGGGATTTTATTAAAGTTGTTCAATCACCAAAGGATTAGACCTAGTGCCGATTTCGATTTTACGTAATCAAGTTACCTAGAGATCATCGTCGTGTTATATTAGTGCTTCTGTGAACTCATTGGTTTATATCGCTTCTGCGGATTTATAAAATTAACGTTCTTGAAGTGCCACTTAATTGCCGTGCAAAGCGTGTTGAAATATAAAGAAACTTTCGCAGTATATTAAAATTACAGTTATTTAAATAACGTTAATAACCTTTTGGATTGTTGGTATAAAGAAAACTATTTAAAAGACAAAAGTTAACAAGCAAGTTGAGCGCACAAATTATTATTTTAAAAGAAGTTTTTTAATTAATGCAGTAACATTTTACTGAGATTCAATCAAGGAATTGTTTGCGTACAAAAGAATATTAGTCAACATTTGCATTCATCATTTTGTCAGAGCAGGGAGATTCCCCTTCCGTACTAGCTGTAATCGGCCACCTGGTTCATTTTCAATTGTTGTAACACAGGAGAGGTGTTAATCTAGTCATTAAGGTAGTATAAACATTGTTTTATTGAATATTTTCAAGATTTCTTGTGTTTCGAATTATTTTTTTTTTGTTAACGAAGGTTTGAAAGCGGAGTCGTGTACCTTTTCTTTTTAAATTAAGTTGTTGCTTTGGTTATTTATTGAAATTAATCATAATTCTGACGCTCCGCCTTCACACTTTTATTTTAGTATTAAAGGGCACTTGACCATATAGTAGTGTGGGTAAATAATCCACATATATATATATATATATATATATATATATATATATATATAGATTAAGCAATCTAGAACGGCGTTACGCAGGATCCTGGCCAGACATTCTGTCGCCCTTTAAGAATTTGTTATCTTATATACGCATTATCGTGTGTTCACATTTATATTATATTATTTTTCTTTTTTATTTTATTATAGCTTTGTTTAGGTTTTATAAATTGTTTTAATTCCGTGAAAACCCTTTTGTGTTACATAAAAGTTTTTTTTGCAAATTGCAAGTTTACCGGTAGTTTATGAGTTTAAGTTTTAACGTAACGAAGTTACAGTTTTTTTTTATTATTGAGTAATAGCGTAAATGACATTTAGTGTTTTATTTGATTTCTAGTTGAGTATTAATTCATTTAGAGTGCATTTTATAGCTTGTTTTTTTTTGTTGTTAAGATTATTATTTAATGCCTTATTATTTACACCAAGGCGTAGTAAAGTAACGTAACTTTTTTGGAGTGATTAACACGCTTTTGTTTGTCAAGCGTGTAGTGCTATTTTGAAGCCCTATTTCAGGTGGTTTGCTGAGCTGTTGTCGAGCACACCTGAGATTGATTGCGGGTAGGTAAGCGTATGTTTTTTGTATGTTTAGACACGCTATGTACACGTAATTTTGGCACGACATCCCTTATTTTGACTACCAAACATTCTGGCGCCCTTAACCGAACTGATTACGTCTTCATCCCCTATTTTGACTTACGTACGATTTACTATTCTGAATGTACAAAATTCATCAACATCATACCCACACCCATACGCTGGCTAGTCAGGGCAAAAAGGCCAATTTTATCTGTTATCCCGTTCTACCGCCCGTTTATATCGTTACAATTGAACTTAGTATTAATATAATCTTACTTTACCTCGGTAAGGTGCTTTCGCTTTTGTTTTATGTAAGTAATTACAGATGTGTCTACCTTGAGGTCCGACAATTATAAGCACAATTCTAGAAGCCTCCAAACGAAATACTTGTTGCTTCTCTAAAAAATGTATACTGAATGGAATTGGAAGATTACTATTACATGCCTGGTATCATTTTCGACAGCCTCTAAGGTCTACAATCAGGACTATATTCAGTGCTAAGTTACAGATTATCTTGTGCTTTGATGTTTTACTTTTTCATATGCAAACAAACGAAACCTATATTAATGTAAGGACATACCCTACTTAATTTGAGTAAAAATGTAAGTAGTTATACATAACTTCCTAGGTATTCAATTGTAAAGTCAATCCGTTTTATATATACTTTCTATTTGTTCTATTTCTTTTGGATATTGTGTAAATGTGCATATGCGTCTTGGGGGTGGCCTATACAATAACATAGAAATTTACGTAGAACTTTACTTACTTATTTACTTACTAAATCCATATTTTTTTCTGTAATTAGTGACGAGACTGGTCAATTCAAACATCGTAGCTTTGAATTATCCACAATTGCACATTTAATTTTGAAATTGAATATAATTTATTCTATTATTTAAACTGGGTATCTTACCTATTCATTTACTTGTTGCTAGATTTTAATTTAAAAGAACGTTAATTTAGCCATTAAGTTTTGGAGTTGCCTTATCCTATTTTGTTCATCATAGTTTATGAGAACTAGACACAGTGAGAGTGGAAAGTCTGGAACTATCGCAATAAATCCTTTTATTAAACATTGTTGAAAAAAAATCCTCGAACACGTCAATTTGTATCTTAAACGAGACATATTTTACTGTAATCGTCACCTAAAGATCACTTTTGTTTTTGAGTTATGACGTAAGCTATAATTTTTTTAAATGGAAACCCTAATGTTTTATGATGAATTTGGAAAAAGCATAAAATTCTAAGACCAAATATGCTAAAAAAGTACGGTACTGTATTTTGAAATTCCCGAGATAATTGCTGTTAAACTTTTAAAACAATCAAGAGTTCCAAGTTTTAATAAAAAAATCAAGTAGCCATGTAACAATTGACAGCGTTAAAATTATGACAGTTCTTTATCAGTTTGTTTACCTGTTTTTATTGTGAGCTTTTTTACGTAATTCAGTAAATAATGATGCGATATTTAACTGAAAAAGAGCGAATTGAAATTTTAATATTGAGGGGATGTGGCGACCGTACTAAAACACAACATCAAATTTGTGAGGTATTCAATAACAAGTATCCTGATAAAGAACCTATCACAAGAGCGACAATTTCCAAAATAGGAACAAAGTTTTCTGAACTCGAACATGTGAGAAATCGCCATAGGGTGGTCCCCTAATAACCAAAGAAGGTAACGAATTAGATATTCTGTTGTCTCTACAAGAAAATCCCCATGGCACTACAAGAGAACTAGCCGCCAGTAATGACATTTCTCAAAGGTCAGTTATAAAGATTTTAAAGAAACGTAAAAGGCATCCCTACAAAGTTAAATTAGTGCAAGAGCTTAAAGGAGAGCAAAACGGAGTTCTGTGAGGTAATGATGGAGCGGTGCAATATCGATGGCGACTTTTCAAATCACATCATTTTTTTCTGATGAAGCAACATTTCACCTTAATGGAACAGTGAATCGTCATAACTATCGATATTGGGTGCCTCAAAATCCGCGCTGGGTGAACGAGGCGCACACGTAGTTTCCTCAAAAACTCAACGTTTGGACAGGAATTGTAGGGGATAGAATTCTAAGACCATTTTTTATCGAGGATTCATTGGCAAATGAAAAGCGTTTGAATTTCTTAATAAACGATTTAATTCCTGCTCTTCCGGTGCTTTATCCGAACAATGAAGATCCGGATCTACCAAGCGATACATTATGGTTTCAGCAAGATGGTGCTCCGGCACATTTTGCTATTGGTGTTAGGAATTATTTAAACGAAATTTTTCCTGGTAGATGGATAGGCAGAAGGGGAACTGTTGAGTGGCCTCCGAGATCACCCGACCTAACTCCGATGGATAAGTAAGGTTCACATAAACCGCCCACAGGCAGTAGAAGATCTGGAGCAAAGAATTCGCACAGAAATAAGATTAATTCCACCCGAGACTTTGCGTAAGGTTCGTGACGAATTTAAGTACAGACTCGGGTACTGCCTTGCACAAAATGTTTGTATTTCATAATAATTTCAATACATTACACGCAATGAAAAAGTAAATAAGCTATCAAATCAGTGACCTATTTGACGTGTTTTCGATTTTTCATTACTATTATTTACAATGTCTTCCAAATTGAAAAATACAATATCACACGTTTTTAGCATATTTGGTTTAAGAATCTCATGCTTTTTCCAAATTCACCATAAAAAATTAGGGTTTCCATTTTAAAAAATTGTTGCTACGTCATAACTCAAAAACAAAAGACGATCTTTAAGTGACGATTACAGTAAGATATGTCTCATTTTAGATGAAAATTGACGTGTTCGAGGATTTTTTCATAAACGTTTAATAAAAGATTTATTGCGATAGTTCCAGACATTACACTCGCACTGTATATTAGGTATTATTATAATCTTTTATACTCCTATTTTATTTCACCTTAAACGTAGAAGTATTTTTCTTTATCAGCTTAATGCTTATTTACAAGATGAACCGTTACTTAAAACTGATAAAAATAATTATAAAGCGTATCGGATAAGCCGAACAAAGTGAGCTTGGCAAGTAGGCACTTGTTCCAAACCTGGTCAAAACCTTTTGAAACATCTAAAGCTACTACGACTGTTTCACTGGACCTCTCTAATATGTTATTCCAAAGCTGGGTTACATATGAAAGAAGATCACCCGTTGAACAACTCTATCTGAACCCATACTGGTGGTCGTTTAAGAGTTAGTAGACTCGAGGAACGAAAGTAGTTGGTGGTTGATGGCTTTCTACATGATTTTCGACAGAATAGAAGTGATAGCTATTGGTCGATAGTTTGAGGGATCGGTTTTGTCGCCCTTTTTAGGAATAGGTTGGACATTCCACGATGAGGGAAACTCTCCAGATGACATGGAGAGCGAAAAGAGTTTGGACAATACAGGTACTAGCTCGGGGTAGCATTTTTTAAGGACAATAGCTGGAATACCGTCAGAGTCAGTTGCCTTGTTTGAGTCAAGTTTATTGATAATTGATACTAGGAGCTTGTAACGAAAGTGGATTGCTTTAATAGCGTATGGGGTAGATTTGGGCGACGGCACAGTTTTACCAGAATCATTGAGACATGAATTTGCTGCAAAGTAATCGACAAAGAGGTTGGCTTTTTCAGCAGGATCAGCTACTACAGCTCCGTCGCGAGACGTCATGGGAGGAAAGGAATATGTACTAAAGTTTTTACAGATGGCTTTAGCTAATGACCAAAATTTACGACCGCTCAAAGGACATGAGACTAATTCTTTGCTTTTTCGTTCTTCAAACACCTTTTTCGCCTTGGTGAAGATGCTTTTACAACTATTACTTGCGGCAATATAGTTGCGTGATTGGCGACAGATTTATTTGATCTCCATTTGGTATAGAGATTATGCTTTTGCGGTAATGCATCAGTGTAAGCCCTATTAAACCAGGGTTGGGAATGGGCATGACCTACACGATTATATTTTTTGATAATGTCCATACCCATCAAGATAACTTCAGTTATTGAAAGAGCAATGTTTGAAGAGGAAGATCGTTTAAAGCAATATTCACGCCAAGGGAAGGTTGCAAAAAAAATCTCGCAGTTCACTCCAATTAGCTAATTTAAGACACCACATAGTTCTATCTGTTTTTCGACTAACAGTGGGATTGGGTACAGAGGAAGTTATTTCGATTAGACATTGGTATCATTGACCAAGTGGGGAAAGGACTCTTGTTTTATAGACATGTGGGTTAGTTGTAAGGAATAGGTCCAGGAGATGTGGAGTACGGTTAGGGTTGTCTGGGATTCTGGTTGGTTCGGAAATGATTTGTGTGAGATCACAGGATACAGCAAATGCTTTATCACTATGACCTGCAGGATTAGTAATAAACGAAAATTGAAGCCAATTAGAGTTGTGGGCATTAAAATCCCCCAAAATTGAAATATCGCAAGATTGAAACTGTGATAAGAGGTGGTCTGTTTTTAGACTAAGGTAATCAAAAAGATCTTGGAAGTTGTTGTCATTGGGAGATCTACACCGACAACAGTAGAATTTCACAAATTGGGGCCAAGAATGTTTGAACCAAATCGCGTCAAATTTGTTGCTTTCCAAAGTGGACATCCTCTCATAACCTACGTATACGCACATACTCCGCCTTTAAGGCGAAAGTTAGAGTAGAGGTTGTATGTGGAAAACTCCAGGTCAGGCGAATCAGTGCTCCCAGGGGAGACTTGTGTTTCTGATAGAAACACAATGTCCGGTTGCACTTGTTCAAGGTGTTGGTGAACAGCATTAAGATTCGACCTTGAGTCCTGCCCTCCCGGGCATCCGAATGGGGCAGAGTTTTATTCGTGGCAGGTCTTGCTCTCCTTAGTCTTGATTTTGGCATTGACGAATTTTTGTCCCAGAATCCTTGGGACGGGTGGGGGAATCGATGTGAGAGTGTGGGTCTCTCACCCTACTCGTCTGGGGTATAGCGTTTGTTTTAGAACTCGTCATTTTATGGGTTTAGCCGTTAAAACACCACGCTTGGCTAGTGCGTGTTGGCGAGTACATAAGGAATAAAGGAGAAAGTGACGGGCAGCCCTTACCGAGCTCAGAAAATTGGAGCACCAATATTAAGGAGCCCATGGTAAAGGTGGTGGTAGTGTACCGGGCGGCATGGGGTATACATGCCTTCCACCTATGAAGTCGTAGAATGTTAGTGCTGAAAGGGAAACATTACTAAGTTTACATTACATCATACAATAAACAAGTTTTTTTGTACGATTGCTGAATAAAATAATTGTACTTAAAACAAAGCAGGATATTCATTAACCTAATCTAATTAAAAGGATCGTGCATTTCGTTGGTGTTGACAGCATTAACATTGAAATAAATTGCTTTCTTTGGTTTGTTATTTAGGTTCCAACTTACATATTATTGCCATTTTAAACTAATCAAATATGTTTATTATTGTAGTGAAACTTAACTTTATATATATATATATATATATATATATATATATACATATTTATATATAATTTTTAACTTCCTTTTTATTGAATTGAAAGGTAATGATAAATAACGATAATGACCCTGTTAGCTTTTCCGAACTTAATTACCTACTTTTAGGGTCAATTAATTACAACTAACATTAAATATAGTAACAATGGTAAAAGTTAGATTACATTTCAAATTTGCTGTCAAAGAAAAATATAATACAAAATAATAAGAAATATAATGTTATAATTAAACTTAAAATCTGATATAGTACCAAACATAAAATTGGATTAACTTTTAAATTTTAAAACACCACTAGGTATTCGATTTTATGAGCTTCAACGATCGCCTGGCGTAGGTTTAAAGGAACCGTACTTGTTCGTAGAAATTCAATGCTATAGCAATCTTAGATTTTATTTACGCGCCTGTTAATTTATATAAAGAATCATTTCACACATTACAAAAATTCTACTGTTTTGATTATTATTATTTCGTTTATTATTAACATTCAAACCGACAAAAATCTATTCAAAAGCATCGTACTGTTATTTAAATTAGATTGTTCCCCACGAGACTTGCTTTCCTTTATTTGAGAAAAGAAAAGGTATTAGTTTAGAATTCCGATTACAAATTAGAGCTAGTTATTTGTTTATTTTATCTATTTATTTGCTTTTTTTATACTTTGGACTATGGGTTCGATTGAGTTATTTATTTTTATCATTATGCTAATAAAATGATTCTTATGAAAATGCTTACGCCTGGGTTTCTTACAGAAAGGGGTTTATTAAATACAAAGCTGTACATTTTTATGAATAACATCTGGTCTATTTTTTCGCGCTGACGTCGGATAAAATAAGTTATTTTATTATTTCCCTATAATTCATTGATATTGCAAAAATGTTTACCTGTTTGGGTTCAAGATAAACGGGGGGTATTTGCGCTTAAAGTTTACTTTACAATTCTACGAGTTTTAACAATCATATTTGGTATAGGTTTAAACGAGCCATATTTTTCGTACAAATTCAATCCTATAGCAGCCCCAAATGTTATTTACGCGCCTTTTTTGCACGTTACAAAAGTTGTACTGGTTAGTTTATTATTGTCTTTATCCATTATTGATATTCAAACCACTGGGTATAAAAATCTGTTCAAAAACTCACTTCTACTGTGTAGTAACTTTATTGATTTAGAAAACGTCATTTTAATCCGTAATTGTTTCATTAATCGAAGGTAGAGGCTGGAGCCACCCCAAACACGTCCTGTCGCTTTGACGACCCGACACACCATGATTTATATCAGTTTAATAAAACTTTTATTCAAACATATAATTATTTTGATTGCTGTTTTGAAAATAAAGCCGACGTGTTTCAATCCACGCAAAGTGATGTTTCATTATCGTTAAAAGATTGACGGATTCTATGTCTTTTGCTGATTTAGTCAATACAACTTTTTTATCTTTACGCAATGCAAATTTATTGAGAGGTTATTTCATTTTTTCAATTTTATTTAAATCAGTTATTTTAATGGGGACCTGAATTGGATCATACTTTAAAGCGTTACTGAAGTGAGGATAGCTAAAAGTTCGATCTGAGTTCCCTGAATCAGGATAGAAAGCTGAACTATTGCAATATTGATTAAGCAACTTCGCCACAGCGAGTATTTCAGCACCTCAACTAGCCCAATTACACTTTGAGTTATACTTTACCTACCAAAAAAACATAAAATATGAAAAAAAATTTCAGTCCGAAACAAAGCAGAAAAAAAACAACGATAACCCCACGCAATAATATTCAAATTTTGTTTCTGCATACCACAGCGACTATTTCAACACCTCAATCAGCCCAATTGAACTGGAATTACCCAAATAAAATTTAAAAGATTTTCCGAACTTTTAACTTAGGTGATGGGAATATTGTGTAAAAAATAAAAATCGAAACATTTCCTCCGATGTGTAAATGATAGCTATTTTGAAGTGATAATAAGTTTCATCATCATTAAAAAGCATTAAAGGATTTATAGGTTCTCTGTCGTTTTGCTTTTTTTATCTTTTACACAATACAAATTTATTGAGCTTATTTAATTTTTCCAATGTTTTTCAGATCAGTTATTTTAATAGTGAATTGAATCATAATTGAAAACCTCACTGAAATATAGATAACTAGAAGTTCGATCTGAATTCCATGAAGCAGGATATAAATCTAAACTATTGCAATATTGGTGGAGCACCTTGGTTGCTTTCAAAAAAACTGGTGGTGGTTTCCTAATAACTGATAATAGTTTAGGCTCCAAATTATTTTCTCCATATGTGCAGGAAAGCGTGAAACCAAAAAAGTAAACTTAGCTAACATTATTGTTTGCGTGGATGGATAAAGCAGGAGGTTTATACTTAAATCGAGGCAAAAAAAAGGAAACAAACCATGGTTATTAATATTTCTTTATTAGTATAATATTTAGTAAATGTCATACATTAGGTAAGCAGAACGATAATACAATATTTCCATTAAGCATACAGTGTTATGTGAATTAATATTATACTTAGCATTTATAACTTCTTCAATGTCTTTATAAGTGTCATTGTCACTACCACTGAATTCTTTTTCACGAAAACGACAGTAGTCAACAACTTGTATAAACTTTTCATAAAAACACACCAGATTGTAAGATTCAAGAAATTCCAATCTATAGCTTATTATATCCTTTAAATTGAATAGTTCTTCTACACTATGATCATTGAAGCTGCAAGAACAGCAGTTGTAGTATGCTAACATAACAGTTTTCAAAATTCAATTCTGTCATATAGTTTAATCAATTCTCAATTGTAATAAATACCAAGAATGGTAGATAGAGATTCATAATTCTGATTATAGACTAAATCTTCTTCTTCGTGTATATTCAGCCAATCAATCTGGTTTCCAATTTCTTGAGATCGGAAGAATTGTAATTCTACATATAAATGTCATCTTAGAAGTTCATTCCACTCCTTCATGTCTTACACCAAATTATTGCTTTGATCGCAGTTACCATACCCTTTACGCAGTACTGCTGCAAGGTTGAGGTGTGTATTTTATCCAATTTCTACAAGTTTTGTACGATGATTATCTCGACAGTTTATAATAAACACAATCAACTAAGTATTCCTTAGCTGCTTGTTTGTGCACTTCTGATAAATCATCATCTTACTGTTGAAATGATGGTCAGTCAGAGTTGTTGTTATTAGAAGAATAACCTTCATCTTGTTTGCCTTCATTTTTATTTTGACTTCTACTGCTGCTATCATTACCACCAACAATACAATGTTAAATTATTAATATTACTGATATTGTTATTGCAACTATGCGGGGTATCCACATGTAAAGGTGAACTTCTGCGTTTTGAGCGTTCTAGAAATAATTTTATTGCTACCGTCGCTTCAATTATACTTAGATAACGATTTAATTGTTCACAATTACATTATGAATAAACACTGTTTAAGAAATTATTCCGGTAAATCTGCACATGGGAGGGTTGTAGCACTACTGTTAAAACAAAGTGTTATGTTTTTTGTTTTTCCAGCTGGCCTTAAACTTTTAAGGAACACATCCTTCGTGTTTAACAACGTTTCAAATTCTTCAATACGGGTTTCTTCTTTGAAATACTCAAAAAAGCGTCGAGGTAATACACATTTGAAACGGCTGTTTCCATTGCTATACGTCCACTACACTTAGTAATAATTACAGCCACATCTATCACTTTATATAGGAAAAATGTCTCCTTGACTTTGAGTACCTACCTACCAGAACAAGTTTCAACGTGTCAAATAATTACCTTGATCGACTTTACGCAACTATTTGACCTTGACTCAATTTAGCCAATACAAGAATCATTTAACCTTGACCTACTTTTCGATATTTCTTTAGATTTCAAAGAATTTTAATATGATACTCCTAGAGGTCAATAAATTTTGACCTTGAAATTTTGACCTTGAAGGGGTCTATTTTCAGATTTCTCCCCACCAGGGGACGAGTGACCTTGAATTAAGCCAGAACCGGCCCTATACGACTATTTAGGATGGTCTCAAGCAATTGTTAATTTCTCCAGGGCTCCGTCATGAATTAAACAAAATAAAGACTCACCGGTAAGTTGTTTGTGTCAGGAATACCCAAGCATCTTACTTGATTTAACCTCGCTGTTTTCAGTGAGAAGTCGGGTCGATCGCGAGGTAAACCCCTCGAATAATCTTCGAGCTCAGGCTATTCGCAACTCCCGGTTTCAAGAAGTATCCAACTTACAGACAAAGCTTTAGTTTCAGCATCACACCCATGAGAATCGGCGAGAAGAAAAAGAATCAAGACTAAGAACTCATAGAAATCAATGTTTTGGTTACGAGTCGACTAATAAACCTTATGTATCCGAGTAATAACCTGAATGGTGTAATAAATACTAAGAACTTACGTACTGTAGAGAGACGAGATAGCAGATAACCTTTTTTTTTGTTTGGAAACTTTATATCCGTAAAAACGAAAGACTAAACTATTAATTCAGTATAAACTTTAAGTATAAGTTTGAGACTTAAAACTAGTAGAAATGTTGAGTGTAACTTTACCACGTAAATTTGTAAAATTACACCAAATTCTTCAAGCGTGCAGTTTTGCAAAACACGTACTTGACAAGAATTGATTTAATTTAGCATAGGCGCCAAAAATAAAATCAAACTGGGTTGATTCTGTTTAAAAAACATAACTTTAGTGTTTTTTTTAAATTGGGACACCCTGTGTATATACTAAAATATTTTTAAAATTTGCAGCAAAAACGCAGCTATAATCTAAAAAAAGAAAAACTCAATATCTCTAATAAACAAGTTACGTAGCTTTTTCGGAACGTTGGGACATCCTGTGTATATGTAGGTTGAAGGGGTCGGTTAAGTGCCCCCCCCGATAAAGATTTCGATATGATATTACTGTGTAATAATGCGCTCAATATGCGCCCAATTCCCCATCGAAAATAACTTTTGCGCTGCTATAGTTTTTGAGATATTTTGAAAAACCTTTGGGGGGGTTCAAGTTCACTCAGCACCCCTCGTTAAGCATTTCACTATGTATGTCGATGCCAACTTGTCGCAGTAGTTATGCTCTAAAATGCGCCACTTGATTAAAATGTTTCGCCACCCCCCGTATGGCCATAACGAGACATAGAATGTGGGTGGGGCCAAATTGATGTTTTTAAAAAATTGCACTTTCTTAAAAATCTTTAATGCTATACGTGTGCTTTAGTTATGCGCTGAAATGCGCCACATGAAGCAAGTTTCGCGCCGTTTGGGGGAGTTTAAGTTCACTCATCCCCTCCTCCCATTAAGCATTTCACTATGTATGTTATTGCCAACTTACCCCTGTAGTTATGCGCTAAAATGCTCTACTTAATTAAAATTTTGCGCTACTCCCGTAAGGCCATAACGAAACATAGAAGGTGGTTGGGGCCAAATTGATGTTTTTAAAAAATTGCACTTAATTAAAAATTCTTAATGCTATACGTGCGCTTTAGTTTTGCGTCACATGAACTGAGTTTTGCACCGGTGCCGTTGATATTTTAAAAAGTTTAAGTTCACTCAGCCCCACCCTCCCCCTCCATTAAGCGTTTCACTATGTATAACATTGTAAGGTTACTTTGATGCACCGTGTATATGTAATATTTTGATAACGTACGTAATGTGTTCTGAATGTAGCTGAAGTGAGTTTTCATGAATAGTTTTTTTTGAGTATGCGTAATGTAAGTTGGTGTAATTGATACGCCACTGGAATTTAGTGAGCCATTGGTTATCATGTGAAGGAATATTTAAATGCTGTAGAAAGATTTTCTTGTTGAAAGCGTTAAATTTGGTTGAGATATAATGTTTTGAGTAAATTTTTATCGATACGGAACTGGTCAAACTACTGGTCTTTTTGCTACTGTGTACGAACGAATTTGAACTAAAGAAATGGTTGTAGACGTATGAGTGAGTGAGTTATGATATATTGGTATTTTATTAACGTACAGTAAGGAATATGTATGCATATTTTTGTTTTTGTAGAAATTTTTGCAATAGGTAATTTAATGCATGTTCAAGAATGAAGTGATAGAATGTGAGGGAGTTCGTTAGGTTGTGCGGAAATAAGATTCACCCACATGTGAGATTTGCATAGAAAGTTGAGGGATAATATGGTTAATCTACAGTGTGAATGTAATTGTAAATGATGATTTCTTTGGAAAGTTTTTAGTGAATTTACAAAGTAATTCAAGATGGCTACGTTTATTTCGCACCGTTAGCGTCTTTTTCGGAGTTGGAACCTTCGACGCGGCAAAGAAACGCACGAAATACTCAATTGTGATAAGTAAATTTTGATCTTAGCGCGAATTTATTGTGCCGTATTGGCAATATGGTGGGCAGAAGGTATGTAAGCATGTGCCCCAATTTGAGGGGGAGAGTTGTTGGTTAGCTAAATGATTAGAGGTTTTGAGTAAAGGTTGAACGCGTGATAACCATGAGAATGGTTAGTGTTGGAGTTTACTTGTGAAAATTATAGTTTAGCAGAGCAAGTATAGCGACTGCATTAACCCATAAGGGAATAAATCGTATAGACATTCACAAATAAATAATGTAATATAATGTGAGTTGAAGAAAAACATTAGTAATTTTCTTCAAGAAATAACAGGTGCTTAGGCAGATTAGAAGTTAACATAGCAAACATTTTGTTACTAGTGTTCAATTGTGGGACGCGTCACCTAATATTATTATACATAGAACTGAAGGTAATTATTTCAGTGACCGACATAAAAGTTTGTAAAATTTAGTTAAAATACTGGTGATCATCATTGACATTGAATATGTACAATCGTTAGCAATACCAAGTTGCTTGTATAAAAGCGAATAAGAACCTTAATGTGTATATGGAAGTAATTATTTTACATTATGGTACGTTTTGAAGGGCAAACGTCACAGCATAATTTACAGTTTTGAAGTAACGATTTTAAAGATAAAATATTAATAAAATATAACGATATTATTGATGATACAAGCACTAACCGCCCTATGTTTGAATTATGCAGCAATTAACAAACGTTGTTTGTTGAGATAACAATTCATTATTAGACCGATAATTTTCTAAATTGGGAATATTTATTTAATTCAAAGTTTTATTACAGTTAGATATATAAATTTACAGGTATACGAGAGATACAAAAAAAGTTAACGTCTTACGATTTGGGAATTTTTATTTTTACAGGGTGTGTTCAATAAGTTTTCGACAGCTCGCGTATTTCAGAATTTTCTTAAGCATTTGGATCAATTTATTTTGAAGTGTGATTGAATTGTGAATGGTTTTACTGAGTAGGCTGCAATGCTGTCCTCCACAGTCCGATAGAATTAATTTACTATCCCGCCTAAGACTATCTATTTTAGCAAAATTTGAGATTGTGGTGGCGCCTAGAGACATTTTTCCCGGACTGAGCTTTGTGAATTGTAGATTAATGGCACTTTTCAATCATTTTACTCCTTATATCGACCACACCTGCTTGGCAACCCACTTATTTGGGTAAGCATACGCGACGCCAAGTGCGGTTTGGACGTATAACAACATATGACTATAATTCTTAGGGGCATTGTAGGTCGTGCTGGAGGTCCGGGTGCAGGAATTTTTTCTCGATCTTTGTCTTTCTTTCCCCCTCTTGGAGGAGGTTCCATCTTTCATCGAGTGTACGTCCTTCTTGAACTTGTTAGAAATTTCGCCGCAGTGTGTCGCATTCTCCATGTGGGGTTCGTTTAAATTTAAAACGTAAAATAACGTTAGTATCATAATTTCGCCTTTTTCCCCTCAGCCAACATTTACTTCATGTATTTTTAATTACCATTGCTAGAAAATGAAACTAGTACTAGTTTCGAAACACGTCGCTTAAAGCTTAAAATATCATCGCTTAAACATTACTCAAATTTTACCTCTACTACTGTTGCTGGTTGTAGTTTAAATACTTAAAAAAACATAATCGTCATACATTAAATTAGTAAAGGGGAGGTTTATAGTATTTCATTATTCACTATGTTTGTTGATGCCAGCTTATGGACATAACGAAACATAGAAGGTGGTGGTGCCAAATTGATGTTTTTTAAAAAAGTTCACGTTGATAACAATTTTCTTATAAACATTTTGTCTAAAGTAATAACCAATAGTACCTCTCTCAACATTCGGTTGGGTTCAAGTTCGCTCATCCCCCCCCCTCCCTTTAAGCATTTCTCTATGTATGTTGATAACTTATCCCTGTAGTTATGCGCTCAAATGCGCCACCTGATTAAACTTTTGTACCATCCACATACATATTTGGCCAAATTAACTTTTTCAAACAAAACGTATTATAATGTTTTTAACAGTTTGAATAAAGTGTTATATTATGGTTAGTATGTACTTAAACCTGATTGAATATCTGAAAGTAGGATTGATGGAGATTTTGATACATTGATATTCGCGAGAATAATCAACATCTCAAAATGTCTGAAGAAAAACGAAATCCAGTAGTGATATAGCAAATTGTTAAGATATCAGGGATACGTTCATTTAGTTTAAGACACGCACACTCACCCATGCTATGAAAGGCAAACACCCCAGGAAAAAAATGATTTATTAACATTTATTATATCAAAGTACAACTCAAGATGTATAAAGGAACATTACAATTCTTACTTCCTTTGTCGGTAAAATATTTTCTTTTTTGTTTCTTTAGTCATTGTATTCTTTCCATATACACCACTTAGAAATAATAATGCTATGATCTTGAAAGTATAGTATAATAATGCTTTATTTATTAGATGATGAAATTTTGAAGGCAAAATATTAACAGTTAACAATAAAATGTTAATAGTGTGTAGCATCGCCACGCACAGCAATGCAGGCGTTCACTCTCCTATGCATTCTTTCTATGAGATGGTCTATATCCTCCTGAGGCATTTCATCCCATGCTACCTGGATATAGTGTCGTAATTCATCCAAGTTGTTTGGGGGCCTTGGTACTTGCCTTAGTCCTCGACCCATCATGCCTCGTACATGTTCAATAGGCGAAAGATCTAGCGATCGCGCAGGCTACGGCAATACTGGTAGCTACACCAGAAACCTTTTGTAACATGTGCGGTGTGTGGTCTAGCATTATCTTGTTGCAAAATACCATTTGGCAACGTCTGCGTTAACGGTAGTACCACTGGCTCCAAAACATTACCAATGTAATGCTGAGCACGTAATGTGCCTAGAATGAACACAAGACGAGATCTTCCACCAACACGTATGACGCCCCAAACCATGACTCCAGGTGTTAAGACTGTGGGTCGTCTTTCAACGAACTCTAAATTTGGACCGTCTCCTCGAAACCGCCGCACCTTCTGACGACCATTGTTTCGCCACAAACAAAAACGCGATTCGTCGCTGAAGACGATGTTATTCCATTGAAGGCCCCAGTCCCGCCGATCTTGACACCATGCCAATCTAGCAGTCTTATGCTCTTGAGATAACTGGGGTCGTCGGTACGGACGATACGAATGTAAGCCAAAAGACTTAATTCCCCTGTACATTGTTGACATTGATAGATGACGACCAATAGCTCCTGTCCAGTTTACCGCAACAGACCTTGTTGACTGAAACCGATCTCTTGTGGCCATACGCCTAAGAAGTCGTTCTTCACGATCATTGGTGCTGCGTGGTGGTCTTCCACTGGGACGAGGTCGTTGAACGGCTTCTTCAGACCAAGAAGACCAAGTGCGGACCACCGTGGTGTGGTCTCAATTAAGTCTTCTCACCATTTCTCGAAATGACAAACCTGCTCCTTTCATGCCGATAATTCTGCCCCTGTCAAAATCCTAAACTTGGGCAAAGTTTCGTCGTCTTACTGGGGGAATTTTTTCAGAATAAATGTGTCAGTTAAACAACACAAAATTGATACTAAGCGACTAGATTTCTTAAAATGTATAAATAAAAATTGTTGATAATTGATGGCTCCAGCTTCTACCTTAGATTAGTGAAGCAAGTCCGGATTAAAATGACAATTTCTAAATCAATAGAGTTACTGTACGGTACGGGTGAGTTTTTGAACAGCGGTTTTAATATTAATAATGGACAAAAACAATAATCTAACCAGTAAAATTTTGTAACGTGTACAAAAAAAAAGGCGCGTAAATAACATTTGGGATTGCTGTAGGGTTGAATTGCTACGAAAATTATGGCTCTTTTAATAAACCCATACCAGATGTGATTGTTAAAACTCGTAGAATTGTAGAGTGAGCTTAAAGCGCAAACACCGCCCCTTTGTCTTGAACTCAAACAGGTAAACATTTTTGCAATGACATCCAATTATAGAGAACTAATAAAATAACTTAATTTTAACTGGATCGAAACCGCATTCCAAAACAAAAAAAATCAAATAAATAAACAAATAACTAGCTCTAATTTGTAATCGAAATTCTGAATGAAATGCGGTTTCTTTTCTCAAATAAATAAAACGCATTTTAATAGTTAAAAGAAAGAAAGGTCAAGTCGTTAGGGGAAACCCGGGGGTTTCTGTAAAATTCTAACAATTGAAGTATAAATACATCTTAAATCCGACAGTAAATGAATTAAGTCAATAAATAAAGCAATTCAGTTATTAGTAGCAAATTAATCATACTAAATTGAATAGGTCCTCATAGTTTTAATTTAAATAATTAGTATCCCTCACTTTTTTACAATATTCATTTTATAAATAAGAAATTTAAGGAAAATTTAGTTTTACTAAAAGTCCACATTATCGATTGAAGTACAATACCTTCTTTTATTCTCAAATAATAAAACAAGAAACCACGTAAAGGCAAATGGAAAACAGGTAGGCGCGTCACCGCAATTCTAATTGAAAATTTTAATAATAAAAATTTAAAATAGTAAATAGCATATTATATGAATCGAGTAAATTAAATAGAGTTGCATAGTTTCAAGTTAAATAATTAACATACTTCACTTCCTTTTCAATATTCGTTTAATAAATAAGAAATTTAAAGAAGTATTACTCTAAGAGTTTACTTTTTTCGATTGAATTCAGATACCTTCTTTTATTTTCAAAACAATAAAACAAAAAATCGGATAAATCATAAATCTTTTTATAATAAAAATGTAAACATAAAAGATTATCGTACTTTTTAAGTTAAATAATTAGCTTTATTTCCGTGCTTTCAGTTAAATACATGTTAATACATGTTAAATGCCAACTTCTAAATCAATCAAATAAGGGTAAGCGTTTGAACAGGTTTTTATACCCAGCGGTTTGAATATTAATAATAAACAAAGATAATGATAATCTAACCAGTAAAAGGCTCTTTAGTTGAAATAGGCCCGAAATAACATTTAGGATTGCTACAGTATTTACGAAAAATACGGCTCTATTAAACCCATGTGATTGTTAAAACTTTAACTTTAAAAAATTATAAAGCAAACGTAAACCTTTTGTGTAAGGATTGGAGTCAAACAGGTAAACATTTTTGCAATAACAATGAATCATAGAGAACTAATAAAATATTCATTTAAGTTGTCACGGCTCATGACAATAATGAAAAACTGATTTGATAAATAAATATTAAATGACATTGAAATAACTATAACTCGATAATCTAAAAAAAAAAATAAATAAATAAATAATGATTGAGTCATTTGGTAGCTAATAAATACCAGCAAGTCCGGTGAGGGGCGCCAGAAATCGCGTATAGAGCAGTATGGCTGAAACGCGTGGTGTGATTGAAGGGTAGGTAAGAAAAAAAATGTACATGTATATGTATATTTTGAGATTCATACAGTAAGTATACGATCTATTATTTATATCTATCCATTATGTCGTGACAGTAGCCAAATAACTGTCCGGTAGTAGGACGATACCGTTAGTAGGAAATGCTGCATCGTCCGGGGCACGATTTGGCCAGAAACCGGTTTGCTCGCTATGGTATTACTCAAGAAAACAATAAAATTGCCACGGATCGACCCGGCTACAAGGGGCGGTCAAGGTCGAAACAGACAGGCCCCGTTGCTGACGACTGCGCAAGGAATGAATGGCGAGTCGGTACGTGGAATGTTAGAGGTATGCATGGTAAGGAATTTAAAATTGCGAATGTAATGAACGAAAGACACCTTGATATTCTGTGTGTATCGGAGACAAAGCGCAAAGGAAAGGATGCTGTGGAGATGGAGGATGGCAGCCTGGCACTATGGTCAGGAGTTCAGACGGAAGTGCAAAGCGCAAAAGGAGTTGGGATGATAATAAGTGAAAGGTCAAAAAGATGTGTTAAACAGTACGAATTGGTATCTCCCCGGGTAATATGGGTTGTAATGAAAGTGGAGTTTCTAAGAATTTTTCTTATTGCATACTATGGACCGGTGAATGAAGAAAGAGACCAGGAGCGTGAAAACCTCTGGAATGAAGTAGAGAACGTGTTGAACGTATGTAAGCCAAACGAAAGTGTGATTATAGTGGGGGATATGAACGGAAGGGTGAGTGTACAGAGAGAACATACTGAACGCGTTCTAGGAAAATTCGGAGACCAAAGGGTGAATGAGAGTGGTGACCGCCTGGTGAACATCTTTGTGGAGAGAAGCCTGTTTATATCTAATACGTGGTTTAAACATAAAAATTTACATATGTATACATGGCAAAGAGGTGAATCTAAACGTATGATAGACTTGATAGTGTATGATGAAAGACTTAGAAACCTAGTGAAAGACACAAAAGTAATGCGCGGATCGGAAAGTGGATCGGACCACTTTTTGGTTGTATCGAGAGTGTGTTTAGGGCAAAAGTGGATCTGGAGAAGAAAAGCAAACGTAGTGCGAACGTCCAGAATTAGGGATGACAAACTAGTGGATAATGGTGCGAGAATTAAATACGCAGATGCTGTGGTTAAAGAGTTGAATGTGAATGAAACAGTGTGGAACGAACAAATTAAGAAACAAAGAAACGAAGGAGGCAGTGAGAATAAGTAAGGAGGAAAGTGATGGCTATGGAAAAAGAGAAAATGCAGAATGATTTTGAGGGAAACAAAAATCTATTCTGGAAATGGGTCAAAAATACAAAACGTGGCCAAAACAGAACGCTGCAGGAGTGATGAATACTAGAAACGAAATAGTATGGGACGATTGTGAAGTGAGGAAATTCTGGCAAGAATATTTCGCAAAGCTGTACAGTAGTGAGGAAATTAAGACTGAAGGGTTAAATAAAGAGAATATAGAAGAAATGATGAATGAAACTGAGAAGGATATTGGAATAAATGAGGTAGAGAAAACGATAGGAAGGGTAAAAAACGGCAAGGGAGCAGGCGTAGATGAAATCACTAGTGAAATGCTAAAGTGTGGTGGTGTAAAGGTTATACCGAGATTGTGGGAATTATTCAATGTATGCCTTATGTGTGGAAAAGTGCCGAGGGATTGGAAGAACGCGATCATTGTACCATTGTATAAGGGTAAGGGGAACAAGAGTGATTGTAAGAACTACAAAGGAATAAGCTTGCGCAGCGTGGCTGGTAAAGTATTTGGAAGAATACTGATTGATAGAGTACGAGAAACTACACAAACTAAGATGTGGGATGTGCAAGGTGGCTTCATGCCAGGGAGAGGATATGCCGATCAGATGGTTGCTCTCCAGCAGGTGATTAAAAGTAAAAAGGAAGTTGTACTGTGCGTTTGTAGATCTGGAGAAAGCATATGATAGAGTGAATAGGGAGAAGCGGTGGAAAATATTAAATGAATATTGCGTAAATAATGGTCTAATAAATGGAATAAGGGCAGTATACAACGGTAATCGGGCATGTGTTAGGGTGAGAGGAGGTGTGAGTGAATACTTTAATATTGAGCAAGGAGTGCGACAAGGCTGTGTGATGTCACCGTGGTTGTTCAATGTATATATGGATAAATGTCTTAGACAAGCATGTACCGATACATATGGTGTAATGGTTGATGACGTAAATGTGCGACTTCTGGTGTATGCAGATGACACAGTCTTATTAAAGGACAGTGCGGATGAGCTACAAACCGCTCTGAGGAAGTTTGATACAGTCTGTGAGAGCATGGACCTAAAGGTAAACGTGAACAAAACTAAGATTGTGGTGTTCAATCGGGAAGGTGGAAAGGAGAGTAGAGTATTTACTCTGCAAGATGAAATTGTGGAGCAAGTGGACGAGCTGGTATATCTCGGTAGAATGTTTACTGCAGATGGTACAATTGAGAGCGAGATTGGACGAAGGGTCAATGCTGGAAGGAAAGTGATTGAAAGTATGTGGACGTTAATGAGAAATGAAAGCATGAGCCTAGCTGCGAAACGAGCAATCCATAATGGCGTATTCGTACCGTCAGCACTGTATGGAAGTGAGACATGGGTATGTCAAAAAAGCACGAAATAAAAATAAATGCCGTGGGTATGAGATTCCTGAGAAGCGGATGTGGTAAAACGAGAAGGGACATGATACAAAATGAATGCATAATGATGGAGTGTGGTGAGGAAAGGACGATGATGGATAGATATAAAAGTTGTACATTACGTTGGTTTGGTCACATTGAGAGAATGAACAACGCAAGATTAACGAAACAAATATATGTGTGTGAGGTTAGGGGAAAGGTCGGGCCTGGTAGACCGCGTAAAACTTGGCTGAATGTAGTAGAATCTATGATAAAGGAAAGAAAGGTAAGGAGTTTTAAAAATAAAAGGGCATGTCAGAGACTATGTATGAATCTTGCGAAAGCTAGGGAGGTATGCGGAGATAGGAAAGCATGGAGAAAGATTGTGAATGAAAAATAAATAAGAGGCCTACCCCGCAAGGGAATGGCGTGAAGATTAAGTTAAGTTAACAAAATGACCTAAACCAAACCTTCCATATGTCCGGTTCTTAATAAGTATGTGGCAGTACCAAATGTAAACTGGCGTGGAACGTCATTTAATTTATATAACCTTTCCATTTGCGTGGTATCAAGGGACACACGTTGTGTAAATAAATAAGGACCGCATATGATTAAAGCTTTTTGTAATTTGTTGCCACACAATCTACCATCGTTACGTACACTGCACTTCCTATTTGTGGATATATCTACAATTTGGTTTAGTATATCATTTGAAAAGCTGTATGCATTAACACTATTTACTGCAAAAAATGAGACTTTTTGTGATGTAACAAATATGCATTGCGGATTTGAACATTCAAATTTTTGTTCAATGCATGGTAATGAGATTTTATCTAACGTACTATCAATTTCGCACTCAACATTCACAACATACATATCTTGAGGGTACGGAAAACTATTACACAATTCAAATAATATTTCATCCCTCGCATAAGACGTGTGGGTTCGTGTTAGAGAGTGTCATAAATATTCGGTATTGCTCTCCAAATAGGAGCTTCGTTTCCGTTTAGAAAATACTCCAAGACCTTTCCAATTCTCCAACGAACGGCATTCCATTCAAGTTGCTTTGGCATGGTTCTCTAGCATCGAACATGAGATACAAACTAATGTATCATTCCACACAATAGAGCAATCCGTTTTTTGTATGTAAATCTCGTACAACTCGCATTTTGAACAATCCGTTTTGGAAGTAAATGGTCGATTGCAACATGCACATGCAGGATGGATGATTTTCAACATATGGATGGAGTAGGTAGGTATCTGTTTTTTTTTTTTTTGTAGGTATGGGAATTTTTTAATTTGATCTTGAATGAGTATAATAGTAATGCGTCCACATTAAGGTATACCTGTAACTATGAGTCAATATAAGTATAACATATTTGTTATGTTATTATACAAGACGAAAATGGGATATTTTAACCATTTTCTTTATCGTCGTGTATATTAAACAAATTACTTCATATACAACTTGAAATTTGATTTACACCTATGGCTTTTTCATTATCACTCAGGACATAGCAGCGTTAATACTTTTGACGCTTTAAAATGATTTCTGACATTTGAAGACGTGGGAAAAACACTTTTGATACCGCCATTAAAGCTGGTTATTAAGTAATACAGTAGTTACTGGCATTAGCCGAATATCTGTGAAATTTACACTTATTTCTCTAGAAAAGTTGAAGTTCAATATTAAGGTCAGGGCAGGGAATTTTTAGGGGGTTGGAAAACTACAAAAATGTATTGCATCTAATTTTAAAAATTTCCAAAATTAAAAAAACCAATCTAATACTTTTTATACAGTTTCTAAATAAAAAAATAATACCTAGTCGCTCACTGTTTTCAGGGTGCAAAATGTTGTAATTTGTAATTTATCAACCGATCAAAGTCGGTTATTAGGGATTTTTACAAAATTGAAAAATTCAACATGGCGTATTCAAAATGGTGGATTATCCTATTTATAAACCGATATGACTGAAATTCAGGTGCGGGTGTGGAAGGGGAGGGATTTGAAGTTGCTTATTACAAATTTTTAGTCAAAATTTAAAACTTTCAGGACCAAAACCCTCATTATATTTGGTGAAGTACATCTGAAAGCATTATGGCAGTTAATTTGGCAGCGGTTTTTTAAGATAATTGCATTCTAAAAGTATTATAAAGAAAGTCGTGTATGGGTTCGCTTTACAATTTCAAAATCAGAAGCCATAGGAAAAATTAAATTTAAGAAGCTTTTCATAATTAAGTATACTTACAATGTTGACGTCATTATCAAGGTTTTCGACATCACCTGTGCCTAATTTCTAGGTTTCTTTTTACAGATTTAGCCTTAGGGACCTCTAATCTTCTATATAAACTAGCGCTTATATTTTCTTTTACCATTGCATTAACAGCCTGATTTCGAACATCTCCAGACAACGGACGCTTACCAGCTGGAGTGTGGTGACTATTAAAATTTCCCTTAAATGTAAATTCTATCTTGATAATTTTATCATTTGGTATCGCTTCAAAATCTATGATTTCAGTTAATACGGATTTACATTCTTTACAAGACGGTAACATTTTACAATACACATTTCCAGTTTTAAATATTTTTGCTCTTTTAAATATAATTAAATAGTCGAGTTTAGTAATTTCATAAAAATGATTATACATAATATGACTCCAACTTCCTGGTTTTAGTATTACATGTTCCCTTTCCTTTTTATGTCGCCTATTGACTACGGACGCAAGCTAACTGAAAGAATAGAACACGTGGATGATTTGGTTGCAGCAGATGATCAGTACCTCTCTAATTGGTCTAAGTGCAGCGAAAATTCTTTCCGAAGACATCAGGTCACAAGTATATGAGAGCACCGAACATCCTCCGCCTAACCGTTTTATAGAAGAGTGAAGCTGTCATTCCTGAAACACTTAGGCTTTTCTTGGAAACTTTGATATTACACCAGAAGAAAAATGAAAGCTGGAAAACGAAATGAACTGCTCTTGCTCACAGTATTATCTCTGTTTTGAGACCGAAATCATTTGTCATCTTTACAAGTAGGTCTGGGCGCATTCATTTACAAAAAAACAGGTACCCGTAAGTTGCTGGAAGTGTTGAATTTCATGGGATTTTGTTGCACATACAAGGAAGCTGTACGTTTTGAAATCTCGTCAGTCATGCAGGCACCCAAAGAAATAAATCACGAAGGATTTTTTCAGTTCATTTTCGACAACGCAGATTTTAACACTTTAACGATTGACGGAGATAACACATTTCATGTAATGGGTAGAATGTACGCCGTGAGCCCATCAAAAGCACTGCCTGCAGATGATAGTATTCCAAGATTGAAAGAAATACCCTCTGCCTCAACTGTTGGGAGCTTTGGGGCAGTAACACTTTGAGCCGCCTGAGAATGGTGAAGGACTCAAAGCAATCAAGATTAATGATCTCACTGATAATTTGCCTGCCACTTAGAACATCGTCCTTCGTACAGCTGAGGTCCTTTAGCTATACGGTAAGCATAAAGACTTCACAAAACTATCAGGGTGGAATATATTCATGGAGGAAGTTACTGCAGACCTTACTTACCGCTAACCTTCCATTCATTCTTGCACCACCGACAGATTATGATACCATCTACACAGCCTTACTGACGGCAACTGAAGTTACCACAAGAAGAATTTCATAAATTTACCTCAGAAGCATTCTTCACAATCTGACGCACGTCGATATCCTGGAGTAGAACATGGACGGACATGAAACACCAAGGTGGGCTGACTCACGGTCGTGGTGTTAGGGAATGTGTCCTCACAAGATGGGCGATGGGAATGACGTCAGTGCAGCGTGTGTCCGCATAAGTTGAAACTTTCTGCGGCCTTTCACGAAATAGATCCAAACAGCATGTTGCATTAAACAACGCGGCAATAAACCGAGACAACAAGGATGGTACAATGATGTTTAAATGGCTGCAGCAGCATATCCTCTTTGCCCCAGAATCCGAGTTTGTACTGACTAAGCGTGTAACCTGCCATAAGGCTAAAGAACTTGGCGTCAAAGGCATGAACAATACTGTTGGTGATGACTTTGGTAGTGTCAAATTCAAAAGAAGTAACAGAGTTCAATCACTAGCTGTCATGGACAATGCTATACAAATTGACAATCAGATGGTCTATGTCAATCCCACAACTTTGTTCCAACGAATTTCAGTTGTAAAGCATTCAAATGAAGAACTGGAAGAGTTTTTGAGCTACGGTCTGGGACCGTACTCTTTGTCACTACGTACACTATGACAAGGGATGTATGAGGAAAGGAACAAAGCCTAAATCCCCTGACAAACAAGCAGTTACCTGAGCAAGTACAATACGTCATCAATGAGAGTTCCTATTGCATCGGGTTGTCTGGCCCACCAACACTCAGATATATTCAGTACGTCAAATCCAAATAACAAGGGTCGTCTCATTGCCCAAATTTCGTTCAACAGGGCTGCAATACAAGCAGACTGAATAAGATGCTGACACACTGATTGTTACTACCGCACTGAACTTGGAGCCGTCAAATGAAACCGTGGTTGTAGTGGGAGAAGATGTAGATCTGCTGGTTATATTGATAGGCATCAGACAAGTGAATAACGTTTTCTTTTTGAAGCCTGGAAAGGGGAATGTTTGTCCGACTTTGTATTCTTCCCTTGAAGTTGCAACTTCCCCAGTGCAGGAACACATCCTCTTCTTACACGCGATAAGCGGGTGCGATACGACATCGGCCCTCTTTAAGCAAAGAAAAACAAAACTCTTAAAAACCCTGGCAAAAAAACCCAGTTTCGGCAACATTATAACCGTCTTCAAAGACTCTACAGCCTCTCAAGAATCTGTAGCCGCAGCTGCAGAAAGTTTCTTGGTGCATCTATATGGCTACATTGGTAAAACTGGATCTACCCTTAACCAACAAGGATTCGAGGAGTACCAAACTTTCACTCACAAGTAGCTACTAGCCTTTTGAGTCCTGAAAATTTTACATTTACTGACGCAGAGAACCCTGATCCTGGTCCAGCTTCCCCTGCATTTTTGAATCGTGGTTCCTGCAAGTGCACTACCAACTGCCAAAGAAACTGTGGGTGCAAGAGGGCAGGGTTCTGCTGTTCCTCACGGTGTCTAAACTGTGAGGGAAATTGCAACAACATGTAGGGGTAGAGGAAAAGGACTAGGACGATATGGAAATAGCTGAAGGTAAGCAACTACAATACCATAATACATCTACAAGTATCTACAAGAAATTACCCCATCGAGTTCTGAAAACAAGTTGAATTTCGTTTTATAAGATCTGAATCAGATAAAATTGAATAATAATGAACTTCAGAACTGAAACTGTGCGTACGAACAATACTGATATTCGCCAAAAACATAGTTAGTTTTGAGTAAATTGTGACAAATTTTATCCGTCACGATTGATAAGTCTCGAAATAAAAGGGCTTTTCAATTTTATAAACTATTGAAGCTAATTATTCTTCCTTTATTTTACGAATTAAATTTTTCCATTTGCAGATTCAGAAAATCCTGATTCAGGTCCTTCCAAATGACGGAAGAGGACTCATCATTAAGTCATTAAACCTTATATAGCATCATCCAAAGCTAATAGTGGTGTAAGAAGGGAAATTTCCACGTGAAATAAGGAAAATTCGCGATTTTGCAACGTTTTGGTTTTTTAGCCTATCTTGGGGACGGTCTCACGGCTAAACAAATAATCACACAAAAAAAAGTGTAGAATATAAAATGTAGTAAATGCTATTTTCTTTAACTTTGTATAGAAATAAATTTTATGTAAAATGTATAGTTTCGGAGATATTTATCGAAAAACTAAAAAAAAGGTCAATTTTGCAAAAAAAACATATTTCCTCAGATTCGTGTTCAGCGGCCCAAATAACCTTATAGAACCAAAAATCACAATTACACCAAAACTTTCCTTATTGGGCCTTTTTTGACAAATGGGACCTAGACTAAATCACCTTAGTCACTATATTGAAAATTGTTGGACATCCATTGAGTTGTATTATATGGGGCGAGTTTAAATTGAGGATAATGAACATAATATACATATCCAAAGCACACAGTGTGTATACCGATGGAGTGTGCCAGTAGGAAAATTTTTATTCATAGTTTTACGACAAAAACTCGTTCTTTATAAAAAGCCCTACTTGTTGAAAAAATGAGTTTGGCATATAAAATTTGGTAACAAAACTTTAGGTCTGATACACAGGGTGTTTGTAAATTAAGAAAGCATGAAATTGCAGTAAGAGAGAGGTACTATTGTTTATTACTTTAGAAAAAATATTTATAAGAAAAAATTGTTTAGAAATGCTAATAAAGCCTAAATACCTAAGTTTGAAATAAAAAATCGTATTTTTATGTTTTAGTCGGAAAATATTCTTTTCTAGGTTCGACCGCATAGCAAACATTTAGCATTAACAATTGTTGTCAACGTGAACTTTTTAAAAAACATCAATTTGGCCCCACCCATCTTTTATATTTCGCTATGTTATGACCATACGGGAGTGGCACAAAATTTTAATCAAGTGGCGCATTTTAGCGCATAACTACTAACACAAGTTGGCATCAACATTCATAATGAATAATGAAATACCCTCAATCGCCCCTTTACCTATTTAATGTATGACGATTATGTTTTTATAAGTATTTAAACTACAACCAGCAACAGTAGCAGTGGTAAAATTTGAGTAATGTTTAAGGGATCTTATTTTAAGCTTTGTGCGACATGTTTCGAAACTAATACTAGTTTCATTTTCAAGCAATAATAATTAACAATATATAAAGTAAATGATGGCTGAGTGGAAAAAAGGTGAAATTATGATACTAACCTTATTTTACATTTTAAATTTAAACGAACCCCACATGGGGAATGCGACACACTGCGGCGAAATTTCTAACAAATTGGAGAAGGTCGTACACTCAATGAAAATATTGAACTTTCTCCAAGAGGGGGAAAGAAAGACAAAGATAGAGAAAAATTCTGAACCCGGACCTCCAGCACGACCTCATGTCATACATAGTGAAATGCCTAATGGAGGGAGAGCGGCTGAGTGAACTTGTACTTTTCAAAATATCTCAAAAACCGCAACGGCGCAAAACTCACTTCATGTGGCGCATTTGAGCGCATAACTAAAGGGCACGTATAACATTAAGAATTTTTAAGAAAGTGCAATTTTTTAAAAACATCAATTTGGCTCCACCCATCTTCTATGTTTCGTTATGGCCATACGGGAGTATCGCAAAGTTTTAATTAAGTGGAGCATTTTAGCGCATAACTGCAGGGATAAGTTGAACCCCCGAAATGTTTTTCAAAATATCTCAAAAACTATAGCGGTGCAAAAGTTATTTTCGGTGGCGCATTTGAGCGCATCATTACATAGTAATAAAATGGCGAAATCTTTATTGCGAGAGGGTCAACGTGTAACGAACCGCAAGTCATTACTTAAAATTTTTTAATTAATTAATTATTTACTTAACAATCCGCCCTCGTAAAAGAAATGATGTAAGCTTTCTTAGTATTTAAACACCTGCAAAACTTCATCTAATATTTCTTAGTATTCCGTATTACTCAGTCACGTCCATATAGTGCATTATTTCGTTTGATTGCACAATAATAATTAATTTGTTCCCACTCCAACGTGGATTTCATAAAACATCGAAAGTTTTATACGTCAGAGTAATCTCCGCCAATTAAAAGTAGGATTCCCCCAAACAGAAGCTACCGCCGCCTACGGAGGATCCTCTATAAAAACCGCGACGCGCACCTTGAAGGAATGAATGAACTAAGAGAGTCTTAGTGGTTATTATTGTTATTATCGTTAAGTCAGTAGCCGTAACCGTAACCGACCAGCCGCCGTAGTAGAAGAGTTCCGTCGCGCCGCGCACCTTCAATCTTGGAGTTTATTATTAAAATATAGATCTCTATCTATCCGTATTTAAAAACGCGACCCTTCCGTAAATAGCTCTTTGTGATTAACGACACGTAAGTCTGTGGAGTAATTAAAAGCACAAACATACACACCAGCACACACACAACCCCCAGGCCGCTACGGGCAAACGCCACGAGGTAGCCGGGAGTACCAGAACCCACACACACCACCCCCAGGCCGCTACGGGAAAACACCACGAGGTAGCCGGGAGTAAAAGCATACACACACAACCCCCAGGCCGCTACGGGCAAACGCCACGAGGTAGCCGGGAGTGCTCACAAACCACGCTAACATATACCTGACGACGAGAGCTAAGTAGGACTGTAGAGACCTGCAGCTTTCATCATTTACGCTCACTTACATTCTAAACACCTGTATTCACTAGCTCGCTGGAGGAAGACCGAAGTGCCTATAATCACAAACGCATTAAACGTAGAGTATCCGTCAAAGGCCTGTCATAGCCGAAAACCGTCCATCGCTGACCACGCGCTTAGTAAACGAATTTCAAGAGAGCAATCAATTAATTGTTTTCCACCAGCTTATTCCGCAAGTATAAAAACCGCCTTTAATAAATACGCGTTTCGTGTGTATACCATTAAGGAACGTCGATTGTATCTACGTGAGATTTCTTTCATTTGCATAAAAGAAATCACCACCATAAAATCACCGCCCAGTAGATAACGTTTGAATAATATTAATTATACAACCAAACGTGTATAATCCGCCTAGTCTAAATATAATGCAAAGATCGACCTCTGAAGAAGTCATATTTTAAGCATAATACATCGTGAAGTAAAATTACTTCACGAAGCATACGCGCTTGTCCGTCTTCCAGAGATTACTAAAGGTAAAGAGCCGCACGCAGTTAGCCCGGTACAACAGTCCTGCGTACCACACGTGAACTCGGGATATCGATTTCCACTAGTGACCTACATTCGCGCAACCCTCGTTTTGAATAACCAGTAGTTTGTTTATAAATGCTTTTCTTTTATAGACAGGGCCGTATCCAGTATAAATAATTAATTAAACCTAACGTTATTAATCATTTAAATTTTACGGTCATTATTGAGTGTAACTAGGGAGCATTAACATCTATTTTACAGAAGCGATTTCGACCAAAATAAGCAGTCGCATTGAGCGAGGGGAAGGAAGGACGCCGCCGTCTCCAGTAGGACCTCCAGTTATTTCGGTATTATTACAGTTTAGGTTAGTTGTTGTTAGAATAAGTGTGAATATATTAGATGTGTAAATATAATAGGATAATATATTTTTAAACCGTTTTATTTTAATTATTTCATGTGGACAGTGTAGAGCTAAAGATTAAATATACCGACGAACCCACTCCCCTCTTTCGTTAAATACAAAGACCGATTGCAGTTTAGCCGCGGCAAATATAAAAATTGTAAGAAAGGACCTTACAAACGTAACCGACCCGGTTGGAAGGTATATTTTCTATTACAAATCAAATACTAATGAAATATAAACAAGAAATTCATTCTAATAAAAAAAGATGTATATACTCGTATTATAAAACGAAAAACTGGTCAAACGATCCGTGCCGTATTTCTAGTGTTAATAGCTAATATAATAATCACTATCATCAAAATACCTTTATTTCAAATAGCCAGGTAGGTACTAATGTAATTACTGTATTTACTTCTTTTTGTCTTTTTCTAACTTATTATTGTTATATTTGGTTAAAATAAGATTTTCTATGTGTTTAAGCAATTTATGCATACTTTGCACATATTTTCAGGTAACATTTGCATATTTTTTGAAAAACAAACTCCATGATATACGATTATACATATATGCGTTATTATTAAATATTTTTGTATAATCCCTGTTATCTGATAATGACATTGGCTTCAATTTCTAAATGCTTTTGCAAGGCACTTACCTAAATTTTTTTTTGATATAGGTACTTTAGTCGTTTCTTTCTTACAGTTCTATATTTCGTGTTGCTGCGTATTTTGTGGTAAGCCCCACCATAATTATTTCTCAAGTTTCCCACTATTGTCATAAAAACCTACTATGCCTAATTACGCAGTTATAAATTTCCACTAATCACATCGTCTAATAAATACAAAACGCCGTGCTTAAGAAACAGTATAACTCATACTGCTAATAATTAGGGTTGGGCAGATATGCTATGTCAGGTTGCGATGACGCACCCTGTATATAGGATGTTGTAATGACGTGTATTACGTGTTCTGAGCACGAGTGTATTGAGTTTGAACGAAAAAAAAAAATTTTTTTTGTGTGTATATAATGTGTGTGGGTGTATGATACGCCACTGGAAATTTACGAGAAATATAATTATGTATGTAGATACGTGTATTTGAATGTTATAAAGACTTTAGTGTTGAAAGAATTAAATTCTGATGAATGTAAATGTGAAGAGAAATTTGTCCATGGGACGATAATGCTTTCCACTGGATTGCTTCTGTTTTGCTGCTGATAAAGAAAGGAATGTTGTTGGAAGATAAGATGGGTAATCTTGATTAGAAAATGTGAAGAATAAATGTAGAATGTTTTAGAAAATATGTAGAGAAAGATTGGGTATGTTTTAAGTGATAATTTCAGAAAGTTTTGTAATGTTGTGCAATTGTGTTGAGAATAAATGTGTGTATATGGAATTTGAGACATTAGACTGTACTGATTTTTGCAAATGTTGCGGAAGGAGATCGAGCGCAGGTTGGAGATAACGGTTAAAAGTTGCGTAATGGTCCAGAGGGGCCACTGAATGAATGTAATGACGGAAGATGATTTCTTCGTGAAGTAATTGTAAAATTTGTAAGTGAAAACAAATATGGCGATGTATTGTAATTACACGCGTGCTTGTATAGAGGGAAGCAGCTTTCAGAACTATAGAATTTTGAATGAATATTATTGGAGAATATAACGCGGAAGGAAGACATGTTTAAAGATGGATGACTGAAGTGATAAATAGGGAAGTCAGAGATTGACGAGAGTTAGTGAGTTAGTTGAAGTTAGAGGTAGGAAGTGAAGCTTTCGGTTTTGGCGGTTGCTTGTGAAGGTTGGCGGAAGGCGCGTGCGAGGTAGTGTGGGATAGACTGTGACGAAGTGGGAGTATGTTTGTGAAATTTTAATGAAGCAGTAATTGTTTAATTAACTGCGTTACCCGAACCGGGGATAAATTGAAAAGACATTCATAAACAATACCATAGTTAAAAATTGAAGTGAAGGTAAAAATTAATTTGTTTATCTTCAAAGAAAATAATAAAAGTGCGAAAGCAGATTTAAATAAAGTTAACAGTTGTTACGTAATAGTAGTATCAAGTTTAGCGCGCGTTCTGATAACGAGATTTAGTTAAAACTATTTGTGGGACTACCTGTTAAGTAAACGAAGCGTTCGTTGTATTATAAACCAATGTTTAAGTAACGTTATATGACATTGAAAGTTTTATTTGTATAAGGGACTAAATTTGTGAAAAGGTTGCAAGAAATTTTAATAGGCAACCAAAGGTGTACCGTTATTACGTGTTATTAGACTATTTGTGGGAGTAATAACCTTGCATTGTGAATTACTCGCGAGTGCACAGAAGGATTAAGTTATGTTGAGCCTTTTGTAATGGGCTTCAGGCGATTTTAAGGAATTACCAATGGACTACACATAATTAATTTACGGAAGAAAGAAGAAAGAAAAGCTAAGGATTTATGGACAAATTTTTAAGTAAGAGTTAGATTTAAGATTATGAAAAACTCATTTAAGCACGTTTATCTTTTGGTAGATTTATTTGTGTATTGTTGGTTAAGTATTAATTTAGTTCCGAAAGATAATCGTTCTTGAGTAATATTGTATCGTATTGTTTTTTTGTTAGTAGTAAGGATTTTGCAGTAAGGCAAATTGGTATTTTTGGTGGTTTAAGATTTCCACCAAGCGAGTGTAATATATGTAAATATTTGTGTTTGATTATTTTATGCAGGACAATATATATTTATCGTTAAATGTTTTATTCTGTTGTTTATTTAACCAGGTGGTTTACAAAATTGTTATATCAGTTTCATTAGAGCAATACAATATTAACAGATCAGCAGTTAGTTTAAAATTTCATTAAGTATAACAAAAGTTTTGAGAAATTATACAGTTTACGAATGTCAAGTACGATTCAAAAGTAAAGTAAGCTTTAATATTTTGATCTGCTTTTATTTAGAAGTTTTCAAAATTAATTATCGAATATTGAATGACAAGATATTTTATTCATTAATAAATAGGAACTTAACGTTATATGTGTATACGAGGGATACGCAGAAAATATTCAGTTACCGTATTATAACTTTTGTTTTGGATATTTTAGTTTACGAGGTGTGTTCAAAAAGTTGTTAATGACATGGGTAGCACGAAATTGATTTGAGTTGAATTGTTTTGGACGAGTGTTTGTTTTAGAACCTTCGTATATGAGTTTACCGAGTAAGCACAATCCTACTTTCCACAATCAAGTAGGGTTAATTAACATCCAGCTTAAGACAATTATTTTAGCGAAGTATCGATTGTGGTGGCGCCTAGAGACATATTTTCCCGAATTGAGCTATTTGAGTATAAGTGTAAGGTGTTTGAGCTTATTGAACATTCATTTTACTTATTATTTCGACCACGCCCATCTCCCTGTTAGCTGGCTTGGCAACCCGCTTACATTAGTAAGCCTACACGACGCCTAGTGCGGTTTGGACGTGTAACAGCTATAAAGATGGAGCATATATGCCCTAAAATATGCTGCTATAAATGGCTAAAATATGCTGTATTATATGCTGTAAAAAAAAGATTTTTTCCTATAACCCTTTTAAAATGACAAAAAGTTAAAAATATTTCTTCGTTAAATTTGAGTAACTAAAATACCGACATTATTTTATCGCACCTGAAAAAAAATAAAAACGTACATGAAATTTTGTTAAATGTTTTAATTTTAATACAAGCGATAATTACATTTATAATTTACAAAATGTAGTTTTAGTTACACTAAGAAAGTTAATAAAACTAAATACAGATGCAGCAGAATCTGTTTACTTGTTACAATAAACAATCATGTGTTTTTCTACATTATCCACCAGAAAGCGTTGACGATTTTCTTGTAATATATTTTTATACATCAAAAAACTTCTTTCACAATCACATGATGTTACAGGACAATATTTAAATAAATCTGCTTTTTGGGTAGCTAAGTTTTGTTCAATGTCCTCCGAACCGGAGAAGTTTCCATCTAAAATGCCTTTTATTGATTTAAGTGTCGACAACCCTGAATTTTTTAAATAAATCACGTAATTTTGTGGATATTTTTTGCATGTATCACTTTTATTTGCGTCTATAATTCTTTGAAAGTCTTCAATTAAGTCTAAAGGTTCCGTTAAAAGTAGGTTTTGTGTCTCCAATTTCTTAATTATCTTGGGGATATCAGAAAAATGCGATTTTATATACAACAACTGCGAACTTAATTCACAGTTTTTTAAAACACTTTGACAGTCCGCTACAGATTGAGCACAATTCGCATCGAAATCATTCACAACATTCTTGAATTCTGAATAGTGTTCACAGTAATACAGAGCAGCTTCGATCCAGGTTCCCCATCTGGTCAAAATTGGTTGTGGGGGCAAACCGACGTCTTTTAATTTTTCGCGGAAGGTCTCAATTCTGGCTGGAGCTTTCAGGAAAACTTTTTTTCCCGTGTTAATTAATGAATTTACCAGGGGAAATTCAATCTTAACAACTTCGGCAACCCGATTTAAGGCGGAGGTAGCACGTAAATTTAGCCTATTCAGTTACACACAAAATTTTTGAAATACTTTTCTTTGTTGAGAATAGTCCGATTTTAATGGGACTTTCACTACTGTACATGCAATAACTCTACTTAGGTAATGACAAAATTTGAAGTTTGCGAATTAAGTAGCACAATTAAAAAATAACATTTTCTTCTGAGGAAATTCCAACAAACATGAAAAAGTGTAAATTGTCAATGCCCTATGAAAGCTATTAGAACCAAATTTTCACAACTCCTAGAATTATAAATTTTCAATCGGATAAATGTTATAGTATTATAAATAAATGATCTGATTTTAAATAAAGTACATTGAAAAAATCAGCAAAATTGATATTTCAAGTGGAAGTAATGTTGCTTTTGTCACTTGCTACAAAAGGTTTACTACCCTAGTAATCCTTCTTTAGAAATATCCAAGTAGTTTGTAAATAATAAGTGTCATCTTCAGAAGTTAAGAAAAATAAATAGGTATACACTCATTAAAATATTACAATGTTCAATTTAACAGAACATTAGTTTTATAGTGCGATGTCAATGTTTTGAATGTATAATACTTATCATAGATGTGACTTTTACATACATACATGTTTATTTTTTACAAATTTTGAAGATGACACTATTATTTAATATGTCGAAACTAATTTTACTATTAAAGAATTAGGCGAAGACTTTAATTAATTAATTTTATTAACCGATTTCATGCTTTTAAAACATAGATTTACATTCATAAAAGTCCGCTGGTAGTTACAGTTATAACAAAATTATGTATTATGAAAATGAATTTTCAATGGTGTAACAATAGCTATTACAAAAAGTATGTATGGAAGGTGAGTAAATGAGCAAGCATTATATACAATATTTATTGCTTACGAACGGTCAGAAACATTTAACCCTCTAGGAATACGCGGATCTGCCAATTCAGGCAATGCGTACTTATCCCAAAACTGTTTGAGTTTTGGAAGAATTGAATTGTTCCAAAATTCTGTGTCCTTTCGTATACACACATATTCTAAATCTACGTCAGTAAATAATACTAAATAACATAAATTCTTATTACAAATATTCAATTGTCCCTGTATTTCCTGTTGTAAGTATGAATGGCTCAGTTGTTAAGTTTTCAGACTCTATTACTCTGTTGGGTATGACTGTATCTTCAAATCTCTCATGGGTTGACCATCTTCTGTCAGCTACCAAAACAGCTGCTCGTAAAATAGGCTTTTTATACAGATCTAAGCAGTACTTTACCTCTCGACAACTCCTTTTGCTGTATAAGGCCCAAATTCGGCCTCATCTGGAATATAATTCTCACCTTTGGGTTAGTGCTCCCCAATACGCTCTCGATATCGTTGATCGTATTCAAAAGAGAGCGATTAGGCTTATAAATGACCCGTCTTTAACTTCTCACATACAGTCCCTTGAGCATAGAAGGATGGTTTCAGTTCTTTCTTTGTATTATCGTTATTACAACGGCTACTGTGCTGGTGAATTACATTCTTTGATACCATCTCCGGCTATCTTTGCGAGAAACACTCGGTTCGCTCAATCACATCATCAGTATGCAGTACAAATCTCCACTTGTCGTACCAAACGGGCGCAATCCACATTTTTCTACACGGCTTCTAAACTCTGGAATGATCTCCCTAGTTCCTGTTTTCCTCTCACTTATGATATGAGAAAATTTAAGGTAGCTGTTCATAGGCATCTATTGGCAATTCATTATCCCTCTATCCATCCTCCTAAGTGTTCCTGAGTGCTTTAGCACGATAGGCCTTATTTAGCCTGTTCAGGTCCACAATCATAAAAAAAAAAAAATTTGAAAATAGTAATTATGTTTTTTTTTAATATCTATTGCGTTGTCTGAGTTGAGAGTGACACACAAATTATTCTCCTCGCGTAAAGCAGCACGAATTTTTTATCCCTTATAGGGTATAAGCACTTCACCTCAACTAAAAATTTATTTTGTATAATGCCATCAGGGCTAGCTCCCAAAAAACAATAATCTTTGCAAATGAAATAACCAAATCTTTCGACCTTTGCACCTAATTCCATTTCAGATCGTTTTATGGCAATTTCTTCGTTCTCTATTCCGTACGAAATTGGTTTAGAATTTATAGGGGTTGAATAAAATATTTGTTTAATAATTGAGGTGCGATTAGTTTTTTCTCGCAGATGGCAAATCCTTCCAAAAACGGAAGCTGTTCTTCTGTTTCGACGAGATTCATACCAACGCAAATTCGCCCGTTGACCCCGGGTACTCTCTTCTGTATCGCATAGATTATCTTTACCCAGTTTTACCAATATCACGTTTTTGGCTATTTCCAAAGCTTCAACGTCGAGATCAGGAGCTGACAGTTCACTTGCTAAGTTTCCATAATCATGTGATTAGTCTGTAGTTACATGGCGACGATTCCTTTTATGTGGCGATTTTTTAATTTTGCTGCGTCGCTCACAAAATTTGTTTAAAAAATATTTTTCTTTGTTATTACCATAAAGTTTTTTATGAAATCCTGAAGACCCTACATTATAACACAGTGCAGCTCCTGTACATCTGGTAATATACATATTTTTCATTACCAAGTTGGTTCGTTTGCCACCGGTAAATTTGGATACTATTGACATATATCGCTCGGCTGGATTTGTAGCGACATTGTGAAGTAATCGATCTGCTTTTCGTATTACATTATCTCTCGCCTTTTCCATTTCTAAAAATAGAGGTGAGTGTTCTAATAATTTTATATCATTGCCCATCACAATTGTAAAGGAATCTTTTAGCTGCATCTTCATATTGAGCAGATCTGATGATGTAGCAATTACCTTCCTTGTGCAAGATGATATTTTCCCAACATGCTTCTTTAGTTCCTGCTTTCTACTTGAAATTGGCGGTTCTTTATTAGACGATGAAGTGCTGCAGTATATGCTCGGACGCAATGGTTAGCACATTCTAGTTTTATTACACTACGCCCATAACACACTTTTTCTTGTATTCTGGCGTAAACACTAGAATCTCCATCGCCAACTACATACTTATAGCGAATTCCGTACATTTTCATGCTCTGATTAAAACCCTCCACAATAACTGCTTGCTCCATGCTCGCTGATGAACCACTAAAGTTTTTAAAGCACGTATGTTCACGGTTGGTAGTAGCACATTTGTTTTAACCCCAATGTATAATATTTTTCGGTTTTTTGACCAATAATACATGCTACCCCAGATAAAGATGAGTAACTATGTCCATATGACCTTTTGGCCAATCCCCCGTCGACTACCACGGTGATGTATGGAAAACCATCTTCTACGTTTCCAGCTTCAATAGCTAATTTTTTCTCTTCTTCAGCACTTTGTTGCATATGCTTCGCCAATAATTGTTGCCATTTTTCGTGTAGTCCAATTTCCAGTTTTTTGTATGTTTTTTTTTGTCATTACGGGAACATTGAGAACGGACAACAGTTCTTCAGACTGAGAGTACCCCAAGCCAATTGCTGATCCACCCCATACAAATTTTTCATTTACATCGTCACCGTTGTGGGTTTTTATTTTTATTTCATCTGTACATGTATGGCAGAAATACGTAAAAAACCGACAATAAACCATTGCGATTTTCATGTCGAAATTCCATTTTACCCATCGTGCATTTTGCGTCATGGGTCCCTAGTCGGCGTGATTGCTCTACGAAATAACCTATTTCAGCTAGTCGATTGCCGTGTAGAGTAGAGGGCCAAACTGTACTTCTTTCTACATGAAGTTCCGATAACTCCTCCGTTGGGAGACTGTAATCACATACAAAGAATAATCAACTTCAAAATATGTAAAACCTAATAGGTATAATAATGATTGTATAAAGCACTACAAAACGAGAGTTAGTGAATATTAAATATCCAGAGTCAAGATTTCAATTTCTAATTAATTTGTAGGTACTGATTCAAAAACTTACTTATTAAAGTATTCCACGTGGGTGTTTTCAGGTACATTATCGGTGGCGGTTTCAATTATATCTAGCACTTTTGACGTTTCCAAAACGACTTTCTCGCCTTCGCAGCCAAATTCCGCTTTTTTACACTACTAACACTTCGCGGCATTGCAAATACGCACTTATAGGCAGAAATGTATAAAAGTATGTACGCCAAAGTCACGCAACTAATACATACAAAAGTAGCACAACAAATCAAAGTTACACAACTACATATAAAATATCACAAGAAATGTAAATCATACAAGTACATACGAAAGTAACACAAGTCAAAGTCACACAATTACATATAAAAGTAACACAACAAATCAAAGTCACACAACTACATATAAAATAACACAACGAATCTATCGGAAGAGACGCGATATAACATTACCTGACAGAGGAGCATGTTAGCAATAACCACTATAGTGAAAATCAAATTCCATAAGTAGAACTGGCTTTACCAGTATAGTAGACAATGGGTACTAATTTCCTATACATAAATAGTAAGACCGACAAAATCTCATGAAAACATTCCTTTATTTTGTTTATTTTGCGAAGTCGGTTGTAGTAATTTAGAAGTTAGAATGGTAAATAGCAACTTGATCTAGCTAATCAAAGTTTTATTTTTTTGTATATGATAAATACTAACTCGTTCTTGCTTATATTAATAAAAACATTATAACTTAGAAACAGTTCATGCAGAAAGGTTGAATATAATGTTTTACAGTGATTATGAAGACAAAGCAAGTATTATCGGCAGGGGTCCCATTCATAAATCTGTTAAATTACTACCTGGCCCTCGCTTTTTTAAAATAAAATTTAGTTTCCATCTATTGGATTTATTCAGAAATTTTAGAACCTATCTCCGCCTTAAGGCATGTGCTAAGCAATTGATATGAACCAGATTTGGATAAAAAAGTTCTTAGCTGCTTTGTTCATATATGCAGCACCATCGGTCACCATATACAAAACTTTATCTGTTGAGACTTGTTGCGGTACATACAACAGGGCAAGTATTTCATTAACAAATCTAGATACTGTTAAATGATTTGTTGTTTCCAATTCTTTAACAGCAACGAAGTAGCTGTTAGAAGGATTGCCATTCAAAACACCAACGATGAAGTTTGCAATGTATCTTCCTTTGGTGTCTGTAGTTTCATCCACGCTAAACCAGATGTAGTGGCCCGAAATCGAATTCCTTATTTTTTGAAGCATCTCTTCAAATAATATAGGAATGTGCGATCTAGACGCTGTTCGCCGAGAAACCACAGTTTGCTTTGTGTATTTTTCCATAAAGATCTTGAAATCTGGAACGTCGAGGTTGTTTAATGGAATGTTAGTAGAAAGGAGGCACTATCCCCACCCCTCCTTTTTACGTCACAAGCCCCGCCCCTTTCACTTTTTTATATGCCCACGTGGGGGACCGGATTTTCCACCCTTATTTTTACACGCTTACGTGTAGGACGTGTTTTTTCACCCCTATTTTTACACATCCACGTGTGAGACCGCATTTTCAACCCTAATTATTTTTTATATACCCTCGTGTGAGACCGTATCCTTTCTTTTCGAAGGCCCTTTTCAACCCTAATTATTTTTACTCGCTTACGTATAGGACATGTATTTTCACCCCTATTTTTGCACATCCACGTGTGAGACCGTGTTTTCAACCCTAATTATTTTTACTCGCTTACATGAAGGACCGTATTACCCTTATTTTTATTATTTCTTTTGGGGGTTAAACCTTATGGCTGTATTAAGGACCTTTTGACAGCTAGGACTTTTGCTAACGTGAGGACTGGGGTGGGAGCTGGTCTTGGTTTAGGGCTGTATTTAGGGGTGGGGGCTGTATGTAGAGCTAGGGCTGGAGTTTAGGGCTGTATTTAGGGGTGGGGGCTGTATGTAGAGCTAGGGTTGGAGCTTAGGGGTGGTCTAAGGATAAGTCTTAGAGTTTGGCCTTGGTGGTGGAGCTAGGGTTGGAGTCAGGTCTTGGTGGTGGAGCTAAGGTTGGAGCTTGGGGCTGTATGTAGAGGCGAGGATAAGTCTTAGGGTTATTTCTGATGGTATTAAGGTCCTTCTGGTTGTAACCCTGGGGGTTAGGCAATTGTGCTCTTTTAATTTATATCTTGTAAGACACGCTATCTCTCTCTCTGGCCTCTCTCTCACTCACTCACATGTAAACAAATCAAGCTCAATCAATCAACCAATCAAAATGAATAAAATGGTATCATAACTTACAACCACACTCATATAGGTAACGGTAATAAAATGGCATGTTTAATGGTAACTGATCATACCCTTCTCTCCCTCTTTCTCTATCTCACGCATGACTCTTTCCCAAAACAAAAGCAAACAAAGCAATTAAGTAATTAACCAGATAAATCTCAAACAAATCAATTAACAATCAATCAGTCAAATCAATAAAATGGTATCATAACTTACACTCGCATTGTTATAGGTGACGGTAATAAAACAATAACAGGTTTTAAGGCTTTATTATCGATGTTAAAAAAATAGTAGTTTTACCTGCATCGGGTTGAAGTATCATCACACACACAGATCCCTGGTATCCAGACAGTTATTATTTTAAAAAAAGGTATGATGCTTGTATCAGCTGTAATTAAACATGTACATTTAAATAAATAAAAAACAAAGACTAAATCGTACCCGCTAATTCTGCACTGGAAACAAATTTTAGAGGCATGATTCACGTTTACTCAAACAACTGATGTCTGTTAAACATATGGCAACACTAAAAACAACTTTCTGTTTTACGTTTATACGTATAATAAATAGCTATTAAAGTTTTTCCCGTAATTTAATTTTAGAAAGTAAAAGTACTCATATTGTATATGTAAAAACCTTTAATGCCTAATCAGCACACATATATTTTTTTTTAACGATATATAGCAAGGATGACCAATAGGTCATTAATGTTTTATTATTAGGGTTGTTCTGATGTACACACACACATAGTTTATATTATGTATAAACAAATATCGTCTTGGTATTATAAATAAATAAAACAGCAACAGTTTTCAAAGGGTAATTTATACTGTACATAGACGCAGGTTGCTTTTAAATAATGACCGATTACGCTGTTAAGATCACAGTATCTACAAAATGAATAAAACACATTGGTACACACTATCAATATTAGGGGAAATCATATACAAAAATGTAAAAATACATCAAATATCTGTGTGCCCGGATTGACAACAATTTAAATTTCTTACAACACACACACACACACACACACACACACACACACACACACACACACACACAGAATACATGTCAAAAACTCTCAAAAAGGATTGTCTTTTTTTTAAATCGAATAAGCATAAATATGAGCGTACAAACAAAGTCTATAAGACTAATTCAATCACATTTTTTTTTGTTACTGTCCCAGCTATATTGTTTATGCTAAACTCCAATGCTATAAGATGATTGCTAATGAAACAAAATAAGGCAATGCGTATTCTGTTATCATGTAATACGTATATATTAATACAGTTTATGTTAAATGCGTTGGACTTATTAGATGTTAAACATAGGGTTACTTTAAGTAAGCTGTTATTTATATTTTAAATTGAATCATAATTTAATTAAGCGCAAACATACCCACCTCATATGTACAAAACAATGGTTTTCTGTTATCGATTATTCTATGTAGTCACTTTCAACTATTAAAATACAAAATGTTATATTAGATTATTGTATATAGATCAGCCTTTGTATATTAATTTTAATAGTTGATTGTAGAAACGGTCCAGGTAAAAAACAGGCTTTTCTCTTATCTTCATTTTAAATTGCGAAACGTGAGAATAATTAAACCTGCATGTATTTCTGGAAATTACCTGCAACATGTTAACAATTTTTCCCTCATTAGAAGTTATGTCATTATTAACGTAAAAAATATTATTTGTCACATCGATGCTGACATTCTAATACTTTTAATATATATTGCCCTTATATAATGTAGATCTAAATCATGCTTTTAAAAATATTTCAATTTAAAACTTGATTGTAGAAGCATTCCGTATAAAAAACAGTCTTTTCTCTTATCTTCATTTTAAATCGCAAAACGTAAGAATAAAAAAGTGGATGTATTTCTGGAAATTACCTGCAACATGTTAACAATGTTTCCCCTCATTAGAAGTTATGTCATTATTAACGTAAAAAATATTATTTGTCACATCGATACTGACCTTCTAATAGTTTAAACCTTTAAAACAATGTTATATAACAACAAAATTGTTAACAGTAATTAACAATTTGTTTTCCCTCATTAGAAGTGACGTTATTAACATATTGTGTTATATAACGTAGATTTAAAACTCTGATTTAAAAATATCTTCTAATCATAATCATTTGATATTAAAAGACGGTTAAAAAATATACATGCATCAATTTAAATTTAATTGTAGAATTATGAGAATCAGTCCTGACACAACAGTATTTTTTTAATTATATCCATTTAAAACCCGGAAATGTAAGGAATAAAAAAGGTGTATCTAAAGATTACTGTTCTGTAATAAAAATAATGAAAATAAAAAGGTCTTAGATTTTAAGCGTACTTTTACATTTTAATTAAAATTATTTTTCAATGAATTTAAACGACTGATATAGTTTAGCAATAAATATTTTATACCATAATGAAACGCTTGGCTAAAATAAAAATTAAAATTATTACATTTCCTTTAAGACTCATTTTTGCTTCGTATATACAAACTGTTATTACCTAACTTCGCCTTAAACAACAAGTCTTTTGTTAAAAGATAAACATCATGGTTTTTTACATTCTTTCTGACGTCACAAGCCCCGGGGCCTGGAAGAATAGTATAAAAACGTGCACCAGGGTTTAGTTAATTTAGTTCTGTTTTGAAGAGCATAGCTATGGAATCTTTCTCAGTTAATCCTATTTTGAGATTATTCAGTGCTGGTGTGTTAACCGACGAGGGTTTGAAAAACGCATACAACATCATCACTTATAAGATGTTGTGCGAAAATGACACTATCGACTCGATAGATGTATCGACTCGATAGATGTTTATAATAATTTTGTTGAAGCTGTACAGCGAGTTGGTGGAGTGTAAGTATACATTTTGTTTTTTATTTTTAAGTTTTAATTATTATTTTTATAGTCCTGCTCAAATAAATCTAGAGTAGGTGTTTGACGATGATGAGATGATGGAATCTACAGATGCGGAGGATTTGATAACGGTATGTCTTTTCTAATTTTTTATTGTATTACTTACTGAATGAGTACATTACAGCAAAGCCAATCGGGTTCAGGCTTGCAGCAACAGGCCGGACCATCCTCAGGGTTCAATCATATTAATATAATTGGTGAATCAAATAGTAAATTTATTAAAAAATTCAATACCACATGTAAAACACTACGGTTTAACTTCAATGACGAGACGTGCAAGGATAATCCCCTAACGTGGCTACAGGTAAAATATACCATTTACTAAAAATTTATCTAATACACATTTTTACAGAATGCATTTGATGAATTGTATTCATATATTGTAAAGGAAGCTGCTCCTTCAGATCGTGTCGGTATCACGCTAAGAAATCCGAATTTCCCAGACAAGCCAATAGGTATTTCATTTAGAAGAGTGGACCAGTTGTCGGTGAAAGTGATAATGTCGTTGCTGGAAAAGGTAATGCAGAGTAACGCTAGTTTTTTCTCTAACGACTTATTAGTTTTAAACGTTGATAGAGTGGTTGTGCCTGTAGGCTATGGACGCAAAAACCTGACAGGGTTAAAATTTGCAGACTTTTGTAAATCCAAAAAGCGGGGTATTGTTGTTGTACCATCAACAATTAACGATAATAATTGTTTAGCTCGCGCTCTAGTCATTGCTACTGCATTTCGAGGTAACGATGTAATGCGCCATAGTATGGAAATGGGTTGTCCTTTACTTCAAGAACGGGCTATACAGCTTTGCCAAGACAGCGGGGTAGATCTTAGTCTGGGTGGTAGTTACGAGCATATTCAGGCATTTCAAAATCATTTAGCTTCATATACCATTGTAGTTTATAATTCGCGTATAGGTGATTCAGTTTATTTTGAGGGTCTTAGGGAACCAGGTAGGGTAGTTTTAAATTTAATATTAGAAGGCGAGCATTATAATGTCATTACCAGTCTCACGTCAGCATTTACATGCAGTTATTACTGCGAGCAATGTAGAAAACGTTGTAATAACAAGAAACGGCATGTAAAATGCATGTACCAGTGTCCCGCGTGTCATCAAAAACCACCTTGTCCCATTGAAACCCCTAAAATTGTTTGTAATGATTGCAGGAGAGATTTTTATGGTAGTGAATGTCTTAAAAACCACAAGGACTCTAAAATATGCGAGAAATTGCGTAGATGCTTAAAATGTCTTAAAACAACTGAAGTAAAGGGTAAACATAGATGCGGATACAGCTACTGTTCCACGTGTCAGGGTCAAAAACCTATCGGTCATCTCTGCTACATGGCCGTTAACAAAGTAAGACGTGACAGCGGTAATGGTAAACCATCTATGTTTATCTTTTACGATTTGGAGTATATGCAAGAGAAGGTGTGTGAGGGAACGAATGATAGGTTTCTGCATGAGCCCAATCTATGCGTGGCCGCGAATGTTTGCTCTGTCTGTATCAAACATGCTGACAATTTAGATGAGCAGTGCTCAGTATGTAGTAAAAGAGTGCACATTTTCAGGGAAAACCCTGTTGAATCATTTCTGTCATATTTTGCCGAGAGAGCAAGAAAATTTAAAGTTACATGCATCGCACATAACATGAAGGGGTACGATGGGTGTTTTGTGCTTAGATGCATGCTAGCTAATAATAATCTGTGGAGACCTAAAGTCATCTCCAACGGTTTAAAATTAATTTCAATTCAGTGCGACGATATTAGATTCATTGACTCCCTTAATTTTATCCCGTCACCGCTCTCGGCATTTCCGAAAACCTTCAATTTCCCCGAGTCCAAAGGTTACTTCCCATATCTTTTCAACTCATCCGTGAACCAAAATTACGAGGGTCCTTTGCCAGCACTGGAATATTATTGTTCAGATCAGATGTCAGCGGGTGATCGACAAAAACTCTTAGACTGGCACACGGCCCAGAGTAATTATGTTTTTAAGATGAGTGAGGAGATTGTGAAATACTGCCTGATGGATGTTAAGATCCTCGTTAAAGGTTGCATCAGCTTCTGGTCCACCTTCACGACCCAAAATAAAGTCGATCCGTTCGAGGAGGCTACCAATATTGCTAGCGCTTGCAATAAAGTGTTTCGCAGACGTTTCCTCAGAGAAAACACTATAGGGCTCATTCCAAAAGGTAGTTATAGACGTGTCGACAATCAATCCAAAATAGCAATACAATGGTTACGTTGGGTGGACCATTCTCAGCAGGTGACCATACAGCACGCAGGAAAAGCTCGCGAGTTTAGAACACCTGAAGGTGTTAAGGTCGACGGGTATTGTGCTGAGTCAAACACCGTTTTTGAATTTCTTGGCTGTTATTGGCACGGCTGCGAGGAATGTTTCCCCAATCAGGCCAACATGGATCCGAAACTTGGTGTAAGTACCTCTATGCTTGCCCGGAATGAGAACACGGTGGCGCGGTCCCTATTTATACGTGAGCGCGGGTATAATTTAATCGAGATGCGTGAATGCGATTTTAAAAAACAAATACTCATTAACGACGAATTAAAAGCGTTTATTCAGAGTCTAGGTCATCAGGATGATGAACCCTTAAACCCACGCGTTGCGTTTTACGGAGGCCGCACTAATGCTAGTAAGCTTTATCACGAATGTGACGGTATTACTGAGAAAATTATGTATTATGACGTGTGCTCATTATACCCATTTGTAAATAAATATTGTAAATATCCCATAGGTCATCCGAAAATTCATGTAGGGCTAGATTGTAAGAACATTTCATTAGACACGGTAGAGGGTTTAGTTAAATGTCAAGTACTACCACCCTCTAATCTCTACCATCCTGTTTTACCGTTAAAAATGCACGGCAAACTGATGTTTGTGTTGTGTAAGACGTGCGGTGCTGAGCTAAATCAAGGGGAGTGTAGATATAGTGAAGCTGAGCGCAGTTTCGTTGGAACATTTGTAGCTCACGAGCTGCGTAAGGCTATCTCTAAAAACTATAAAGTCCTTAATGTTTTCGAGGTTTGGGAATACGAGGTAACCACGTACGACAGAGCAACTAAACAGGGAGGTTTATTTAGCGGATATATTGATAATTTCTTAAAACTTAAGCAGGAATGTTCAGGGTGGCCTAACCACTGCGCGTCAGAAATCGAGAAAACGCAGTACGTGACAGAGTATTATGAGAAAGAGGGGATTCGGTTAGACCCTAGTAATATTAAGAAGAACCCCGGTTTAAGGTACCTGGCCAAACTTATGCTGAATTCTTTTTGGGGTAAGTTTGGTCAGCGCGAGAATTTAACCCAGTGCAGTATTGTATCTGAACCAAAGGACTTTTTCAAATTGTTTACCGATCCATTGGTTCAGGTACGATCCATAATACCAATAAATGATAACGTTGTAATGGTGAATTGGGATAGACCGGAGGAAGAGGGTGAATCACAAAAAACAATTAATGTATCCATAGCCGCATACACGATTGCTCATGCCCGCTTAGAGCTATATAGTTACTTAGAGAAACTAGATAGACGTGTTCTGTATTACGACACAGACAGTGTGATATTTGTCGCAAAACCCGACGACTGGAACCCAGCATGTGGGGATTTCCTTGGCCAAATGACCGACGAACTGGAGGCGTACGGTGGAGGAAGTTATATATCCGAATTTGTTAGTGCCGGACCTAAAAACTATAGTTATAATGTGTTTTCAACCAGTGAATAAATAATTAAATCCGTGTGTAAAGTCAAGGGCATTACCTTAAATTATAAGAACTCGCGCGTTATAAACCTTGAAGCGATGAAAGACATGGTACTTAGTAATAGTAAAGACTCTTTGTTTGTATATAATGACAGAAAAATTGTTAGAGATTGTTGTTATAATGTATTAAGTAGGCCGGAAGCTAAACAGTATAGGATAAGTTACTCTAAACGACGTAGAATAGAAAATTTTGATACTCTTCCATTTGGATATAAAGAATAAAACAGATAAAATAGTAGAATTATTTTATTTACTCCAGCTCCTAGCCTTGATTCGTTTTTGTGTTTTTTGTTTTGTGTGTTTGAGTATTGAGTGTCCGTGCTTATGTGAAGCGAGATAAGCGAGAGAGAGAGAGAGAGAGAGAGAGAGAGAGAAAGAGAGAGAGCGATAGCGTATCTTACAAGATACAATTTAAAAGAGCACAATTGCCTAACCCCCAGGGTTACAACCAGAAGGACCTTAATACCATCAGAAATAACCCTAAGACTTATCCTCACCTCTACATACAGCCCCAAGCTCCAACCCTAGCTCCACCACCAAGACCTGACTCAACCCTAGCTCCACCACCAAGGCCAAACTCTAAGACTTATCCTTAGACCACCCCTAAGCTCCAACCCTAGCTCTACATACAGCCCCCACCCCTAAATACAGCCCTAAACTCCAGCCCTAGCTCTACATACAGCCCCCACCCCTAAATACAGCCCTAAGCCAAGACCAGCTCCCACCCCAGTCCTCACGTTAGCAAAAGTCCTAGCTGTCAAAAGGTCCTTAATACAGCCATAAGGTTTAACCCCCAAAAGAAATAATAAAAATAAGGGTAATACGGTCCTTCATGTAAGCGAGTAAAAATAATTAGGGTTGAAAACACGGTCTCACACGTGGATGTGCAAAAATAGGGGTGAAAATACATGTCCTATACGTAAGCGAGTAAAAATAATTAGGGTTGAAAAGGGCCTTCGAAAAGAAAGGATACGGTCTCACACGAGGGTATATAAAAAATAATTAGGGTTGAAAATGCGGTCTCACACGTGGATGTGTAAAAATAGGGGTGAAAAAACACGTCCTACACGTAAGCGTGTAAAAATAAGGGTGGAAAATCCGGTCCCCCACGTGGGCATATAAAAAAGTGAAAGGGGCGGGGCTTGTGACGTAAAAAGGAGGGGTGGGGATAGTGCCTCCTTTCTACTAATGTTGCAGGACACCATCATCTTGCATAAATCCTTATTGAAATTGTTGGAGTGTACATTTGTATTTACGTAGTTGGGAAGTAATTCTTGCGCAGGAACGTTTTCATCGCTAGCTTTTCGTTGATGTGGCCCAGTACGTACATGCTGATCCAGTTAAAATTTTTTGACAACAGCGATCTATCAATAAAATTCTCGTATAAATAAAAGAGTTCAATATAAACTACTATCAAAGATAGGAAAAAGAAGAAATTAATGTAAATGTAAAATAAAAACATCTGAAGCTATTAAAATTTTTGATAAGAAATGATAAGGGGAAAGAAATAATTAATTATTTGAAAAAAATCCTACTTGTGGAATATTAAAAAACAGCCGTAATGTAAAATAAATTAATTTATTAAATAAATGCACGAATCTTATTTGATGTATGACATTGTAAAAGTAGGTGTGAATTTTACAACTACCTATTGACGTTGATTGAGGAATTTTTTAGTCAATGCTATTGAATACATACCTGTTTTTCGCACACACAACAAAACACTACACTTCCATCATACTTGAAACAATTGTATGGTTTTAACCACTTTTTAATAAGCTCCGATTGCGAACTACCGATTTTAGGCATTTTGTAGATATTCACAACCGCACAGTTTGATAACCACACAAAAACTAAACTCTTTGCTGCATTCTACAGATTTGAATTACCAAGAATTTAACTAATGAAGCACTTCCTGTTCTGCAACAATAGCTATTTGTACCTTAAGTACACAGGATTAAGGATTAAGTATCCCAGGTAAGGTTTTATTGTTTTATTGTTACCGCTAAAAACAGAAACGTAAATTTCTAACAGCATTGATTAATAAGTTGAGAAGATACGCAACCTTATGGAAAGAAATGTACTGTATGTATCAATCGACCGCGTGGTGGCGCATAAGCGTTCATTTATCGAGACCCAGCTTAGTACAGCTTCGACTTCGTTGGTGTTTACGTCGCTCGTTCTGACAACTTTTATTGCGGTGTATTGTGATGTTTTACGTGTTTCATGTTTTTAATATATAAACTATATGGTTAAGTGATTAGTGTAGTTAAGTATTGTAAATAAAAATCGACCATGGCAGCTGGTAGTATTTGTGTGTATATAAATTGTAAAAATACTTTAAAAAATAGAAGAGACTTAAGGCATCTCTATACATAGGTTAGGCAACACACCATACAATTGGAAAAAGTGCAATCTTTTGACCAGGATTACAGCTCTAAAATTGAACTTGAAAAAATTTTAAGCTCAGGAATATATTCCTTACCATGATCAAATTTTGCCGTAGTATTTTGTTTGAAAAAAAAAATAATTTTGGGTAACAAAAAATTAATTTTACCTTTGATCTATTTTAAGTGATATTTTCCAAACGACAGTCAATTTCCGAAAATAAAATTCTACGGACAAATTCTACAGTGTTTAAGAACGATGTTTCGTTTAGCAATCTTTTCCAAGTGTGAAGTTGTAACTGTAATCCTGGTCAAAAGTTTTTTTAATATCCATTTTATTTACAAAATTCTTACCAACGAAAGTTCCGTAAACGCCCCGGGCCACAGAGGTCAGGTAGTGTATTATACTTCTAAGGAGATTAGACAGACAACAGCAAAGTACCTGTTGTTAATGATCGTGTTACAATGATGCAAATTGACAGATAAATATTGCGTAACTAGGGTTTAAATTAGTTATTTATGTGTCTAGTGTGTAAACTTATGTTTTATGGCGTGAATTCGCCTTTATATATTGGCGAATGAACGCCATAAAACTTATTACCGAGATACATACAACACAAATTTCCGAATGCTGTTTACGCATAAGGTACGTAATGTATTTTTTGCACGAAATTTGTTCTTCAAAGTAATTATTTTTCATCATTTTATTACTTATCAAATATTGTATGACGTGACAATCATCTGTCATCTGCGTTTTTAAAAATTTCAAATTGAGAATTTGTACTATTTTCCCTACTTCTTGAAAAGAAAAATCGCCGTAAAATCCAATTTAATTATAAAAGAACATAATTACAATAATAATTTGTATTCTTAATCCCTTATATAAATGTAACCTTGCCTGGAGGAGTTAAATACTCTCAGGTAAAACGGATCAACTTTTACTTATCTTCACAAGAGCGCGCTGCGATCGATTCGTATTTCGTCGAGCTGTATAGAGGAGCCTTAAGTTACTTTAAATTTCCTATTAATGATAAAAAGAGATGCGACGAGTGGAAGAAAAACTGCGGGAATATTAAAATAATTGAGATGGACAATAAAGACTTAAAACAAAAATTAATTTGTGAAAAACATTTTAGTTCCAAATTTATTTTGCAGAATTCTGTTCGTAAAATATTAAGTAAAAGTGCAATACCTGAAAAATTCATAGTTCCCAATGAAGGTACGTAATTATATAATATCATTTTTTAAATCAAAGTAGATTAAATTAAATTGGCTGAGTGATAAATTAAAAATCTTAGTCACTAACAATTTTAAATTACTTGAAAACGATTCAAAACAAACCAAGTTCTAGCATGTGAGGATAATCTTACCTCAAATATTGCCTCAGAATATAATTTTCAATAAAAAAAAAACAGTACTTAAATAAGGAATTGATAATTAATTGCTGCTATCATTTACCCTTTAGATTCTTCACCTGTGATTATAAAAGAATTACGTACCTACTCCAAAAAAAAACGACCTCCATCATTGACGGATTCAGAGCCATCATCGCCTTCACCTAAAATTAGAGTAACGGAGAACTCTTTCTCGTAGGACAGGACAGTGATTCGCGCGAATCCTGTGTCAGTGACAGGATATTGAATATGCCGTCCTCAAGCACATCAGTATCTTTAACACCAAAATGTAGGAAACTTAAATCTCAGTTACGTATACTGCAAAAAAAATTGAAAGTAAAATCCATTCAAAACACCAGGTTTAAACTGAAAAGCAAGAACTTTAACACCAAAAACGTTGTTGAAGGTTCGATGGTTAATAAAAGTGTATCTGTAAAGACTTTTATAAACATGCAATTATTTCACAGAAAAAACACTCCATGGTCATATAATGAGAAACAGGTAGCATTATCTCTATATTATAAATCACCAGGGTGTTATAAATATATTAACTTAACCTTCACGCCATTCCCTTGCGGGGTAGGCAAAACAATCCCTGCCTCTTATTTATTTTTCATTCACAATCTTTCTCCATGCTTTCCTATCTCCGCATACCTCCCTAGCTTCCGCAAGATTCATACATAGTCTCTGACATGCCCTTTTGTTTTTAAAACTTCTTATCTTTCTTTCCTTTATCATAGATTCTACTACATTCAGCCAAGTTTTACGCGGCCTACCAGACCCGGCCTTTCCCCTAACCTCACCCACATATATTTGTTTTGTTAATCTTGCGTTGTTCATTCTCTCAATGTGACCAAACCAACGTAATGTACAACTTTTATATCTATCCATCATAGTCTTTTCCTCACCACACTCCCTCATTATGCATTCATTTTTTATCTTGTCCCGTCTCGTTTTGCCACATGCGCTTCTCAGAAATCTCATACCCACGGCATTTATTTTTCTTTCGTGCTTTTTTTGACATACCCATGTCTCACTTCCATACAGTACTGACGGGACGAATACGCCATTATAGATTGCTCGTTTCGCAGCTAGACTCATGCTTTCATTTCTCATTATCGTCCACATACTTCCAATCACTTTCCTTCCAGCATTGACCCTTCGTCCAATCTCGCTCTCAATTGTACCATCTGCAGTAAACATTCTATCGAGATATACCAGCTCGTCCACTTGCTCCACCATTTCATCTTGCAGAGTAAATACTCTACTCTCCTTTCCACCTTCCCGATTGAACACCACAATCTTAGTTTTGTTCACGTTTACCTTTAGGTCCATGCTCTCACAGACTGTATCAAACTTCCTCAGAGCGGTTTGCAGCTCATCCGCACCGTCACTTAATAAGACTGTGTCATCTGCATACACCAGGAGTCGTACATTTACGTCACCAACCATTACACCATTTGTATCGTTACATGCTTGTCTAAGACATTTATCCATGTATATATTGAACAACCACGGTGACATCACACAGCCTTGTCGCACTCCTTGCTCAATATTAAAGTATTCACTCACACCTCCTCTCACCCTAACACATGCCCGACTACCGTTGTATACTGCCCTTATTCCATTTATTAGACCTTTATTTACGCCATATTCATCTAATATTTCCCACATCTTCTCTCTATTCACTCTGTCATATGCTTTCTCCAGATCTACAAACGCACAGTACAACTTCCTTTTTACCTTTAAACACTTTTCGATCACCTGCTGGAGAGCAACCATCTGATCGACACATCCTCTCCTGGCATGAAGCCACCTTGCACATCCCACATCTTAGATTGTGTAGTTTCTCGTACTCTATCAATCAGTATTCTTCCAAAACTTTACCAGGTACGCTGAGCAAGCTTATTCCTCTGTAGTTCTTACAATCACTCTTGTTCCCCTTACCTTTATACAATGGTACAATGATCGCGCTCTTCCAATCACTCGGCACTTTTCACACATAAGGCATACATTAAATAATTCACGCAATCTTCGTATAAGCTTTGCACCACCATACTTGAGCATTTCACCAGTGATTTCATCTACGCCTGCTCCTTGCCGTTTTTCAACCTTCCTACCGTTTTCTCTACCTCATTTATTCCAATATCCTTCTCAGTTTCATTCATCATTTCTTCTATATTCTCCTTATTTAACCCTTCAGTCTTACTTTCCTCACTACTGTACAGCTTTCCGAAATATTCTTGCCAGCATTTCCTCACTTCACAATCGTCCCATACTATTTCGTTTCTATCATTCATCACTCCTGCAGCGTTCTGTTTTGGGCCACGTTTAGTATTTTGACCCATTTCCAGAAGAGTTTTTGTTTCCCTCAAAATCATTCTGCATTTTCTCCTTCTACAGCCATCATTTCCTCTTTACTTATCCTCACTGCCTCCTTCGCTTCTTTGTTTCTTAATCTGTACACCTCATACAATCGTTTCTTCTCAGTCTCATTTTTGCAGCAATCATTGCCATGTACGCATCTTTTTCTTACTTACTGCCTTTTTACCGACTCATTCCACCAAGCACATTTTTCTGTGTACCTACAATCACTCTTCCACATATTCGCACGGCACAATTGACAACAGAGTTTTTCAAGCTTATCCATGCACTCTCAACGTCAGTGTCTTTTATTTGTTCGTTCCACACTGTTTCATTCACATTCAGCTCTTTATTCACAGCATCTACGTATTTCATTCTCGCACCACTATCCACTAGTTTGTCAACCCTAATTCTGGACGCTCGCACTACGTTTGCTTTCCTTCTCCACACCCACTTTTGCCCTAAACACACTCTCGATACCACCAAAAGTGGTCCGATCCACACTCGCTCCGCGCATTACTTTTGTGTCTTTCACCAGGTTTCTAAGCCGTTCATCATACACTATCAAGTCTATCATACTTTTAGATTCACCTCTTTGCCATGTATACATATGCACATTTTATGTTTAAACCACGTATTGGATACAAACAGGCTTCTCTCCACACAGATATTCAGCAGGTGTTCACCGTTCTCATTGGTTCTTTGGTCTCCGAACTTTCCTAGAACGCGTTCACTATGTTCTCTCTGTACACCCACCCATCCGTTCATATCCCCAATATAATCACTCTTTCGTTTGGCTTACATACGTTCAACACGTTCTCTACCTCATTCCAGAAGTTCTCACGCTCCTGGTCTCTTTCTCCGTTCACCGGTGCATAGCATGCAATAAGAAAATTCTTCGAAACTCCACTTTCATTCTAACCCATATTACCCGGGGAGATACTAATTCGTACTGTTTAACACATCTTTTCGCTCTTTCACTTATGATCACCCCAACTCCTTTTGCACCATGCACTTCCGTCTCAACTCCTGACCATAGTGCCATGCTGCCATCCTCCATCTCCACAGCATCCTTTCCTTTGCGCTTTGTCTCCGATACACACAGAATATCAAGGTGTCTTTCGTACATTACATTCGCAATTTCAAATTCTTTACCATGCATACCTCTAACATTCCACGTACCGACTCGCCATTCATTCCTTGCACAGTCGTCTGCAACGGGGCCTGTCTGTTTCGACCTTGACCGCCCCTTGTAGCCAGGTCGATCCGAGGCAATTGTATTGTTTTCTTGAGTAATATCATAGCGAGCAGACCGGTTACTGGCCAAATCGTGCCCCGGACGATGTAGCATTCCTACTAACGGTATCGTCCTACTACCGGACAGTTATGTCTACTGTCACGACATAAAAGCTAGATATAAATAATAGATCGTATACTTACTGTATGAATCTCAAAATATACATATACATATACATTTTTTCTTTTTTCTTTCTTACCTGCCCTTCGATCACATCACGCGTTTCTACCATACTGCTCTATACTCGATTCCTGGATTCCGCGCCCTCACCGGACTTGCTGGTATTTATTAGCGACCAAATGATTCAATTATTATTTATTTTATTTATTTATTTATTTATTTTTTTATTTATTTGTTTTTTTTTTTTGTAGCTTTTCGAGTTATGGTTATTTCAATGTCATTTAATATTTATTTATCAAATCAGTTTTATTGTCGCGAGCCGTGTTACTTAAATAAATATTTTATTAGTTCTCTATGAATTCATCGTTGTTGCAACAATGTATACCTGTTCGGGTCCACTCCTTCGAGAAAAGGTTTACGTTTGCTTTATACTTTTTTTTAAGTTATGCGGAATAAATTAGGTTTTGTTTTACCATCTGAAAGAACAATTCAATCGTGGTTAAAAATTTCCAATTTAGTAACCGGCGTCACAACAAATCTAACACAAAAGTTGATGACAAAAGTAAAAACAATGAATGACGACGAGAAACAATGTGTGGTTATGTTTGATGAAATTGCTCTAAAAAGAAAATTAGAGTTCAATAAATTTCAGGATATCGTTGAAGGTTACGAGGATCTTGGTCATTTAGGGCGTGATGACAAAGTTGCTAATACCGCTATGGTAGTATATCTGAGAGGGTTATTACACAATTGGAAAATCCCCTTTTGTTATTACATATCTTCGGGACCAATCAAGGCGGATAATTTAAAAGATATAATTGTTACTGTTATTCAAAAATTATTAGATATATATTTAAAACCTGTGGTTCTCATTTGGGACCAAGGAACTAATAACAGAAGTGCTTTGACAAAATTAGGTGCTTCAAGTGAAAACCCTATAATATACATAAACAATACAAAACTTTTTACGTGTTTTGACATCCCGCACTTACTGAAAATTCTAAGAAATAATTTCATCAATTCAAAATTAAATTTCGTGGTTAAGGCTCCTCTATACAGCTCGACGAAATACGAATCGATCGCAGCGCGCTCTTGTGAAGATAAGTAAAAGTTGATCCGTTTTACCTGAGAGTATTTAACTCCTCCAGGCAAGGTTACATTTATATAAGGGATTAAGTAAATTGTTGAAACTATTATGCACAAATTTCTTTATTTCTGGCAGTTTACTGAGAATTGTAAATTTATTTTGCATCATATTTGAGGCATAAATGAAAATTACTATGTAATTTCTTTCCACATTCCGATATGGTATTTGACTGCACCTAATTACTGATCGAACCCTATTAATGTTTAATCAATTTTGGTTTATTACCTATAAATGAGTGAAAGTAGGTAATTGGAATTTGAGGGATAAAACGGATTATGGCTAATTTACATAAATATAATTGAAAGTTTCAGGTAGATTTTACATTGTTTAGTTATAACCATAACTTTTATATTTTCTTCGAATTTCCGCTGATTGTAAAGACTAAATTTTAATTTATTTCACTATTTTTTACAACTAAAATTAAAATATAGCACATTTTGTGCGTCCAAAATTCACAATATAATTATTATAATAATTATTTAAAAATTAGGAATACACTGAACAATTTAAACCTATTAATTTAATTGATTTTAAAGTATTGTACTTTAAAGTGTGCTAAAAATCCCATTAAAATGTTATTCATATTAGATATAATTAGCAAAGAATCCCATTAATCGTATATATAAGATATATAAAACGTTCACTAATAATATGTAAGTAGCGTTTCATTGTGGTGAAAAGTATTATTTTGATTGTGAAATGGCAAAAGCTAAATTACGTTTATCCAAAACCAGAAGAAGTACAAAACTAAAAGCACGGAATGCAGTAATTCAGTAAGTACAATATATGACATTATTTTATTCATATTATTGCTAACATAATACATCATGTAATAATACATTTTTATATACTCGTATTTTTTAGAAGATGGAAAAATGTGTTGAATGAGATTTCCACTAACGAAATATTACTTGGACAAGTAAAAAAGAGTAAATAAAATGATTAATTAAAAAAATTATTATTTCATAAGTTAATAGGAACGTTTCCGTCGGCCAGTTCAGATGACATAATGGGTGTGAGAAAATATGACAATATCCCCAAAGCTCAATTAATGTTGACAAAGATCCATCAGTAACATCGACGAAACGACAAGATGTGGAATATTGCGAGGCAGACGCCTTCGTCTGCCTCGCAATATTCCACATGGGACCTCATCAGAACCTTTTCTGATGAGGTCCAATATCAATTAGAAGTTGAAAGTGTAAAAAAACCAGAAAACTCCAAAATTAGTGGTAGAATAATAATTGATATACAATATTTCCTCAATCAATTGAAATCTTTAAAACATACAGGTAATAGACTAGATTTGATTATCGATCGAAAATTTCTATAATCTCATTTTTAAGGATTTGGCTGTTCATTTTTCGACATGACTATTTCATCGGAGAAAAGAGAAGGTCTACATAGCATATTTTCATTTCATACTGTTTTTTTAAACTTACAGCACCTAGAATACAAATTATTATTGTAATTATGTTCTTTTATAATTAAATTGGATTTTACCGTGATTTTTCTTTTCAAGAAGTAGGGAAAATAATACAAATTCTCAATTTGAAATTTTTAAAAACGCGGATGACAGATGATTGTCACGTCATACAATATTTGATAAGTAATAAAATGATGAAAAATAATTACTTTGAAGAACAAATTTCGTGCAAAAAATACATTACGTACCTTATGCGTAAACAGCATTCGGAAATTTGTGTTGTATGTATCTCGTGTGTAAATAAGTTTTATGGCGTTCATTCGCCAATATATAAAGGCAAATTCACGCCATAAAACATAAGTTTACACCCTAGACACATAAATAACTAATTTAAACCCTAGTTACGCAATATTTATCTGTCAATTTGCATCATTGTAACACGATCATTAACAACAGGTACTTTTCTTTTGTCTATCTAATCTCCTTAGAAGTATAATTACACTACCTGACCTCTGTGGCCCGGGGCGTTTACGGAACTTTCGTTGGTAAGAATTTTGTAAATAAAATGGATATTAAAAAAACTTTTGACCAGGATTACAGTTACAACTTAACACTTGGAAAAGATTGCTAAACGAAACATCGTTCTTAAACACTGTAGAATTTGTCCGTAGAATTTTATTTTCGGAAATTAACTGTCGTTTGGAAAATATCACTTAAAATAGATCAAAGATAAAATTAATTTTTTGTTACCCAAAATTTTTTTTTTTTTTTCAAACAAAATACTACGGCAAAATTTGATCATGGTAAGGAATATATTCCTGAGCTTAAAATTTTTTTAAGTTCAATTTTAGAGCTGTAATCCTGGTCAAAAGATTGCAATTTTTCCAATTGTATGGTGTGTTGCCTAACCTATGTATAGAGACGCCTTAAGGGAAACGCAGTATCTTGGAGCGACGTGTTGAAGACTTATGAAATTGATAGGAGTAGTACAAACTCTAGAGCCTTGAGCAAAATAACTCCAATTCACATAAATCCAAACACCTTTCAAAAAATGCGAGTAAAACTTGCTGCGAAAATTTTTAGCCACACCATGTCTTCTACAATAAGAACTGTTTCAAAACTACGTCAGTTCGACAGTTCAACGTGCGAAAATACTGGGAATTTTATTGAATAAATTAATAACATATTTGATTCCCTTAATAGCAGAACATTAGAAGATCCTAATCCTCATCGAAGACCATTGTCCATATATAGAAATACTTCATTAAATAATTTGGAAAACGGGTTAACGTACTTTAGTAATATTCGCGTGTATAGTGATGGAAAAATGCGTAATAACATTTATTGCATAGATGGCTTTAAGTGGACTATTCGATCAATATTACTATTGTGGAATGATTTACAAAAAGAAGGAGTGAAGTATTTAATAACAGGGCATATTAATCAGGATGCGTTAGAAAATTTTTCTCAGTAGTTCGCAGCAGAGGCGGATACAATCCAACGCCTTCTGTTCGTCAATTTAGAATATCTATGCAACAAAATATGTTCATAAGATTACAAACGGGAGCTGATTCTGCAAATTGCGAAATAGATGAAGCCGAAACTTTTGAATTGGATAACCAACCGTTGGAATCGGATGTCGAATTACCAAATAGTACTTCAAACACACATCAACATATTATGGAAGTGAGTGCTAGTGACGGTGGCAATGATAATGAATCTATCATACAAACACAATCAGTTAGTCCTACGAATTTGGAATCTTGTAGTATTGTGTATCTAGCTGGTTATTTAGTATTCAAGCTGCTTAACAAATATAATTGCACGTTGTGTAGTGAAAGACTAGTGAAGTGCGAAGAAAGTTTGCTTTCTGAAAACGAACTATTGTTATTGTGCAAAGATTATGGAACGGAGCAACTATCCCATTTAAAAAGACCATCCGACTCTTTTGTAGAATTTGTATCTAAATTATTGGTATCGTTTAATTTCTTTTTTGAGAAAAACAAGTCCAGCAAAGGTATTGCCAAAAATACTTATATATTTTTAAAACAAATTTCATGAAGGATTTTGACAGTTTTGCATAGAACATATAAACGACAGCATACATCTACTCATAAAAATTAAAATTTATGAAACATTAAAAAATGACTCTGAGAAACTCATTTCCCAGAAATTAAATATTAATCATTGTAATTCCCATAAACAGCATAGAAAACTACGTGTATTGTCTTCAACCACACCTAATAACAATTTCTAATTTTTTCAAATCCTATTTTCTTGTATGTATTCAAAAAACAACGTTTGAAATGTATTTTGCAACTTCAACAGAACAAAGATAAGTTATATCCGCGCATTGAATTTTTTTTATCGAAGTTTTAAAAATTAATAATCTAGTTCATTAAGGTTCTCTTAATTTGTTCTTGAGGAAGAAGAACAAATGCTCTAAAGTTCTTGCCAAAATAATTACACATTTTTCAAAAAAATGTTAAAGTGTTTTATAACTTTTCAACAAAACATAAACGATGGACATATCTGCGAACAGGGCGGCCCTAGACATTTTGCGACGGCAAAACTTGAATATTGTCTAGGCCTCTCCGTTTATTAAAGTAAATCCATGCTTCCCATAAATATAATGTCAAGAAAACGTTGAAATTAAATTAAAAAAAAAACATGTTTATTGAAAGACTCGGCCATCATTTAGGTAAACTAATTGGTATCGTTATACAGATAAGCAATTCTAACCACTAAGAAAGTTAAAAATAAATAAAATAACTTTTAAAAAATTAGAAAGATAGAACATTAATAGGAAAAAAACAAATAAAAATTTACTAATATCCTATAATATAAATGAATGCTAACTAACCAAAGTATTTAGAATGCCTTTTTCTAACTTTTCTTTCGGCAAACTCACGAACCAGTGATTTCAAGTCTAATTTGTCACTAATTTGGTGTTCTATAGCTATCATTGCCAATCCATTGAGACGATTTTGCGTCTGCATCGTTCTGAGATAATTTTTATTATTTTTAGTTTTGAAAAGCTTCTTTCCCTGAAGCCACAGTGACTGGCAATGTAAGTAGGATTCTTAATGCTATACTGAGGTTTGGTGCAAGTTTAAGTGTAGCGATAAACTTGAGGACTTCAACGGGGTTTCCTTTTTGTTAATAATGACGAAACAATGCTTATTTCATCGGCCAGTTCCAGGGCGTTAAGATCGCTTGAATTTCCATCAGTTAAAACTACTTCCAAATCTTTGCAATAAGCCAGTAGCTCATTTCTGCGCATGTCTTTTAAACCAAAAATATTATACAAAAGCTGAAATAATTACTGTGAGTATTTAGCAAATTATATCTGGTTTCAAGGCATTTATTGCTTGATCTACAGTGTGAAAGAAAAGTTCTATTTTATATTTTTGTTTGAGGTCTTGAACGGGTTCATCCGGGCCCTCATACAAAACGTTTCGTGTTTTGTTTCTGATACGATGACGTGGTGTGGTGGCTTCGAAATTAGCTTCCACGTCCACCTCTGAAGCAAGCTCGGTTGCTTCTAAAATGATGCTTTCAAAAGCTTCATCTGATCTCAGATTTTCAAAGAAGAGTTTACAGTTGTTAAGCGTATCAATAGCTTGTGATATATCAAAATGTACGGTTTGCAAAAGTTTGCTGATGGGATTAATGCGACTCAAAATTTTGTACCAAATCACAATAGAGCATATAAATTTGAACTGCTTCAAATTATTTAATAATCCGCTAGCCTCGTCTCTAATCATATTATCGATTTCTGGATCTTCATAAATACTGTACAAAGCATCGTAAATTGGTCCAATTTGAAATCGCAGAGCTCGACTTTCCCATCGCGTATCACTTAATGGTTTTAGGGTATAACTATCAATATATTTAAGTAATATTGCCTAACGAAAAGTTGACGAAGCAAAAAATGTATATAACTTTTGAACAATATTGAAGAAGTTTGCAGCCTCAAACGAGGATTTTGCCATATCGTTTACAACCAAGTTTAGCGAATGACTGCTGCATGGAACATAAAATGCTCTGGGGTTTATATTTCTGATTCTTGTTTGTACTCCGATTTTTCTCCTCTCATATTGGAACCATTGTCGTACCCTTGACCGCGCATGTTCTCTACTTTAAGCTCATTTTCTCTAGCTCTTCTACTAAAACCTCCGATAATTCCGCAGCTTTTGATCTCTCAATGGGTAGAAAACCCAAAAAGTTTTCATTGATTATCACTTGAACTTCAGACTCTGATTCTTCTATGGAAACATATCTTGCCATAAATGTCATCTGTTCGGCTTTACTTGCATCGGGAGTACAGTCGAGAATCACAGAATAATACTTGGCCTTTTGAACTTGTTCAATGATGTGGCGCTTTATATTGTCATGCAACAAATCAATTATTTCATTTTGTATAGTTTTTCCTAGATATGTAGCTTTGATTTCTTCTTTATTAAGAACCCTGCGAACGTGTTCCTCCATTTTTGGATCAAACTCAGCCAATAACTGTTTATCTGTTGTTCCTCGATAAACTAGAGATCTCTCACCTAGCATTCTAACGACTGATATAATGCGTAAAAGAACTTCGGACCAGTGATTTATCTCAGAATCAATGAGCCTCTGAGAAACTGCATCTATTGTTTTACCCATTTTCAACCGTTGCTTTAATTCAAGCCATGATTTTAAACAATCAATATGCGTTTTACCATTTTCATGATGTGCTAAAGAGTCTCCTAAATGCTTCCAGTCTTTAAATCCTCGATGGCCAAGAGCGCTAGTGCTAGATGGGGCAGCAAAAGTCGACATGGAAAACAATACAAGACGTTTTGAAATAAGGAATATACCATCCATTCTCTTAAAACTTGTTCTCCATTTTAAGTGCTTTCTTGTAATATTTTGGTGAGAATCTTCTATGTTGATCATCATAAGGAAAATCAAAATTATACAAAGGTGCAGCTGGACCACGTTTAACCAAAAAAACTCTATCTGCTTCGCGCATGATTTCGGGCCATAATCCTGGGTTAGAAGAGATAATTGGGACTGTAGTCTCTTCTAAATGTTTTTCTGAGGTCTGCACAACTTGCAGTTTTTATTTTGAACTGCACGGAACTGCATCACTACTCAACAAACTCGTTTGAGGTGAATTAACTAGCTCAGCAATGCTGACGTTTGCGTCCAAAGGGGATTCATATCGGGAAAGTCAGTATCCAGGTGCATGTGCTGGGCGTTGTTTAAATGTTGATCGGTAGTGGGAGCGTTGAGACTACCCTCTTTCAAAAGTTCTGCAGGGCACCTGACTGTTTTTGAAGCTGTGTTTGCTTGTTCAATCTCCGCTTTTAAATTGGCTTCCAGAGGGTTTTCTTAGCATCAGACATTTTGGTTTCTGAAACCAATTATCAATCCGTATAACATGTATATTAAAAAAATTAAGCAAACTAACAACATTTTCGTAAAGGAGAGTAAATAGGCTTTGATGTAAATTATAAAAATACAGAGTGTCCCATTAAAGTTTTTGCGTAATCGGCCTTTGAAAATCGTCAATTTTGTTTCTCCTATTTCAGGTAAATTTTAAAACTTGGCAACACTCAAAAAAATTTTAAAAATGATGAAGTTCTGTGAAAACCGCACATCGATACCATTTATCGTTTTCGAGTTATAAGCAGTTAAAATGTGTCAGTTTATAGATGGACACCCTGTATAATAAATTGGAATTTGGTATACATTTTGGGCAAGGCAACTAAAACTCAATATTAAGAGCAATTTAACCGATGACAATACCCACAGGGTGATGCCCCTTGCTTACTGCAACGCTTCTAACCCCTAATAATTCGAAAAATAAAATCCTAATTCAATTTAGAAACTTTTATGTTTCCAGTGTTATTTAGGACAAATGTGCGGTTTTGAGACACATTTAACAGTATACCTATAGAAAATTAAAATAATAGTAGAAAACAGCGTAAAATGACCATGTTTTTGAACAGTTTTCAGCATTTATCTCGAAAACGGTACATTTGTCGTAAATAAAACCATAGACATAAAAGTTTCTAAATTGAATGAAGATTGAAAATTTTCCCAAAAATGTATCACCCTGGGACTACTAATTCTAGTACTACTTGTACGCGATTTTGAAAATGAAAATTAAAAACTTACCTTCACAAAAGACAAACGCACTCACACTGGACAATTTGCAATTGCACAAGCACTTTTAAAACTTTTGTACAATAATAAAAAAACTATTTTATTTCGCACCGGCCGAAGTCTAGTAGCAAATAACGCATTGTTTTAAGTCAACTTCCCTTATATATGCAGTTAAAAACTCCTGTGACATCTTGTTTCGGTTGGTTTCAAAATTGGTACAGACTTGTAGATTCCTGTATTGTAAGTGTTGCCAATGCCAGAGCAGGGACCGAAAACTTGTAAATTCTTGAAAAGCGATAGTTGAGTGGTTTGGTCATGATGAATTGAACTCAACTAGATTTTGTCTTAATGCTTAAATACATATATTAAATTTATAATGTGCTTAGAAATAAAATGATGATTGATAAAAGTAATAACTTTTATTTTTACGTTTTAGTGCATTTTAAAAAGCTTGTAACTTATTTCTTTTATCAATTTATTTCGTTTGTTTATCTCGGTACGTGTCACGTTACAAAAACTAACACCTGCACGTTCCTTTTTAGTACTCGAAATCGATAACAAATTCCTATTTATAAAAGGTAAAATTAAATCTGCATCGAAACCGAATTGAAATTAATTCATCCAAAATTATGAAAATAAGGAGTTTAGCGTAATTAAGAACGGTTCTTAAATTTAAAAGTTTGGAGGTGAATACACGTAATACCTTTATAATCTGTTTAATTTATGTACGTGTTTTATTACAAAAACATGCATCTGCACTTTTAGAATAAAACATACCTCGTTCTTCCACATCCACGGTTTACCTTACGCTTACGTTAAGATTAAATGCGTTCTCTATAGTTAAATATTTCGTTCACTTTTTATTTAATTAATGACGGATAAAAGCCATTTTAAAGTTGTTTCGATTGCTTGCGAAGCGAGCCTAGGGGCGCCGCTAGACGCCCGACCCCTAACGAAGTTAGGACAAGGAAGGCAACGCCTTCCTTGATGATTTTGGCGCCCCTAGAGCTTTGCGCTCCGGGCGGCCGCCCGGATCGCCCTGCCCTGGGGCCGGCCCTGCTGCGAATAAAAATCGAATTGTATTCAACTTTGACAAATAATTAAAAAAAAGTCACTTTAAATAATTAAGATAGTTTTAAAAATTAATAATCTAGTTCATTACTCTCTTTTAATTTGTTCTTGAGAAAGAAGAACAAAAATGCTCTAAAGATCTTGCCAAAAATTTAATATAATTATGTATTTGGAGATTTTGTTTGAAATAAAATTTGATGTAAGTGATATAAGTTTGAGCCGCTATTGTCAATAGGGTTTCTTAATTATAAATATGTATTTTTAACGCATGATTGAATACGATCAATGTTGGTAAGGAATAATAATGTATATATGTAATTTATGCTTTAAAAATTTTTAAATGATTATAAAAAATTTAAATTTCACACTTTTAAAAGAAATAAAAATGATTGTATCGACTTGTTTTCTTAACTGCTGTTATGCATGTAACCTGCTGACTCGTCAAAAAGATCGAGCATTGTCAATTAAATTTGTAAAACGAGTTATAAGCTAGTTTTAGAATGGTTTACGGAGGGAGCCACTTTCTTAGCATACAGTTTGTTGGCTGCGGGGTGCGTTGCGGTAATATACTAAGCAGGAAAGTGGAAGGAGACTAGGTACACTTTGAAGCGTTACCGTTGCGTATCTTCTCAACTTCAACTTATTAATCAATGCTAACAGTTTTAAAAAGTATTTTTGTTTCAGTTAAAATTATAATACGAAATTTACTGTAAAAAAGGCATTTTCATGCCCTGAAAGTTCAATATAATCACTTTCATATGCCATATGCTGTAAGCCTTCAATATATGCAAAATATGCAGAATAAAATGCGGTTTATATTAAAGTAAACATTGTAAAACACGAAGATCTCGAAAAATTAGCTGATTATGCTCAATAGGTAAAAACATGCAAATATGCATTTGCCCCCAACCCTACTAATAATTAGTGTGCCGTCGTTGGGAATTTCGCTATAAAGTATTTAGAGGTCACAATAAATTATTAATATATGACACAAAACAAACCAGTCATTTACTTCATACTGTTTTGTATCTCACCATGTACGTACTATTACTTTTATCCGTTTTATATGTTAACGTAGCGGCAGGTGTTTACTTTATCACTATTTAAATTAAATTTAAAACTTATTTATTTCAGAATCATGCAAAACACCATCTGGGGAAGTGGGAGAATGTGTCCCATTAAGATCGTGTCCTTCACTTATGTGGTCGTTTAGCAATCATAAGCAGCATTGGGAACCATTAGTATACCGATTTCTATGTTCAAGGAGTGAAGAAGGTTTGATGGTGTGTTGTAAAGCGACGAGTGATCAATTGGTGTTTGAAAATGATACAGATGATATTGAACTTGATGATGTAACAAACTTGAAAGAGTTAATTAATCCAGATGATTGTGGTATTGCCAACGATTCGGTTATTACTAATGGAGTTATTCGGTTGCAAGATTTTCCGTGGCTGTTTAAAGTTATGCTTGTGGTAAATAATAATAAATTTGATAGATACGAAGCAGTTGGTTGTACGGGGGTGCTTATTAATAGATGGTATGTTATATATTCGGCTCAATGCTATTATACAATCGCCAGGACAGTTTCACCACGCTGTAAGTGTGTTATCACTACTTTAGGATTTTAATTTTAGTGCGCTTTTGTAGTCGTCTTAGTTGATAGTTATAGCAAGAGAGAGGAGGGTTGTGAGACAAAAACTTATTCGCCAAATTGCCGTTATGAAGACAGTTACGAGTCGGTCCTACATCAACCTCATATTTTCTACGATAATGTAACAAAATTAAACGATATAGCGATAATAAGGCTAGACCATCGCGCGTACGCTTCAGGTCTGTATCTACACACACATTCAAATCACCAGTAATTCCGAACTTGTAGAATACGTACGTCCAATTTGTCTTCCAATATTCTCTGAATCAGTAAAAGTTGGTGAAACCCTACAATCAGCTGGATGGAATAAAACCTATAACCAAAATGACATTAGCGTTAAGAAAATACAATCATCTACAGTTATTTCTAATGCAGATTGTCAAAAACAAATGCGTGAAAACGGTTATGACGTTCTAATTACACCATATGAACTGTGTACTTACACAGAAGAAAATACCTTTAAAGAAGATGATATCGGTTTTCCGTTAATGTCGTTACGTAACGGCCGATGGTATCTTGAAGGGTTTGAGTCACAAGGCCAAAATATCAAAATTCACACGCGCGTTCAGAATTATTTGCAATGGATCATGGAGCAAATGGGAGAAGGTAGGTAAGTGTACAGAAATTTTAGGTATTTTAATAATTCATCCTTAAGAACGATGTCTAACACCCTACAATGAAATTGGTGAAGGCAGAGCAATATACGAATGTCCGGAGCTATTTGATGCCTTCGCAAATATTTCACCAAATGACGTAGATGCAGCAAGTAAATTTGTTTGGCTAAGACCAGCTGAAGATGTAAATAGGATTGGGCACACCATGAAAGTATGTTGTGGAATTACGTCCAATTTCACCATTTTCCCTGAAACAGCCAACAAAAATTTAGGCTTCGAAGTATTTGATTCTAACACTTGCGGTTTACAAAACCCAAATAACAATCTAACAACAACTGAAGGTGCTTCAGTCAATGAGTTTCCATGGTTGGCAGTCATTGTAAACGCTTCGTTACCCAGCCAAAGAGAAGTTATTTGTGATGGTACGTTAATTTCAGAGCAATACTTGCTTTCTTCGGCATTTTGTGTTGATAAGTTGAATGCAACTGATGAGTAAGTACCACTGACGTTAAATTTTAGCTACTTTAAACTATTTTTTAGCATATTAGTTCGTCTTGGTGTCCACAACATTAGCGACATTAGCAATTGCATCAGCTCAGGCCAATCTGATTTCAATCATTGCATACAAGAGTATAAAATTGAAGAAAAAATAATCCACCCTTTTTACAATTATTTTACGTTCATAAATGGTATTGCGTTATTGCGATTAAACAAAAAAGTTACAGTCAACGGTGAGTCTCATAATGGTTTAGATCGCTTTCTAATCAACACTTTTTAGACTACGTTCGTCCCATTTGTTTACCCACGTCCCTAAACGATTTAAAAAATTATGGTGAGACTTTATACGCAACCGGTTTTGGTCATCAGAGTGCAACACTTGTTGGTCCAAGATTGAAGAAAAAAATTGAAACAACTTTAATTTCGAACCAGTTATGTGCAGAGAAATTTACATTGCGTGGTTACATACTTCCAGTAACACCCCACCATATGTGCACTGAAGATTTTAAAAACTCCACGGATGTAATCTGTATTGCAGATGAAGGTGGGCCGCTTATGTTACCAAAGGGGCCGAAATGGTTTATTGTGGGAATTACGGGTTATTATGCGTGTAGGAAGAATGAACCTCAAATACATTTGGTTGTTTATAAATACTTAAAATGGATTAAACTACACATTAAAGATTAATTAATAATTGAAATTTCATTTACTAAATCTAGTGTCTTTGTTTTTTTTTTTTACGTCAACAGTGTTAGTTTTTATTATTTTATTGTACTATTTATAATTTATATTGAAAATAAAATATCTTTTGTAAAAAAAATTTTTTTTTTCCCAAATCTATACACCTGGTGGGGTGAAACAATTTTTTTGCGTTACCTTGAATTAAACATTACTCTACTTCTATGTAGTATTGAGTTTATATGAAACAGAATTTGTATTTATTTTGTTGGTGCTGTGTAGGGACGGCCTAAGAATTTTCCTACAGCAGAAACCAGCTGCTTGTCGTAAGAGGCGACTAATCAAATGGATGCAGAAGACGGTGTTCGGCGCCCGAGCTTGGATTTGAAGATTGCAAGATTATTTTTGCAGTGATGGGAGTGTGTGGCGAGCGTTTTGTTTTGTTGTGAATTTTTGTGTTTTGCACACCTCACATATCCACATGTTTTAGTTTTCTTTATTTTTCTAGAATTTGGTTTAGTTTTTGGAATTATAGTTATGTAGTATGACATATTTAACCACACATGTATATTGGATTTAGGTTAGATTAATTGTTATTTTGAGGCTAGCTTAAGTTAGATTAGGAAGTCTGATTATGATACTGATTAAGAATGATAATTTTTGCCTACCTTTGATTGTTTAAGTAAGAATTTGAATGTATAACCGATTGTCACTTATTACCGGATTTGACGTTGTTTGCTTTGTTTTTGAAATTGTTTATTCTTTTTATTTTTGTAGGGTCGAAATTAGTAGGCAGGCACTGGGCTGGAAGGTATCACGTGAGGCACAGCTACCAGACCTCCCAGCGTCGTTCCGCATAGTCCCTCGCATGTATGTGAGAGCGACGTAGGTAGTAATTGGTGTGGGTGATACCTAGTCAATCACGGAACGGAAGCTCGAAAATTTATAACTGTTTATCGCTATGAAGTCCCATGGATTTATGAGCGACTGCCCCCGTGGACCTAGACAGTTTTATGGCCATATCAGGGTGGGTTGCTGCTGACCCTGTATTAGGTTCAAGACCCTATAGCCCTCGGCTATGCCGTGTTGGCGGTAATGCAGTTATGTCTGTAAGTATCGTTGTCTGTATGATGGTAAGTGAAGCTTATACATTTTCCACCGCACACCGTTAGTGGTGGCGCCTGAATCATGTGTAGTATAATTTTGTGTATTTTGCATGATCATAACGGAAGTTATGCAATATTGATTGAACTGTTCCAAATTAAATCAGTATTATTGCTGTTGGCCCAAAAAATATAATATTCATTAAATTAGTTCACAATATTCATGTATGAACATGTACCTTTTAACAGAAGTTCAGATCTTTGAGAAGGAAACTACGCCACTGGTAGGGGTTGAAAATAAATTGCAAATACATTAAAGCATTTGGATAAATATAACATAAATCATGTATTCAAGTTCAAAATAAGTTTGCAAGTCAACATTAAAAACTATTAAATGAATTTTAAAGCGAGGTATCAATTAACGTTTGTATTAAAAATAAATTAACATTCAATTCAGAATTTATAAAGGTAACAAACCGCTACTGTTCAAACAATCGTATAATTTAGTTTGAATGTCAAAATATGGTCACCACCTGTCAGGCCATTGGGTCAAATAAAAATTTATAGTTGCTAACAAATTATAAATTGAAAGCTTTTCTCGTTAATTATTAAAAACAAAGTCACCTAAATCTGTTAGTGAAGTGAAGCTGACATAGAAACTATAAATATTGTATGAATGCGTATAATTTAAAGTATAAGACGTTGAATTAAAGGTTACAATAGTGTGTTGAACTAATGTTATTAAACTAATAATAGCTTATGCAGTCGATAAATCATAAAAATTTGGCAAAATAAACGATCATAGGAACATTTCATGGTTAAATAAGGCTCTTTTTTACACTTACTTTAATTAATTCCACACAACAGGTGGATTTTGTATTGTTTTTACTTTTAGCTAGTTCAACCGAAAACTGGGGTAAGTATGACTCTCACAACTGTTATCAAAGTATACACAAAATGGTTTTATACATATATTCAGCAAATAAACAGATTTGATTAACATAAAAATAATTCTCGAAATTATATAAAATTATGTAAACTGAAATAAACTTAATGCTACTAAAAAAACTGTTAAATTAACAATGATAAAAATATGTACTAAAGAGCAATTCTGGTCTATAGAATCTTCACGGGGATGCACGCCTGCTGGTAGGCCACCTTCCACACGTCGTTGCGAGGGCCGTTGCGCTCCGTACTTGTATTGTCCGATCTACGGATTTTGTGACTGTTACTGTAAATACAATCAGTACATATTTATTAATGTAAATAACAAAATGGAATGTTTAGTGTTTATAATTCAAACAGTAGTTTTTAAAGATTTCAAGGATTACGTGTATTGGAAATGGACATCCACTGCATTAATTGGGATTACTTTTCGTCACAAGTATGTAATATTGGTAATTATTTAAGTAAACAGAATTGGTTGTTGAGGTTAGATTATTTACTAATTAGGGCAAAGGTACAGGTATACCGTAACTAAATGAAGCGAAATCTTCGTTTGATATCGTTCAGAAATACAGAAATGACAGGTTGAGACGCAAGATGTTCTTGCACTTGAATAATTCAAATTTAATAGAGCGTTTATATACACACCGAAATGAATTAACAGAAACAGGCCAATTGATAGTAATTATAATACACAGGAATTGAAAATAGTTATAGGGAATACGGAATGTTTGATATTCGTTCTACCGTCAATTGGAATGCAATTTATATCAGTTTAAAATACATAAACCCAAATGTGGTGTGAGAATGCACTTCTTTAAATTCGTATTTCAAGTGGATTTAGTTTAAAGTAAAACGAACGTTCTGGTAATACGTCGAATTATTGAGGATAATGTTTTAATTAGGATCGTTCACATCAGGCTTTAATTGAATTTAGCACTCGGATGTAAATACTGCAATTTAATATTGGGATTTTGATACGTCAATTTATACGTATTGAATCCTTATTATATTAAACCGTATTCCATTTATTGAAAAAACAACCAGGTAGTACTTTCGACTATTTAAGTATGCGGGATGATTTTCGGAATTCTGGTTTTATGTGTGCGAGGAGATTGGTTATACAGGGTGGTTTTATTTCTCATAACTTCCTTCCAGCGCAGACTTATATACCTATTGGCCTGTAGAAGGCACGAATCACTCTAGATATTAAAGCCAAGATCGGTCAGCTATAAAACGTAGAGGAGTGGGTCTAATGTAATTGGTTGGATTTTAATCTGGTGGTCCAGAGGAATTAACTACGGTTGACCAGCCTCAGGCGAGGCTTTAAGCCTCGTTATCTAGAAAGGAATGATTTGTAACGGACTTACACTCCAGTCGAGGTCACTGAACTCACAGAGTAAATTCGGTACTTGTTCCACCCTCCTCGCGTCAGGAATTGACGTATATTTTACTATTAATATTTTCAAATTGAAATGTTTGTCAAAGTTCTGGAATACGGTATAAAATAATAATAGTTTTAATAATTGCAAATAAAACGCTGTAAGACCACTAGTCAGGATTTCCTCGAATAAAGAGAAATTTGGAATGAAGTGCAGGAAAGCAAGTGCAGTAATGAAATGCTTTTATGCCCCGTGTTGAAGTGGGGCTTAGTTAAAATTAGACGCGATGGTCTTTTGCATGCATTGAAGGGAAAATTGATGCACACACAAAAGTGACATTCGTTACTACATCTGGATGCTGAAACTAAACAAATTTTTGTTACAATATTATCTTTATAATTTAAATTAATAAAAATTTGTTTTGTTTACTAATTATTTGGGTCATTATAAACAAAAGATGGTAGGCACAAATTATTAAATTGTCTTTGAGTGTAACCCATGATAAGTAATAATATTGACATTAACAAGTATGTAATGTGTATTTAAATTGAAATAGTATAAATTACATAGAAAACTTCAAATGTGTGTAAAGTTGTTCACACCCATAAACGAAATCAGCTGTGTGGGAGTAGTCTTAAAGACATTAAGGTATCTAATAAATTAGTTTGTCAAGAAACTAATTAAAGTTCAAAGAAATAAGAACATCATTGCACCACATCCACATTGTAATTATTGCGAGTCTTTGTGCATATTGTGATCCGAAGGAATATACCAGATATTGGATATTAACTCTTTTACATAAGATATTTATTTTCCTTATGTAATAATGAAAACAATGATCGTGTGCTAATACTGAATACCAATTTTAAAATATAACTTTACTTCATTATATAAATAATCTTGTGTGCCGGAACACAATTATCGAATTTATATGCACTTAGTATATATAGCTATGCGTATATGTCTACGACAACAATTAATAAACTTGTTATATTCATACTTTAAGTTTAATTTAAAAAAATGTTTAGCAACTTAAATTTATCCTAATGATCGTTCATTCACCAAGTATAGATTAAAGTAGATGACACTATTACAGTGAGTCGAAAATAAAAAATGTTGTCCACTTACGTAATGGTGACAGACTATATTTAAATAACTGTGACATACTCCTAACATATTTGACACTCAGAACAAAAATTTAATTAAAATTGTGTAGTTTCATCCATAAATTGTGTAATAAATTTTTTTTACTGTTAAATGATGATCATTTGATCATAATTTAACTTTAAAATTTGTCACTATCGTTGAGTAGAGAAGGGTTTGTAGCACACTATTATTAGTTTGATGGTTATTACCGATTGATAGTGTTTAATTAATGGAAATGTAAACCATTATTTATAACTATAGATCAGTGATTCATTTTATACTGTAAATAAGCTTAAGGCGTAAAACACAACCTTAAAAGCACCGATAGCTTGAGTGACCTTTACACATTTTATTTCTGCATTTAGCTTTCAGTATTAAATATTAATAACGTTCATCAATTTATATTAATAGGTTTATAATTAAAATGAGTTTACGTAATATGATATTGTGATAGTTCGATTCATAATTTAAATTAGAGATGTCTTACCTAAACCAAAACGAGTATTAAATTGCATTTCCATTCACATCTGATCATATCAATAACTGTTATTGGAAATCAGTTTTGAGCTTCCTAACGAATCATCATGCATATTAAATATAAATTAGTATTACATTACATTAAGACCTTATAGAGCTAGCCTGGGTAAATAATTATTATAATTTATCATTCTAATACATTGAAGTATAAATTATTTATGTCAATTTAATAAATATTTCTTCCAATAAAATTTAAGAAAGTGTCACTTTATGTCAACTTATTATACGATCAAACCGTACTAGACGTTGTGCAGCCCTACCGAAGTAGTGAGTTGTCAAGCAAGAGTAAAAAGATTGAGAACTAGTTTCAAACACCTTACACTTACCATAAATTCACAACTGACAACACTCAATTCCAGAAAAATTGTCTCTATGCGCCACCACAATCTTACATTTTTCTGAAATAAATAATCTTAGGCGGGGTGGTAATTTAATCCTACCTGACTGTTGAAGATAGGATTGTAGCCTACTCAATAAAATTATACACAATTCAAGTTCAATCACCCTTAAAAATTTTGAAGTATAAGTATAGTCGTAAACTTATCGACCACACCCTGTACTATCCAAATCTAGATGCAACTTTTCATGAGAATTTCCCGTGTGGCAATTTCTCTTTCCGCACAATTTAACAAATCCTAACACCATTTGCCCCTAAACACGCATTAAATTTTTACCAATTGCGCAATGTTACGACAGTTATGCAAGCAAAAATATACATACATATTCCTTTCTACACTTTATCACAATATCAACATATCATAAATTCACTCACTCACATGTTTACAATCATTTTCAACCCGACTTCTTTAGCAATCAGTAGCAAAAAGCCCAGTAGCATTTATCATTATCGTCTGAATAGGGGTTTTTCCAAAACATTATTTCTCGGCCAAATTTAGGGTTTTCAACAGGAAAATCTTTATCTAACATTCAAATACTCTTTTATATGTCACATAATGCCTTATTAAAGTTCTAGTGGCGTTGCAATTACACTAACTTGCATTCTACACATACACACAAAAATTTGTCATGCAAACTCAGTTCATTTACATCCATAGTACGTTCTGTACATTAACACACGACTGCATATACCCGATGCGTCAAAATAATCTTACAAACTTATTTTCTTTCAAGGAAGATTAGGTAATCTTCGTTATAGATCACTGATGACGAAAGTATTCGCGCTTGTTTTACAAAAGCACGATTACAATTTCATTATGCTTTAGAGATCCCGAATCGACAAAGAGCAAATTTCTGACTAAAGCGGCATCTACTACTGGTCCAGACAGTTATGTTTGAATTATTTCAGCCGCCGATATAAGGGACGAAGTCTCCAGCATTTATAGACGTATTGCGTACAAAAGCACGAGCACATTCATTCTTTAGAGATCCCGATCGACAAAGAAAATTTCAATAAACGGCATCTACTATGAGACAGATGCGACAGCCGCCGATATAAGGGACGAATTGCCTCCAGCAATACTTTGTCAAAACGAAAACTCAACTGCCTCCTTTTGAGAACTGGACAGACGAGGCCATCTGCCAGGTCTGAGATAGGCTAGTTAGGTATATAGGAGGGGTAATCCGTTCCACACCTATCAGACAAAGTATTTGACCAAGTTAGTTATACGTAGTGTATTTGTAGATATTTCCGAGGTAAACGTTTGCTCAGAAATACACCAATAAAATATTAATACCAAATTTTGTTTCGGGGTGAAGAAAGGGCGCTCAATTCGAGCAGTTACCAACAAAAAGGAAACAAAGATGATCGGGGAGGGGGTGAAGTACGTCCTTCGGATTTGCGGTAGAAAACTGAAATCGGGCTGGGTTGCAATGACATGGTTCTCGCCTGTTGTTGCACGACCTTACGTATGCACCGGCGATCACCACAGCAGTCAATACACTAAATCCTCTACTGGCCCAGCAAAATCTGTTAACTGTGATGGGACCACCCCTAAAACTATAAAAATCCCTCTACCTCCGCCACCAAAAAAGATGGAACCCAACGACCGAAGAGGACACCGCTAGTTACGGCGCCCAACCGGAGTCAATTAGGCTGAGCGATGACAGGCGATGTTGGTAAAGCGGAATCACTGGATATGTTCCCAACGATGCCACGCCAACTAAGCTCGCTCTAGAGTTTGACTCTCTATTAAGCGTTTGCGCAAGTTTAAATATGGAGAAAACCGTAACTGTCATCTACAAAGTGGAAAGGTGTCAGCTTAAGCTACTACTGCGACTGACCTTTGAGGAATGATCCTCAAGCACATTTTGAAGATATCTGCCCTTTTCGAGTGAAGATGCGAAGGTTGATGCTTAACGATAAGCGGAAACCAGCTCTAGAGGTGATATTAATTTCTCCAATAAGCAGTGTAGAAATAGCCCATACGGATATCATAATGCTCGAAGAACTTATTCAAAACAACCAAACCAAAGAAACAAAATAGTAAACACGCACAGGCAAGCACAAAAATTGCAGCCGTGCACATAAAAATACGCAACCACACAAACCCACAACCGTGTGAACAGAAAAACTAACCAACAAACACCCCTAACAAAAAAACTAAACGTGTAAAAAGCTAGCTTACTATTATTACGGATTAAACTGGCAGTAAAACGTGATAACAGATAAAATTGGTTTTGCTCGACTGCTCAGTGGTCGGGGTGGGTTCGGTGTACTAAATTTTGCGCTCAAAAAAATATGCTCAAATTCAAAAGAAGAGTATACTGCATTAACATATCAACCTCTAAAAGTTACGTTAAAATTCAATAATGATGGATAGATAAAACTTTCGAACGTCATTACTTTACTTCAAACGAACACAAAACTAACACTTAAAATGTGCGTAAATGAGATGCTGTATCAGAAATGGGTTTAGACTTTGAAAAAAACGCAAGTACATTAATCTAATAAAATTCGATATAAATAAATAAAAAATAAATAAGGTTATCGGGATGTCACCACAATTATTACATTAATTGCTCTCTATGCAAATTCAATCACCTAGTTTATCTAAAAGACAATGGTACTAGCTAGTTTCAGTGTTGGCCTTTACTACTCCTTTCACTTGTTTCACTTGTGAAAACAGGGAGGCAAACAGTGAAATCAGTGAAGGTAGTGAAAGCATCGAAAGCAGTGCGTGAAAACAATAGGGTTCATAAGCAGCAGCACACACAACAGGAAGTTAGTTCAGTTTAAGTAACTCGTGGCAGGAGCAGACAGTTACCAGGATGGCAAATTAGACTTTGCCGAAACGTCGTTTTGCAACAAACGGTCTTTTGGAGACCAGATGAGCTACGCGGATCAACACCCGAGAAACCAGCATAGATATATATATATATATATATATATATATATATATATATATATATATATATATACAATCAGCGAGTAATGCTTCGTCGCTTATCTGGTGCAAGTGAGTTCTGAGTAGCCTAAAGGTCCTTGATCGTCATTATTCATTAAAATTTGTTATTTTTTGAATATCTCTAGACTTTCGTAACAATCAAGTTTGTGCTTATTATTAATATGTTTGATTAAGGATGTCTTATCTGCTACATCATTTTTACCAAACACACGTAGGGCTACGGCAGACTTCCAATGAGCTAAATGTTCCTTAAATCGAATTTTGATAGGTCGTTTAGTTTTCCCCACATATATTTTGTTCACAATTTTTACCATTAATTTTATAGATTCCGGACCTATCCTGCTTATCCACTTGATCTTTTAGATTGCCTAAAAGAGTTTGAAAACTATAATCTGAAGTAGTGGCTGTTTTCAAATTACTTTTGGAAAAGATTTTAGATAGACCTTTTGTATAATCAAGATAGAGTAGTAATTTTACATACTTTGTTCCTATTTGTTGTCTCATCCTGTGTTTGTTTCCTAACTATATTCATTACTTCATCTGAAAACCCATTGTATGCAGAAATTTCTTTAATAGTGCGTAATTCTTTATTATAATTTTGAACTTAAAGAGGAAAATTAAGCAATCTATGAACCCAAAAATTAAAAGCCGAGAGTTTATGCTGTCTACAGTGATTTGAGTCATTGGTTATGAATCTTTTAGTGCTAGTTTCCTTACGATAAATATTTATATCTAGTTTACTACCACTACTTGTTACCAGAGTATGAAGGATCGGGAGACCTCATTTGCCTCGATCTCAAAGGTAAATTTGATTGTCGGAAATTTGGCATTTAAAGTTTCAACAAAGTTCTCAACACTACCAATTTTAGTATTAAGAATGGCAAACATATCATCCACGCATCTTATCCAAACTATCTATTTAACTATCTATCTTTTTTATAGGATGTAGATATCCTGCACGCTTTCCAGCAGGAACTGTATGGTACATACAACTGAGGCACACATTTACATACTTCTGAATGAACCTTCACGTCTTCGGAAACCAGAAGATATTTGAAATCCTCTCGTGTGTTTTGTCGAAGCCAAAATGACCGATGTCATTATGGTTGCTACCAGCAAGCTTTGCGTAAGACAGCACGATTTCCATGTTCAGTTCCTTTATAGACTATACCCTTTTTCAAGTCATAATCGTTAAAAATAGCTTTGTTGCTACTTCTTTTTTCCGACTGTAACATTCTTTTTATACTGCCAATGTCTTTATCATTCTCTTGCGTTGCCAAAAGTCAGTCATTTTCACTTATTAAGGCAGCATAAACACCTTTCGTGCAATTAACAACTGGGCTTCAGCTCAAAGCATCAATGTGGGACATGCTAGATCCAAGACGATGAATTACTTCAAATTGATATTCTTGCAACTCAAGAATCCACCTGCCTAAGCGACGGTTTAAATCCCTTTTTAATATTGCAATTTTTACAGCAGAACAGGCTGTACATATCTTGAAGTTTGATCCATTCAGGTAGTGTCTAAACCGTTGTATATATTTAACTATAGCAAGAGCCTCTAACTCAAATAAATGATAGCGATGTTCCGTTGTCGAAGTTGTCTTACTATAGTATCCTATAACTTTTTCTTCGCCATCCTCAATATGTACCAACATTCCTGCCAATCCAATACGACTAGCGTCCGTGTATAAAATTATCTCTTTCTTTGGTCAATTAATATTGGTGACGTAGTTATAAACCTTTTAAGAGCCTGATAAGCTTTTTGTTGTCCTTGGCCCCAAAACGAAGTAGCTTTCTCGAGCAAAATAGTAGGTGCTTTTTATTTTTGTGCAAACTGTGTATACATTTTTTGAAATGACAAACGAATCCCAAGAATTGACGTACTTGATAGATATCTCTTGGCGCAGGAGATTTTTCTACAGCCTCTAATTTGGTGAACTTGGCATTATTTGACCAATTTTAACTGCAGAGCCCAAGTATTCAACTTGTTAAGAAAGAAAATTGCATTTCTTTAGCACAGCACCATATTCTTTAAATTGGAACAGAATAGTCTCCAAAGTCTCAAAGCTCTCAAGGCTCGATAGTTTTTGGGAATATTAAACAGTCATCCAGAAAGCATATTACTTTGGTAAATTCTAAAATGTAGGGAGCATTGGTTAACCCAAAAGGAACTTTTAGATATTCATATTTTCCTTCTGGTGTGACAAAGGCAGTTATAGGTATTGACTCCTCTGAAAGTTTAATTCGGTGATATCCGGATCCACAGTCTAATGTTGTAAAATATTTTTGACCAGTTAATCTGTCGACTAGATGCTCAACAATTGTTAAAGGATAGCTTTGTTTAATTGTCTATTTGTTGACCATTCTGCAATCCACCACCAACCGTTTACCACCATTATTTTTATTTACAATTAGAACCGGCCTTACAAATGGTGATAGTGCTTTTGTGATCAGGTTGTTTGCATTTAAAACACACAATTTTAGGTTTTAGGTTTCTTAAACGTCACCAAAATTATGATAATTATATTATCTGAATTCAGTATATCAATTACAATCTGCTCTAGTAACCATCTGATTATAATATGCCAAACAAATGTAATTGGTGTAATAAAAGGTCAGTCGTCTGACTTTAGAGGCAATTACGCAAGTTATGACGTATGTAATTTTGTTTATATTATTTTACGCCACATTCCTCGTTTCATTCTGAAGTATACACTTAAAATTGTACGTTAGCCAAAACCGCTCGTTACGCCACTGCCCATTTACATTAGGTACTTCTGCATTAAAATGTGCTTAATTACTGCTATTTATTTAAATTCTACTTTACAAATCAGTATTAAATGATTACGTAACCGCCATCTAGCGGTACAGGTAACGGCACCCTCAGGCTTGAGTTCGTAAGAATTTTTCCAATAATTGCGTGCCTAGAAAATTCTTTGTCCATTTACTTAATTAAACTCAGCGATTGATTTTGGGATACGTAAATTTAAGTCACTATAATCTGAAGAAAAAATTGAAACTATTTTTTTCTTCTCACTTTGTTTCTGAAATAATATTACAGAAAAATTAGTTCTTTTCTCGTGAACGTGGTAAGCACATTGTCTGATATTATTTATAGCTAGACATTGAACTTTCTATACTGACTTATGTATGATCTTCTATAAAACTTGTTATGCGATCTCTTCGTCAAACAGAAATCGCATGGTTCTCTTCTTCTGGGTGCTTACAGTTACATCATGCACCTAATAATTTCATAACCTGCAGATTTTACTGATGTACATAATCTGGTTTTCGTTCACGTCTACAGATGTAAATCGCGTAATGGTTTAAAACACCGAAAAATGTAGGCTACACATATTTAAGTTACGTCGAACTTACTCGTACTACTTCTTATTGGTTACCGTATTCGTAAAGCATTACTAAAACTTTGTTTAAACGTTTCTAATTTGAATAGTTATATTTCCTGGATATACTTGAATTTGTTTGGTATCTGCATTTCACTAACAGTATTGTTTGGTCACATGTTTAAAATTTATATACTATATTTCAGTTAGAAGCCCTACTGCAACGATTATTCATCTTTTCTGTTAACATTTACTATACAGTTGGTTGTCTTATTTGGATTCTAGTTAACGTGGACTAAATCGTTGAGCTCAACGCTCTACGTACGTTTTAATTATAACTACTGCGTCTTGTAAATATTTAAGCTTAAATTTTACTGTTTGCTATGATATGCAGATGCTTTCTGCAAGTAGTACACTTTGATACCTTTTTTTTAACATTTTGTTTGTTTTTTAATTATTTTTTATTTTTGAATTAGTAACTTTTATTCGTGGTAACTGGGCCGAAAGCTGTTTTTATTAGTAACTCCAGAGTTCTGTTGTGAATCAAGAAAGATAGGTTTTGGGGTTTATTTGAAGCTTAATTTACTTTTATTCTTATTGAATACATGTATATTAATGACTAGGCACTTAACTTTTTGTTTGATTCATACTTATGTCTTTGTGTGTGTGTGTGTGTGTGTGTGTGTGTGTGTGTGTGTGTGTGTGTGTGTTTTGTTTATAAAGTTTCATAATACAAAGCCAAATAAGTCTAAAAGTAATTAAATGGGATTGATAATTCTTAAATTGTATTGTCGATATCCCATATAAGCTTTGAAATTTTTCTAAGTCATAATCTGTATGTCTGACACGATTATTTACGTTTTCTGTTAACATTTACTTTTCAGTTTGTTGTACTGCAAGGTTGTCTTATTTGGATTATAGTTAACGTGGACTAAATCGCTAGCTCTATATTTATATCTACCTTCGAGCACAACGGTCTACGTTCGTTTAGTTTAGACTATACCTACTGCGTTTTATAAATGTTTAAGTTTAGGTGCTTTAAGTAGCACTTATAAAATTATGTTACCTTAACTTTTTTTTAATATTTTATTTGTTTTCTAAATTAATTTTCTATGTTTGAATAATGGTGGGTGGGTTGGTTAGGTGGATGCGTGCGTGCGTGGGTGCGTGCGTGCGTGTGTGTGTTTGTGTGCGTGTCCGTGTGTATGTGTATGTGTATGTGGGTATGTTGGTGTGTGCGAGAGTAGGTGTGGGTGTGTGGTTATACGGTTGTGTGGGTCTTTTGTTCATAAAGTTTGATAACACAAATCCAAATACGTCTAAAAGTAACTAAATAGGATTAAAATTCTTAAATAGTGTTGTCTATACTTTATATAAACGAGCGACTTTGAATTTTTTAAGTTATCATCTGTATGTTTATTAAACGTCCATCTGACGTAATTATTTATCCTTTCTGTTAACAATTACTATACAGTTTGTTGTAAATCAAGGTTATCTTATTTAGAGTCTAGTTAACCTAGGTTAAATCGTTAGCTATATGATTACATCTACTTTTGAGCTCAACGGTATACGTTCGTTTTGATTATAACTACTACTAGATATTTAAGTTTACATTTTACTATTTGCAGTGATGTGCAGATGCTTTCTGCAGGTGTAAAATTTTGTTACCTTAACTTTTTTTAAATATATCTATTTTTAAATTAGTAACTTTTATTCGCGGTAAAAGGGCCGAAAGCTGTTTTTTGTTGGTAATTCCATAATTCTGTTGTGAATCAAGAAAGATAATTTTAGGGTTCATTTGAAGCTTCATTTACATTTATGCTTATTGGATACACATATTCATATATATATATATATATATATATATATATATATATATATATATATATATATATCTATATTAGTAAATGGGCGCTTAACTTTTGTCTAATTCATACGTATGTGTGTGTGTGTGTGTGTGTGTGTGTGTGTGTTTGAGGGTGGGTGGACGCTTGTGTGTCTGTAGATGTATTCTAATATCCACGATCCGTAATATGGACGTACTTGAATTAGCAACTTTTATTGGTGGTAACTGGGCCGAAAGCTGTTGTGAGTCAAGAAAGATATTTTTGGGGTTTATTTGAAGCTTAATTTACATTTATGCTTACATATATATATATATATATATATATATATATATATATATATATATATATATATATATATATTAGTGACTAGGCACTTAACTTTTTGTTTGATTCATAATTATGTGTGTGATCAGTAATGTTATACTCCATAATTACTCAAAAGGGGTTAATATAAAAGGTATATTCAGATATACTCCGTAATTACTCAAAATGGGGGGTTAATATGAAAGGTATATTCAGTATACTCCATAATTACTCAAAATGGGGGGGTTAATATAAAAGGTATATTCAGCCTGTTTCTGAATATACCTTTTTTATTATGTGTGTGTGTGTGTGTGTTTCTATGTGTGTGTGTATGTGTATCTGTGTGTGTGTGTGTGTGTGTGTGTGTGTGTGTGTGTGTGTGTGTGTGTGTGGGTGGGTGGGAGTGTGTGTGTCTATAGATGTATTCTAGTATCTACGATCCGTAATATGTACGTACTTCAATTAGTAACTTTTATTCGTGGTAACTGGGCCGAAAGCTGTTTTTTATTAGTAATTCCATAGTCCTGTTGTGAAACAAGAAAGATAATTTTTGGGTTTTATTTGAAGCTTAATTTACATTTATGCTTATTGAATATATATATATATATATATATATATATATATATATATATATATAGTGACTGGGCACTTCACTGTTTGTCTGATTCATACTGTGTGTGTGTGTGTGTGTGTGTGCGTGCGTGTGTGTGCGTGTGTGTGTGTGTGTGTGTGTGTCGGAGTGAGTGTAAGTGTGTGCGTGTGTATGTGTATTTTTTTAAGTTATCATCTGTATGACTGTTAAACGTCCATCTGACATAATTATTTATCCTTTCTGTTAATATTTACTATATAGTTTGTTGTAAATCAAGGTTATCTTATTTGGAGTCTAGTTAACGTAGGTTAAATCGTTAGCTATATGATTACATCTGCGTTTGAGCTCAACAGTCTACGTTCGTTTTGGTTATAACTACTGCGTCTTGTAAATATTTAAGTTTACATCTTACTATTTGCTGTGGTGTGCAGATGCTTTCTGCAGATGTAAAATTTTGTTACCCTAACTTTTTTTAAATATTTTGTTTGTTTTCTATTTTTAAATCAGTAACTTTCATTCGTGGTAACTGGGCCGAAAGCTGTTTTTTATTAGTAATTCCATAGTTCTGGTGTGAATCAAGAAAGATACTTTTTGGCGTTTATTTGAAGCTTGATTTACATTTATGCTTATTGAACACATATATAGTAGTGACTGGGCACTGGGTGTGTGTGTGTGTGTGTGTGTGTGTGTGTGTGTGTGTGTTTGTGGGTGGGTGGGCGCGTGTGTGTCGGTAGATGTATTCTAATATCCACGATCCGTAATATGTACGTACTTGAAGATTTGTATTTAGACTGATTAAATGTTGGGATAAATTCACCGATAAAGAGAGGAGGTTTATCTATGGCTGTTTTTGATTTTTATAAGATATTTCTAAAACAGCTTCATATTGCAAAGATATAAGAATATAGATCTTGAAACATGTCGATTAATTATTTTTTATACAATTTTTTGATACGAGGAGTAGTTTGGGGACAAAAAATTTCTGATGTGGAAATTAAAATGTTCGTTTTTTCAATATCTGAACGAGAACCAATTTTATAAAACACGTGACATATTTTTAAAGATAATTTAATTTCACATATCTTTTGCTTATAAAATATTTTATTACGAAGCCAAAATGCATTAAAAATTAATTAAATAAGACTGAAAATGCTTAAACTGTATTATCGATATTTTTATAGAAGCGAGCGGGTTGGATTTTTTTTTTCAAGTTAGCATCTTTATGTCTATTAGCTTCTAGCTGACATAAAGTTTTAAACGTCCATCTAATATAGATTATTGTTTTTATTTAATAATTATCCTAAAATAGCTATTTATGTATCAAGTCTTTATTGAAGAAGTCAGGTTTATGGCCCAGCAAGCGTAGCGAGTAAATCCATACGGAGGGAGAGTTCAATAAAGCCTTTTTATGGACGAGATGCATACAAAGCTTTATGTTCGACCGCTAAATTTGGCTTATTAACGAAAAAAATTAATTTAATGACATTTTTGACATTAAAATAAACTTATGTTGGCGTCGACTGTTGTACACATTATTTGAAAACGTCGAAACCTGACATAATGGTAAAATAAAGTAACTTTTTTGGACGCTTAATGGAAATGGACCATATTTTCTTATTAAAAATTTTAAAGAAGAGTATCTCTTTTCTTTATAGCAACCATTCCTTTATAAAGAATGATTAATTATCTATTGGAATATTAAACGTACAACCATTAACGTTAGAAAAACGTATGCTTGTACAACGTTTTAATTGTAAATCATTAAATGATAGTGACGATTTTGATAAAACCTCCTGATGAATTCCTCCATTTGACGTAGAAGATGATGAATCGCTACATGCAAGAGCCAACTGTACTTCAGTAAGTTCTAGGACAACATTTCATGAATTCTGCCATCCATTGTTTGACGATGATAACGGTGAATATGCACTTCTTCCTTGTCTTATTGTCATGGAGGGTGACAACCAAAGTAGAGCCGGTATCCTTGACATCCTTCACATTTAACTTTCTTAGCTCCTCACTACGACATGCACCATACAGACCGAAAATTAACGCCACTTTAATCATAAGAAAAGCCGTTTCTATCAAAAATTTTCACACAACATCCTGCGATATAATTTTTGACTTTTTGCTTCATATTCCTCACTTTGGCGCTTTAAATATAACTCTAACTTGCTATAATTCGACATATCGATGTTTTCTTTCACTCTCGGCGTGCTTTTTAACATGGGATATGTCGACCACAGTGTAATGGAGGCATTATAAATTTGAATTTCGCGCTGTTATATGACATTAAGTGGTTATTGGTTATTTGTGTATAGGCATAATTAATATTAAAATGAAAAGCTTGAGCTTGTTTACACGAGTATTTACATATTAAATTAGAAAGCTTTTAAATAAACGCGGCAATTTGCGGGTCATGACTGTTTTGTGAAAGGGAGTAAGTAGAAACGCTGCCATAATGACGTGTTTGTGAGTCAGTCGCGTTAAATAAACGATCAGAGTTGGTTGCAGGTAACCAAACGGTTGAAAATCGATTGCTGCAGCTTAAGTTATGCTGTAATTAAAATTGTGAAATTATAACGAAAATTGAGTTAGTATTGTGTTAATAGAATATAAGTGGTATTTTCCTTATTAATGGGAGGCAAAGCGAATTAAAGTGTAAATGTTATCAAGTTGGTGTTAATAAAAAGACTACACAATAATTTAAGTGCGTATTGAAAGTGCTCCAAGTTGATGTTTCGATAGCGAGTGATAAATGTAAAATAAAACAATCGATTCAGTATAATAGATCGATACATAAAGCACAATAACCCTGTATTTAGAATTTGGCTTAATTAATTGTTGTTACTTTTAATTCATTTTTATTATTGACTGTTACAAATCTTAAAAAGCTTATACAAACACTGAATATGTAAATACTAAAGAAACCATGTTTAATTAATTACAAAATACAGCTTAATAACATCAAATTGAGGATAATTTTGATGAATGATAAAAATGACCATTTATTACATTATTCAACTAGCTGAAGCATCCCGATAAAAGGAAAAAGGAAATTGTTGAGTAATTATTAACGTTCATTTACAAAAACAGTTTAGTTAATGAACGTTCCCTTCATAAATTAAAACCACTTAATTAAAATTCATTCATTTCACATTTTCATAAAAACAATATAAAATTTTTACTCAGTGATTTTGAAATTATAAAAGATTAAAAAGAACCCAAATATTATTCTGTGTAACCGGGGTATGCAAGTAAGGTAATAGAAGCAGACCGCCCGTTACAAAACGATCCCCAACGTTAGAACCGTCACAAAATGGTCTCCAACAGCAGGGCGGACAAAAAGACCGTCACAACAACGTATTTCAGCCTGTAATCAAACAAAGATAAAATTTAAAATAAACAAATAAATGTATCCTGGAAAACTAATCTTGCCATCAAAAAAGCTTCGACTATATCTCTTACATTCTTTGCATTGAAAATATTGTAGGTCTTTTCATTTTTATGTCTTGATTTCAAAGGTAATAAACTAGCAACAGCTTCAAACGCTACGATATCTCGGGATGATTTTCATCTTCACGCGATAACACCTGGCAAAATTTTTGTTTACCTATTTTTGTTTAGTTGCTGCAGTGATGGAAACCGCAATTTGATTCTCGCGCACCATTTCCATTAAATGTCCGAAAAAATGTAATGTATTATTCTTAAAGAAGAGTACGTTCTTCTTTACTCATCACGTTTCTAGTCTCGGCTGCGCCTCGATTAGAAACATCGTGATTCGTAAAGAAAAACAATACTTTTCTTTACTGCTGTAATTAAAATTATGAAATTATAACGAAAATTTAGTTAGTATTGTGTTAATAGAATATAAGTGATATTTTCCTTATTAATGGGAGGAAATGCGAATTAAAGTGTGAATGTTATCAAGTTGGTGATAATAAAAAGACTACACAATAATTTAAGTGCGTATTGGAAGTGCTCCAAGTGGATGTTTCGATAGCGAGTGATAAATGTAAAATAAGACAATCGATTCAGTATAATAGATCGATATATAAAGTACAATAACCAAAAAACATTGATAATTAAAAGCTTAGCCGTTCGTAGCCCGCTTGACTTTTGTTGAGCCCACCGTTTGTAGTTAAAACTAAATAATTAAATAAAAATTGGATAGTGTAAACATATCGAGCAATTATTTACAAAAATTGTTAAATTGTATTCATCTATAACAAAAGAGAGCGGTTCTAGCTTGACGACAGAGAACGTCATCAACCTAAACGAGGTCTCTTCACCGGTCAAAGAAACTCAGAGTTACGCCATCAGCTTTCAACGTGATAAGTAAAGAAGAACGTACTCTTCTTTAAGAATAATACATTAAATTTTTTCTGACACTAAATGGAAATGAGGCGCGAGAATCAAATTTTCGTTTCCATCACTGCAGCAACTAAACAAAAATTTTGCCAGGTGTTATCGCGTGAAGATGGAAATAAATAATTTGATTGTGTGAATAAATAAAACATTTATGTGTTTGATTTTCTTTGAATTTGAACATTAAAATTAAACGAAAGACAACTGTTTAATTCTGATAAAGATTTTATTGTTACATGTTAGTTTCAAGAGTATTATTTTAGATTATACAGTCCGCATTTAGAATTTGACTTAATTAAATGTTATCACTTTTAATTCATTTTTGTTATTGACTGTTACAAGTCTTAAAAAGCTTATACAAACACTGAATATATAAATACTGAAGAAAGCAAGTTCAATTAGTCACAAAATATAGGTAATTAATAACATCAAATTGAGGATAATTTTGATGAATGGTAAAAATAACCATTTATTATGTTATTCAACTAGCTGGAGCATCCCGATAAAAGGAAAAAGGAATAATTTGTTCAGTAATTATTAACGTTCATTTACAAAAACAGTTTAGTTAATGAACGTTCCCTTCATAAATTAAAACCACTTAATTAAAATTCATTCATTTCACATTTTCATAAAAACAATATAAAATTTTTACTCAATGATTTTGAAATTATAAAAGATTAAAAAAGAACCCAAATATTATTCTGTGCAACCGGGGTATGCAAGTATGGTAATAGTCGCAGATCGCCCGTTACAAAACGATCCCCAACGTGAGAACCGTCACAAAATGGCCCCCAACAGCAGGGCGGACAAAAAGACCGTCACAACAACGTCTTTCAGCCTGTAATCAAATATAAAAATAAAACTTAAAATAAATAAATAAATGTATCCTGGAAAGCTAACCTTGTCATCAAAAAAGCTTCGTCTATATCACTTACATTCTTTGAATAGAAAATATTGTGGTCTTCTCATATTTATGTCGTGATTTCAAGGGTAATAAGCTAGCAACAGCTTCAAGCGCTACGATATCTCCGGATGATTTTCATTATTTATTTCCATCTTCACGCGATAACACCTGGCAAAATTTTTGTTTGCCTATTTTTGTTTAGTTACTTCAGTGATGGAAACGGAAATTTGATTCTCGCGCTCCATTTCCATTTAGTGTCTGAAAAAATTTAAAAAATTATTCTTAAAGAAGAGTACGTTCTTCTTTACTCATCGCGTTTCTAATCTCGGCTGCGCCTCGATTAGAAACATCGTGATTCATAAAAAAAACAATACTTTTCTTTACTTATAATACAAATAACTTTATTTAACTAGTAAAATAATGTAATTTTGTTTCACTAGTATAATGAAGAGGTACTTTGTAGCCGCAAAACTATGTCATGAACATCAGGGGCGGATCCAGACCTGGGGTTGGGGGGTATTGCTCAACTGAATATAAAAAAATTTTTATTCGCTCATATTATAGTACATTCCTGCTTTAAATGATCTTTCGTGTCACAATATATCACATTGACACATTCAACCATATTAAAACATTTTTAGAAATTTAGAATCACATTAAATTCTACGATAGGATAGGATACAGCATTACAACAATTATTGAATTAGAAGTTGATTTAAACTTATTTACTAAGTGCAAATGTCTATAATCACATAGTTGACTACGTCTGAAATAGGATAGCTCTCCCATCTGTGGGTCGAAACAATTAATACCCACAAAATATTCATTTTTGGCTATTTAATTAATAGAATAATAAATCAAATAATAGTTCTTAATCATCTTTCTTAGAATCTCAAGTTCTTGGATAATATTTTATATTTAATTTAATTTATTTAACAAATTGAGTTTCGTAAATTATGTATATAAACTATTAACTATTAATAATGTTCATTGGATGGAGGGGTGGGGGGCGTAACCCCCATGACACAGTGCTTTATAACGTAGTCTGAAAAATTATTATTAAAATTATTTCATTTCTTTTCTCCACACCAGATGTTTTTTTAGATAAAATGTTTGCAAATTGCTACAAAAATAATTTTAATCATTTAATTACAACCTAAAAATAATTTTTCAACACTAACAATTACTGATTAAATCAGACTTGACTCATTGAGAAATTTCGTAATTATTTTCACGTCATGTAAAAAACCCGTTTGACGCTTATGTTTCATACAGGTTTTCGTATTTCATTATGTATCTACTTTTGCTTTTAGGCTCCTATTTTATCAGTGTAACCGGAGGTAATAAACACGTCTTTTTTTTTAATTTTATCGATTTGTTTTAGAATCATGCAGGACTCCGTCTGGACAATTAGGCGAATGTCGATTGATAAGATTTTGTTCTACGTTGTTGTGGTCTTTCACAAATATTAAAATAGAATTGGTTGATTATTTAAATAAATTTGTTTGTTCAAACGGTGAATTGGGTTTGATGGTATGTTGTAGTGTCGCAAATGACTATTTGACATTTGAAAATGGCGAAGATGTCAATCGTGAGGATGTAACAAGGTTAAAACAATTAATAAACGTAAATGAATGTGGAATTACAACAAATCCTGTAGCTGATAATGGGATAATTCGATTGCAAGATTTCCCGTGGTTGGTTAAAATTATGAGTGTGGACAATTTTGGTAAAAAAGATGAGTACGATAAAGTGGGCTGTACGGGGGTCCTTATTAATAAATGGTATGTATTGTATTCAGCACAATGCAGCTCTACAGTTTTGAGTTCAGATCCACTATTATGTAAGTATGTAAGTCCTTTGAAAGGAAAATTGTATGTGCTTTTGTAGTTGTTCGAATAGAGAGTTACATCAACAAAGATGAAAGTTGCACAGAAGCATCCTATTCTCCAAAATGCAGTACTTACACAGATTACAGTATAGCACATGGGCCTCACCCGTACTATGATGATCAAACAAAATTCAATGATATAGCGATATTGAGGTTAGACAACCCAGTTCACTTCTCAGGTTAATATTATTTTAGCACATCAAATTTTTGCAATATTCATTTACAGATTATATACGACCAATTTGTCTTCCAATATTGTCTGAATCTGTCAAAACAGGCCAAACACTCCAAACTGCTGGTTGGAACAGAACATATTACGCAGATCAGTCGAGCGTTAAAAGAATACAGTCATCTACTGCTATTTCTAATTCGGACTGCAAAACTAGGCTACAAAACGACGATAATGATTTTGCAATTTCACCATACGAAATGTGTACTGAAACAGAAGAAAACGTTTTTGGTGCCGATGTTACTGGTTTTCCGTTAATGTCAATGCGTGGTAACAAATGGTATCTTGAAGGATTTGAATCACAAGGAATAATAAACACCAAAGTTTACACACGTGTCCAAAATTATTTACATTGGATACAAATGTCAATGGGTTTAGGTTAGTGTACAGTCCTCTCTGCTTTCTAAAGATTTGAACATTTTCAGGGCGATGCCTTACACCTTTCAATGAAATTGGTGAAGTTACAGAATTGAACGACTGTCCTAAGCTATTTGATGCCTTTGCCAACGGGCCACCTAATGTTACAGAAAACTTACGTGAATTTATTTTCGAGTTTCCGGACGACGACCGCAGCAGTAATGCGTATTCTATGAAAGTTTGTTGTGGAGTTACACCTAACTTCACAATTTCTTTTAACACGATCGACAAGAATGTTGACACTAATATAATTGACTTTAAAGATTGCGGTTCACAACTAACAGATAATTACAGTTTATTCAACGGAAACATATCATTTAAGGAGTTTCCGTGGATGGCAGTTATCATGCACACTGGATTGCCTAAACACAGACAGTTATTATGTGGAGGCACTTTAATCACAGATACATACGTACTTACTTCCGGACGTTGCAGTACTGCATTTAACTCATATAATTCGTAAGTATTGCATTATCTGTTAAGTATTATAATTATTCAACAATCTTTAGTACGTTGGTTAGCCTAGGAAACCATAATCTTAAGGATACTATCAGTTGCATTCAAATTTCTCAATCCATATTTAAACACTGCAGCCATATACAAGAGTATAAAATCGAAAAAAAAATTATTCATCCCTTTTACGATAGGCACACCTACATTAACGACATCTCACTATTACGTTTAAACAAGAAAGTGACTTTTACAGGTGAGCATTTTAATAACAAATTTGCCAATTACGCAAGAACTATTTTAGATTATATCCGTCCAATTTGTTTACCAAAATCAAAAAATTATCAAGGAGATTATGGACAAACATTGTTTTTTAGTGGTTTTGGTGACCGCCGCAGATACGTTGTAGGGCCGAAAACTAAGAAAAAGATACCTACAACTTTAATTACAAATGAGGAATGTAAACAGCTATTTAGATTAAGCCATGGGATAAATCCTATAACAACTTACCACATTTGTACGCAAGATTTTATTAACCGAACTGATGCGATTTGTCTTGGAGATGAAGGTAGTTCAGTTATGGTGATGAAAGAATCGAAATGGTTTATTGCAGGAATATCTGTAAGGCACGGTTGCGAAGATAATCTACCACAACTATACACAAATGTTTACAAATATTTAACTTGGATTAAACTAAACATTGAAAGTTAATTAGCTTTCACTTGTTACTACTACAAGTTTGTAATAAATATTGTTTTGCACATTGTGCGCTATGTTATTTGTTTAAACATTGTACAAATCGTAAACGATATACGCACGGAACAGAAGTCTTATTCCTCCTCATGGACATGAAGTGATACAATTTTTTAAATTACACTTTTTCCCTTCTAGCCTACATATACATTTGCAGGTATAGAAGCTTATGCAATCGACTTTACTATATATATATATATATATATATATATATATATATATATATATATATATATATATATATATATACATATATACGTGTGTGTGCGTGTGTGTGTGTGTGTGTGTGTATGCGTATGTGCGTATGTGCGTCTGTGTGTGTGTGTGTGTGTGTGTGTGTGTGTGTGGTGTGTGTGTCGTGTGTGCGTGTGTGTGTGTGTGTGTGTCGTGTGTGCGTGTGTGCGTGTGTGCGTGTGTGTGTGCGTGTGGTGTGTGCGTGTGTGCGTGTGTGCGTGTGTGTGTGTGTGTGTGCTGTGTGCGTGTGTGTCGTGTGTGGTGTGTGCGTGTGGTGTGTGTGCGTGTGTGCGTGTGTGTGTGTGTGTGTGTGTGTGTGTGTGTGTGTGTGTGTGTGTGTGTGTGTGTGTGTTATTATTATTATTATTATTATTTATTTACAACAATTAATTACATATCGTTTACATAAATTGTCTTTTTCTCTCTCTAAAACCTAGACATAGAATCATATAATATAAATAAAATCACATTAAAAATAAAGAAAATTCTAGTAGATTTTGTTTTAGTTCACATAGGACATTGTTCTTGCACCAAATATCTACGAATGTTCTTATATCCTGTTTACCTAGGTACCATGCGTATTCCAGTGTTATTCTCTGTCTTAATTTGTTAACGTAAACCTCTATATATTCTTGTTCGTAGTTATTCCGGAGAAACATCGTTAATGTTTTGTATATGGTGATTTTACCCACTGTGATTAACATATTTGCTAAAAGACATTCGCTTGAGTTTCCAGCTATGCCACAATATATATCCTTGATCGTGCACAGATTCCCGGTTAGCTTAAGCACCATTGCTTTTATATGCTTCCAGAGTTCTTTTGTTTTTTGGCATGTTATTAATATATGCCATGCGGTTCCTGTTTTATTGGGACAATACGGGCATAGGTCTGTGTTTTTCAATCCAGATTTTTTTAAAAAAACCATGTCTGCCAACCTGTCCTTCGCAAACCTCCATGCTATTTCACTGTCTTTACCATATGTCAATTTATTATAAAAAGTAACCCATTTGATCTCTGTATTAGACCATCCGTTTCTTCTTTCGTCGTCGTCACCATACCATTCTACTGTTAGCTTCTGTTGCACTTTTCTTATATTTTTCTTTTCAAGAACCTCTTTGTTACTGTTCAGGGTAGTGAATGTCAGTTGTAGCTGGTTCAGTGGTTCATTCCTTTCCAGTTCTGCTTTGTAATTTTCTTCGAAGTATACCTTTATCCTTTGGTAGTGTTTTATCAGATTATTTCGCACAGTGTTGAATTGACAAGTTAATTTTGCAGATAATTCTTGATCTGACATCCACTTATTTGTTTCCATAAAGTGTGACATTTTTTTGAATCCGAGATCCGACCAAGTCTTTACAAACAGCGGTGGTTTCTCTTTCGGAATTAACGTGCACTCTGTGACTGGGATATTTTTAATGTCGTTTAGTCCTCTTGGGAAATTTTTTACACTTATATGTAAGGAATGCATTGCCGATCTAAGGGATTGTACAAATGGTGAAACTCTGCTACCTGCTTGTTCGTGTGTTACTATAAAAAACCACTCCCAAAAAGCTCCGTATATGTTGGATGATCTAATTATTGTTTTAAGCGTAGTTTTCCACTTATTATGCTTTTTGCTTAACAATAATTCCTTGACGATCAATAAGCGAAACGCTATTAATCTTGTTCGCAATTGAACAAGTCCTATTCCTCCTAGTTTTACCGGTAAACATAAATCCTTTTCCTTACACCAGTGTTTTCCCGTCCACATAAACCTCACTAGCATTCCCTGGAGTTCTTTTATATGACTGTCCTTTATTGGCAAACCTTGGAACGTGTGCCATAGTTTTGGAGCAATTGATTTATTGACAATTACTTTTCGTGCTGCCATGGATAGTGAGGTTGTTTCTCTTTTCCATCTTGCTAATGAGTTCTTTAACTTTTCCTTTAGTTCCATGAATGCTAAATCCGCGTCCTTTTCTTGGTTTTCAGAGAACTTTATACCGAGAATTTTGGTATGCGTATTGGTCCATTGATATCCAAGCGGAGCATCACTTCTGTTTTTCCACCGTTTTTTCTGTGTTTAGTTGTGAACCTGATTGTTTCGCGAATATTTCGTAATTCATTTCAAGCACTTTAAAATTAGTTTCTTTAGAGATGAATACCGAGATATCGTCTGCATACGCGCTGACCACCACTTTTGTATTATTAGTAATGAGTGATACGCCTGCTAATGACTGTCTGCATAATGATAGGAACGGTTCTAATGACACGGAATACAAGAAGCCGGATAAAGGACAACCTTGCCGTATACCTCTTTGTATTGGGATTTCGCTTGTTAACAACGAATTTACTCGTACTTGACAAACTGCATTTTTATAGATTGTTTTTACGGCATTGATAAAGTATTCTCCAAAATTCATTTTTTCTAAAACATGAAACAGATAGTCGTGGTTAACTCCGTCAAACGCTGATTTTTGGTCGAGGTTTATGACGGCTAATGGAAGATTGTCTCGATTTGCATAAAAAATAGTATCTCTGTGTAAATGCAACGTGTCGTAGATAGTTCGTGCTGGTACACTGTAGCTCTGATCAGTGTCAACAATGGTGCTGACGACTGAAGAAATCCTTGAAGATAAGGCCTTTGCTAATATTTTGTAGTCCGTTGTTAAAATCGATACTGGTCTCCAATTATCCAATGCCTTCAAATCACCTTTTTTCGGAATGAGGTTGATTATCGCTTTAGTCATTGATCTGATCATTTTTCCCTGCTCCAAACACTTTGTTGCCACTTCATGGTAAATGTGACTAATTTTTTTCCAAAACGTGATGTAAAACTTTGTAGTTAGTCCATCTATTCCCGGCGCGCTCCTTTTATTGAGAGATAGCAGAGCGGCTTTGAAGTCTTCTAGTCTCAAGGGGTTATCCAGTAGCACTTTGTGTACTTCTGTCAATTCCTTTTGTTTTTTAAAAAGTATAGAGTCGCGATTTATGTGTTGCACGTCACTCCTATATTTGTTTACGTAAAAGCTCTTTACTAGAGAGGTAATGGTTAAAGGGTTCGATACTATTGCGTTATCTTCGTATAGTTCTGATAATGACTTAAATGTTGAAAATTGATTCCTTGAAAGGGAAGGTTTGTCGGTGTAGATTATGCTGTCTAGCTTGTGTTGCAGTATAATTTTTCGCTTTTCCTTTTATACCAGTCTTGTGCTTGTCCCAAGACCTGCTTTGTATTTGAAGGCATTTGTTTATGCAGGTTAGTGTTTGTGTCTCTGTTTAATGCTCGAATTTGGTTTTGCAAATGATTAAGTTCAAAAAAATATGTGCTCTTTTTTTGCTTGCAGTAAAGTATAATTATGTATTTTAAGTTTACTTTTAAATTTTCCCACCATACGAGTGTGTTACATTCGGGGTCTTTTTCACTGATCACATTTTCCAAGTAAATACTTATAGCTTCAATAAAATTGTTATCTTCTAGTAACATATCATTAAATTTCCAGTAAGCCGGTATGCTAAAAAATATTTTTCTTAAAAGTGAAGGAGCATACTACTGCCAAATGATCAGAAAACGATAATTTCAAAGAACTGCCTAAAAGGTCTGCAATTAAGTTATTTGAAATATATAATCTATCTAGCCTGGAAGCTGATTGCGAAGTATAAAAAGTAAAACCTTCCTTTTTTTTCAACATGGGCCAAACATCATGTAGTAAAAAATCGTTTATAAGCGCCTGTAACTCTTTACTTAAAGCGCTATTCCGCTCTATTGAAAACTGTCGATCAGTGGTAGGGTTTAATGTGCAGTTAAAGTCTCCTCCAACAACAATCTTGTCATTCCAAGTGTTAAAGCATTGTAAATCTAAGTACAAAGTTTTCATTACTTCCATTGCTGTTACTACGTTGTGAGGCACATATACATTCCATAATGTCCATTTCTGTGCATTTAATGTTATGCTGATTCTTTGCACGTATGATTCATGCACCATTTTGTGCTCGGTTATTTTTAAATTAAGACTTTTTTTTATAGCTATTAGTGTTCCACTGTATTCAGTTAAACACGGGTTTAATAAAAAGTCATGTGTTCTACAGTTCAATTCCCTAGGTAGTTCGGACATATTAGATTCTTGAATTAAAATAATATCCGGTGAGTTAACTTCTAGAAAAACTAAAAATTCGTGCCATTTTGCTTCCGATCTTAAGCTTTTTGCATTGAGTGTTGTAATGTTCACTTTATTATTTTTGTATTTGTCTTCCATTCCTTTTTTTTTTTTTTTTTTGAAAATAAGTATATATGTATGTGTTTGGGAAAACTGAAAAATTAAAATGTTATACTTTCGATTGATGATGCACGTTCTAGTTGTGATCCGCACAATGACTCCGGTGGAGAAGGCGTATTTTTTTCTCTACAGAGATCTCTTCTTATCGAGCTAATTAGTCTTTTGCACCTTTCCTTTATTGACCTTTGGGAGAAAGCTGGTATAGTTTCCTTTATTAAAATTAGCAAGTCATCGATATTGTCTGTGTAATTTCTTGCTATCTCAATTTGATTATTAGCTCCCTTTACTTTGTTAAGAAAGTCGCTGTATGTGATGAAATCTAAAACCTTATTGTTTTCGTTTGCCCACATATGTTCTATTTCATCGTAGGCTTCATTTGTGGGCGTTTCGTCGACTTTCCTTCTCTTATTTTTCGATGCGTTATTGGCCGCTTTCTTGGGTTTTTCATATTGTTTGTCTGAGATATCTTCCTATACTTCTCCTGTTTGAAGTTCGTTGGTGGCATCTATTGTAGTATTCTTTATATTAGTATCCTCTTGTATTTCTGAAACAATTGTACAAGTAGAATCAGTTACTGTTTTGGTTAGTGTGCGAGGCCTTTTATTAGAATCTTTAGTGGCAATTGAGTAGGATTGTTCACATTCCTGATTGGGGCATTTTGACGCTATATGTCCGTAATTGTTGCATCGGAAGCACCTAATTTTCTCATCAGACAAAAAAATTCTGTATTCTTCCGATTCGAAGTCAACTACTATTGAATTCGGAATTCCCGCTGAGTGTTTCTCTTCATTTACAATAAACACTTGCCTTCTGAAACTATAAACATGATGATATTCATCAACGTCGATTCCGGCACCAATAAATGATATTGGTGAAACTAAATGTAAATTAGCTCGCTTTAATTCTTCTTCAATAACATAATGTGGTATGCACGGTGACACGTTTGATAAAATAATACGCTTTGCTGGTAAAATAAGTTTCCTTGCTGGAATAAACACATCATTTATATTTATTCCACCTTCATTTTCAACAAATCGGTGCACAATTTCTTTAGACGACAGATATACACACATTCTACTGTTGCTCATTCTAGATGCAAATAATATATCTTTTGGCTCAATAATTTTGCCTGTAGCTAAAACGTAATCTTTTACTTTAAAGCCTTCTATTGCTGGGTAAATAATTGCTTGCTCCTTTTTAGGAAAAGATGATCTCGCAACAACATTAGAAAACGATCGTATGGACTGCATTACAGGTTGCTTTTCTGTAGGTACCGTATTTATTAATTGTTCCTGATCACCCCTGTAGTCAGAAGTAACGCAGGAGAATGCGGGGTTGGCCATATTACGCCAGTATAATTTTTAAAATTATTATAATCCATGTATAGTGATATAAGAATATATAACATAATTTATAAAGGAGTCGAGAAAGGTGAAATGTGATAATGATAATGATAGATAATGGTATGTACAATGAAATCTATGTTTATACACTTGAAAAATGTTATTTACCTATTTAATTTTTAAAACACTTCAAAAATGTTTCTTACTCAACGTCCTATCGCTTTATCTGACGAACACAGTAATATTATTATTTAAATGTCATTTAATTACTTTCAAAGGTGCACAAAAAAAAACATTTTTAAACCACGTAAAACTCGCATTAAACACCGGTTAAACACCAGCGGAAAATAAACACGTCTTTACGAAACGAAATACGTTGTGTGTGTGTGTGTGTGTGTGTGTGTGTGTGTGTGCGTGCGTGCGTGCGTGCGTGCGAGCGAGTGCGTGCGTGCGTGCGTGCGTGCGTGCGTGCGTGCGTACGTGCGTGCGTACGTGCGTGAGTGCGTGCGTGCGTGCGTGCGTGCGTGCGTGCGGGCGTGCGGGCGTGCGTGCGTGCGTGCGTGCGTGCGTGCGTGCGTGCGTGCGTGCGTGCGTGCGTGCGTGGTGTGTGTGTGTGTGTGTGTGTGTGTGTGTGTGTGTGTGTGTGTGTGTGTGTGTGTGTGTGTGTGTGTGTGTGTGTGTGTGTGTGTGTGTGTGTGTGTGTGTGTGTGTGTGTGTGTGTGTTTTCAAGAGGAACTGATAAGAACTCTACTACTGTTTAACAAAATTCACGTTAAGAGTAGCGAAAAACAACTGTTTTTAAGATTCCTTAACAAACCAATACTAAACTTGAACGAGGTTGAATGTCCGTCGATTAAAAAATTTTAAAAGGAAGCAAAGCCGTATAGTTGTTTAAACCATAAAATCGAGGAGCCTACGTGCGCTCTGGAAAACGCATTACTACTGCAACACTGGGAGCATACCAACTCCAAAGATGTACGCGGTACAAGTGTTGGAATGTCTGAAATCGATCCCCAACCACAAGAATGTGTTTCGACTTGTAGGTCCTCATCATCTACCAAGACACGCTCATAGACGTGCAATTATTGTGAACACGGATCCAGCAAACAAACCAGGTCAGCATTGAACTCATATATACATTGAGCAGAATAGTAACGTGGAATATTTTGATTCCTTTGGACGACCCCCTCTAGGTTACCATTTACGTTTCCTTGAAAAGAATTCTAGGCGGTTCCATTACAACAAAACAACGCTACAAGATTACCATTCGGATGTGTGTGGACTTTATACGATAACGTTTTTGTATTTTAGAATAAATAATTTACCAATGCTTGTTTTGTAAATAAGTTTTTCACTACATGTTTAGTTATAAATGATGAGATAATCAGGTTACTGCATAATGCTTGTTTTTCAACCATTCTACTCTAATAAATAAAAGCGTTTTTAGTAGTTTAGTTGTTTTAATTGAGAGTTCCGTAACAAGAGCCGAGAGGCGTGCATTATAAACTTCTATTGCAGAAAACATTCGCTAGTTTAAAATATACCACTAGATGGCGCCACAAACAAACCCTAATTAGTCCTAGAAATATACCTCTAGGTGGCGCTACCTTTATTACACAAAAAATATTCATTAGTCCGTACACCACTAGATGGCCCTACAAACAAATTCAAGTTTCGCAACAAGGGTGTCACGGCAAGAAGACTCAGACTCTAAGATAGATTCTTATAGCTATCTTATGAGGTAAGATTAGGGCCCCCTTATTATAATACTATTTCCAGCCAAGGGGCCACGACAAGAGGGCGCATATCCTAACACAAGTTCTTATGGCTGTCTTACAATTTAGGAGTAGGGTCCCCTTGTTATAATACTATTTCTAACCAAGAGGACCACAACAAGAGGGCGCAGACCCTAACACAAGTTCTTATAGGTGTCTTACAAAAACCTCTTAAACCTCTTTAAAAACATCAAATTTCAAATTTTCGCACAAGTCCATGTCCGAGGTTAACCACTTTCTTAATGTCAACCAGTTTCTCAAGGTCAACCCCTAGGTCAAACACTATCTCAAGGTAAACAACATTCTCAAAGGTAAACCAGTTTCTCAAGGTAAACAACTTTCTCAAGGTCAAAAATACGACCCGCACGTAATCGTCATTAGAAATTTCCAGGGTCAAAAGTAGGGGGGGGGGGGGTTGTGACGTAAAAAAGTTAAAGGTAAGGTGCCTCACTACTTCTCACAATAACTACAGACAATAATATGCACGAGCGTGCATTTAAGCTTAATTTCATTTATCCTAGAACTGGTTTGATTTTTGAAGAAATCCAACGGAAAAGAGGGGGTTTATTAGAAGCAGCTTTTGGATTTTATAAAATATTTCTGAATCAGCTATCGATTATTTGTTCTATGCAATTTTAGTTACGTGGCGTTATTTGGCGGCAAAAATCGATTAATTTTATAAGAAAATGTAAAGACATTTTTTACAGATAATTTAATTCCACATAACTTTTGTGCATAAAATATTTTAATACCAAGCCAAAATGCATTAAAAATTAATTGAAGAAGGTTGAAAATGCTTAAACTGTATTATCGATATTTTTATAGAAGAGGGGGGGCTTTCGAATTTTGTTCAAGTTAGCATCTACATATATGCCCCTACATAAAACCAATACATAGTAAATTTGACATGAAGTCATAAATGTCCACATGACATAAGTGCTTTTTGTTTTTACAATGTTGCCCATTTTTATTATGAACGCATTAAAAGGAGGTTGTATAATTATCCTAAAAAAGTATCATTATTAAAGTTATTTCAATTTCTACTTTGTAGATTGGTACACACAAACATACATATACACACACAAAGCCACACACAACACACACACACACACACCTGCGCACACACAAACACACTCACACACACACACACACCACACCACACACAAACACACACAGCACAAACATACACACACACAAACCCAAACACACACATACACACACACACACACACTCACACACACAAACACACACAGACATAGACAGACACACATACATACACACACACATACACACACGCACACACCTACACACACCTACACACACCCCAAGCACACCCGCCGGTACTCGCATGCCCGTGGGTGTACGCACGCCCGTTCGGATACACGCACGTACAAAAACACACGTACGGAGGCACACCCCCTATGCAAACAGACACACGCAAACATACGCACACACAAACTCACAGACACACACACACCACACACACACACACACACACACACACACACACACACACACACACACACACACACACAAACACACGCACGAGCATAGACACACACATACATACACACACGCACACACACACAGACACACATACACACACAAACACGTGTGTTTGTGTGTGTGTGTTTGTGAGTGTGTGTATGTTTGTGTGTGTGTGGGGGGGAGGGGGGGCGTGTGCAGCAAGGGGGCATGTGCATACGTACGTATGTATGTATATGTGTGTGTGTGTGTGGTGTGTGTGTGTACTTGTGTGTACGTGTGTGTATGTTTGTGTGTGTGGAGGGGTGCGTGTGCGTGTGCGAGAACGGGCGTGTGCATGTGTGTTTTTGTGCGTGCGTGTCTGTGAACGTCGTGCGTATGCCCACGGACGTGCGAGTGTCGGCGCGTTTGTGTGTGTTTGCGTTTGTGTGTGTGTGTGTGTGTGTGTGTGTGTGTGTGTGTGTGTGGTGTGTGTGTGTGGGTGTGTGTGTGTGTGTGTGTGTGTGTGTGTTGTGTGTGTGTGTGTGTGTGTGTGTGTGTGTGTGTGTGTGTGTGTGTGTGTGTGTGTGTGTGTGTGTGTGTGTGTGTGTGTGTGTGTGTGTGTATCTGTGTGTTTGTGTGTGTTTGTGTGTGTGGTGTGTGTGTGTGTGCTGTGTGTGTGTATTTGTGTGTGTGTGTGTGTGTGTGTGTGTGTGTGTGTTTGTCCACAATTAAACAACGTTTTGATGTATGAGCGGTAGGCGTAGGTGTTGATTGGTTGTGACACCATCTTCTGATATAAGTAAACCTCCACTTATGAGAAAAGCGAATGCATCTAATTGTGTATCGGTGCTACAACATCAGCGTCAGTAACTGCTCTATCACCCTGCTTTAGAACTTTAGTTATGATGTAGAGCATGGTCTGGCTTAAATCTACGTAATCGTTTCCATTTCCGGGCACTACAAACTCAATTGGGGAGTCTTCACTAAGAGCTGGTAAGTGTTTGTAAAATATCTATTCACCACTCTCGATAGTTGTCTGCGTCGACGGTAAAGCGAACAAATCCAATTCAGACTTAACGCATTCACATGATTAGGCATGTAGAAAAGCCATTATCTTGAAAATATATTGTCGTAAGTAGGTTTCTTCTTCTTCTTAGCAGCAACAGCTCTCGGGGGAGACTGGTTATTATCGGCCAGGCCCACTCTTTTATAGCCCGAACCCTCCATCATTTTATCGACTTTCTCATCGGCTTTACGTTAAAGATTTCTACCAGCCTCGTGAAATTTTTCTTGGAACGATTCCTTAACAGGTCGATCCTCTATGATGACACCAAGAATATTAGCACCCGTTCTGAAAGCTTTTGCACCAGACTTAAATAACGGTATTACACTTCTAAATATAACACAGCCAGCTTCCGATTCCGTGACGACGTTGATATGACACGCCTCTGTAGATGGAGCCGATACGTTACCGGCCTGATTCATATAAAATTGTTGATACGGACAAACCATTATTGCACTTTCTTAAAGAATAGCTTCAGGCACGACGTCCCAAACTCAAATGGCATTGCTGCACCCGTATCTGTTTTTATATTAATCTCGATGTCTTCACATTCCCGTGTCATCACGGGCATGTAGTGTGCATGAAAAAAATCACGTCTTTATGACCCCCGTAAGCTTAGTTTTCACAAGTAATATTTATTATACGCATAAGCGGAGATATCGCAATAAACAAACATCTGCGTTGGTAATCCTATCCATATACTAGCGGGGTGCGGAGGTATTGGTTCCATAGTTATGGTTTGATACGGTCGATAACCCAACTGTAAGTCTAAACGTTGAGAGAATCCAAATAGTTAGAGGGAGGTGTTTAATTTCGTAGTGACGCGCTTAGTTAGATTATGGTATTCGATTGTTAGCAATTTACTTATTAGCTCGTGGTTATTTAGCTCGTTGGTAATTTCTTAAATGTTGGCAAAATTCCCCAAGGCGAAACGTAACACATACCATCCGTCTTCAATATAAATCGCCTCACCTTTTATTGTGACAGTACCCCTTTTATTCCAAAATACATCACAGCCCGTATTCAGTATACGCAAGAAAACAGTACCTTTCTTCCTATACGAAACGGGCAGTGTTGATACTACCTCGTCGTCTGCCAGACCTTTGCGTTTCGGTAAATCTCTAATATCATCATCATCATCATCGCTGATTGTTATACTAGCGGGTTGACGTAACTGATTGGAAAAGTGTAGATATCTTTGAAGAACCTGATTGTGCTGCTGCCATTTGTCATGGTCGATCATTTTGGCTTCTAAAATTTCATCCATATCGTTACCCAACTGGGTTAATATGTTGCTTTGCGTGACATCTAGCGCTCGCAGACGCTGTGTAAAATCCATAGGTAGAATAATCATCTTCTTCATATTGTGGTCCACAGTTATTGAAACAAATTACCAAAAATTCCGCCAAGTAATGGTCCTAACAGGAGTGGTAGATATGCGCCACCCTTCTGTACGAGAAACTTCTTCTTTTTTACAGATTCGCCTCTCTGTGCCAGCCGCCTTAAAGTGTGCTTATGTTGAGAGAGTCACTGCTTCTGATCAGCAGACAGATATACACGACCATGTAAAACGTTATGTGCATACTCGCAGATGCATTCCACCTGCTTACTATCCAGACATTTTAATAAAGCGTCACGTTGACTTTTACTTAATCTGGCTAATGCGCGCAGGATATCGCTGTTTTCTATTAAAGCGTCAACCATCATATATGATGTAATGTCTATAACTGTGAGACTTAAACCCTGTTTTCGCTATATATCCTTGCCAAATACCTTGAGGCTCGAATATATTTGTTCTATAGCGTAGCACATCCGTTGCATTATGTTTTAAATCGAACAATAAATATCCGTGCGGATTTGAAGTAGCATCCTGGTACGCAGCCTCTAAAAATTTCGGGTTGTTAGGTGAAATCTGCCTTTCTAAATGTTAAATCAACGATAAAACACGATTTCCACACCCCGATACCCCCGCTACTATTGCAGAAAAGGGATGCTAAAACTGACCTTGCATCTCGAAACGCTAATCGATACTAAAGAGTATTCCGTTGTCATCACAAATACTAGGTAAAGAAAGCTGCAATCACAGGTATATTTTACTGTCTTATCGTGATTATCCTTTAACATCAAAATAATCTTATTTGTTGTCTTTTAAATATTTACTAAAAGCCAGCATGTGTTTTTAGATCGTGCATTAACAATAATAGTTTGATATATATCTAATTTATAACACCTAATTGATTACACGCCTAATTGCTTACTTAATTGCTACCCATTTATTTATTTTTTAAATAATTTGTGCGTGTGTCTGTGTGTGTGTGTGTGTGTGTGCGTGTTGTGTGCGTGTGAGTGTGCGTGTGCGTGTGTGTGTACGTGTGCGTGTGCGTGTGAGTGTGCGTGTGCGTGTGCGTGTACGTGTTCGTGTGCGTGTGCGTGTGCGTGTGGGTGTGCGTGTGCGTGTGCGTGTGCGTGCGGGTGTATATATATATATATATATATATATATATATATATATATATATATATATATAGTATTGTGTGTGTGTATGTGTATGTGTGTGTGCGTGCGTGCGTGCGTGCATGCGTGCGTGTGTGTGTGTGTGTGTGTGTGTGTGTGTGTGTGTGTGTGTGTGTGTAATTGAACATACCAATAAATCAGGCATAAATTTTTCGAACGTATAGGTGTTGACTGCTTAGATACAGAATCTGTCTGAATAAAAAATCGCCATTGCAACAGTGTAGATATGATTATTATTTCACCTAATATTTAATTTATTTTATTTCATTTAATATTTATTAATGTATTTTTCAGCAGCAAAATTTGAAAATACCTTAATTGACTCGATGTCACTGGCTGATTGCTACTTTCCAGTTCATTTTAATGAAATTGTATAACTGTTTAATAATAATAATTTCATTCCATAAAAAAACAGTTTGTCATATAGGTAAAATCATTTTAAATGTATGTTGTAAATAATAATAAACATCGTTTTATATAAATTCATATAAGGCCGGTCTAAGTAGTCTGCGAAAGGGAAAGGTAAATAGGAGTTGCAGTAAGTGTGATAGAGATAATTAGGTTTTTTTACATTCACATTCTACAAATTACTTAATGATGGAAAGGCAATGGCCAGTTTTATATCAACTATTCATAAGTAAAAACACAGAATGGGTTTAGTAAGACTAATGTATTTCAATATTTAGTTTAGTTCTCCAACACAGTTATTATTTTAACAACCGAAAGAAAAACAAATTTGAAGGTATGCGTATTATTATGTATTTTACTTGATATTGTTCACAAAAATGCCAATAAAGATTTTAATGTGTTATTACAGGAGGAGGATGTCATAAACCAGCCAACTCTGCATCAGCTCTGTTTCTACAGACTCGATCTCTACTCATTTGTTTAGTTAATTAGATAAAGGTGTGAGTGTTATGCTATTTTTTTTAATTAATTAATAGCATGCGATACGTATTTGTTTGCTTTAAACTTCGTAGTTATTGATTCGCATAAAATATTTATCAGTCCATACACCATTAGATGGCCCTACAAACAAACCCTAATTCGTCCTAGAAATATACCGCTAGGTGGCGCTACCTTTATTACACAAAAAAATTCTTTATTAGTACATACACCACTAGATGTCCCTACATACAAATTCAATTCACAACAAAGCCACGACAAAAGGGCTCAAACGATAACACAGGTTCTCATAGCTGTCTTATGAGATAGCATTAGGGCCCCATTATTATAATGCTAGTTCTCAAGGTCAACCACTTTCTCAAGGTAAACAATTTTCTCAAGGTAAACAATTTTCTCAAGGTAAACAACTTTCGCAAGATAGACAACTTTCTTAAGGTAAACCAGTTTCTCAAGGTAAACCAGCTCCTAAAGGTAAATCAGTTTCTCAAAGTAAACAACTTTCTCAAGGTAAACAACTTTCCCAAGGTCAAAAATACGACCCGCACGTAGGCGTCATTGGAAATTCTCATGATCAAGAGTGGGTGGGGCTTGTGACGTAAACTAGTGAAAGGTAAGGTGCCCCACACGCATACGCACGCATGCTCGGGCGGGCGGACGGACGAGCGGGCGAATAGAGAATAGAGAGATACTATCAAAGAAGGTAATACTTTCCAAGTTGTACGTGAAGTTAGTTAAGAAAAATCATGTTATCGATTTGGAATTTTCGCCAAGTAAAAAATGATGTTATTTGAAGTCTATTTGTGATTGTGAATATAATTTGCATGTTGTTAGTCATATAACGGTATTTTACATAAACTTAATAAATATTGTAATATACAGTTATTCACAATTCATTTAACATTTATAATTAGTGTGCTCAATTTGTCTATTACTGGGTAATTACCGGGAAACGTTTTGACTTACATAGTGCACGGAGAATGTTGAGTATTGGGAGTTGCGTATGGTGTCACTGTGTAGAAGAGATTATGCAACATCAGTTGTAGCCATGATGTGGAACCTTGAACATTGTGCCTTTGTCTTGCGACGCTTTTACGTAAACAGTGAATCAGTCACTCAGACCCAATGACACTGTCGTATACACTTGAACGCTGCGCAGCACAGTGCGATCCCTGATCGCAACACAATATTGCTTTGGATTCACAATGTCAACACGACATAATCGTTGAAGAAACCCCCAGTACGGCTTGCAACAGTACAGAACCCCAGCCGTTCCCTAAGGGAACGGGCAGCAACTCCCAGATTTTTCCCATCCACAATAAAAAAATGTCGATCACGAATCTTCAATTTCATCCATATAAGCTAGCGGTGAGTCATTAACTGGAACATGCTGATAAGAGACAACGTGTAAACTTTTGACACGGAATGATGGAATTCTTGGAATAAAACGACAAAGCTATAATATTGGGATCATTGGTCTTTATTTTTTTGAGGACAGCGATGGTAATGCAATTACGCTGAATGCACTGCGGTACGTAGAAATGTTGAAGGATTATTTCTTGCCTAAACTGCATTGACACCGCATTGCGATCTGTAATGTTTGGTTTCAACAAGATGGGGCAACATCCCATACTACTCGTGTTTTTCTTCTCCGACAAGCATTCCCTGAAAGAGTTTTGGTGATGTCACTTGGCGCTCCGTTCACCGGACTTTACAATTCCAATATTTTCTTTTTTTAACAAGTCGCGCACTTTCCCGAAACTTAAAAAACTATTTGTCAATAAATGAAAGGCATCTCGGCTAGAGAACTGTGTTATCAACTACGCTATCGAGGAAGCAAATCCCACTCGATTTAAACTTAATTTGTATGTACTTTTATTAGTCATGATGTACACTAATTCTTATTTATTAAACTGATCACAGTCAACTTTTTTGTACTTTATGCCACGTGAGCCCTCAATTTGCTAGGTTTGAAACATGACATAGTAAACGACTGATTCTAAATTTATTTGCGAAAGCAATATTGATAGTAAACTATAGAAAGAAATATTTTATTTGAACGAAGTTCATCGAAAATAATACAAATTGTATGTAATTAGAAATTTAAAAATACATACAGAAAATGAATTCCTCGAGTGGGATTTAAACCCACGATCTGTTCTTTGCTAGAGAATTGCGTTGCCAACTATGCGATCGAGTGAGATTTCGCTCCATAACATAAAATACAAAAAGTTGACTGTGATCAATTTAATAAATAGAAATTAGTGTACATCATTACCAATAAAAGTACGGACAAATTAAGATTAAATCGACTGATATTTGCTCCTTGACGGCGTGTTTAGTATCGAAGTTCTCTAGCAAAGAACAGATCGATACATGTAGGTATAGAATGTCATGCGCTCAAACGCTAAATAGACTTATTCGCTCATTTTACAACATTTGGCAACGTTTTGCCAAGATCGGTCGTAATGTCTGTCGTGTATGTGCGTGTGTGTGTGTGTGTGTGTGTGTGTGTGTGTGTGTGTGTGTGTGTGTGTGTGTGTGTGTGTGTGTGTGTGTGTGTGTGTGCGTGTGTGTGTGCGTGTGTGTCGTGCGTGCGGGCGCGCGTGCGTGATTGTGCGTGCGTGTGTGTGCGTATGTGTTCGTGTGTGTGTGTGTGTGTGTGTGTGTGTGTGTGCGTGTGTGTGTGTGTGTGTGTGTGTGTGTGTGTGTGTGTGTGTGTGCGTGTGTGTGCGTGTGAGTGTGTGTGTGTGTGTATGTGAGTGCGTGCGGGCGCGCGTGCGTGATTGTGCGTGCGTGTGTCTGCGTATGTGTACGTGTGTGTGTGTGTGTGTGTGTGTGTGTGTGTGTGTGTGTGTGTGTGTGTGTGTGTGTGTGTGTGTGTGGTGTGTGCGTGTGTGCGTGTGTGTGTGTGTGTGTGTGTGTGTGTGTGTGTGAGTGTGCGGGAGGGTGTTCATGTTATTTTCTAAAGTTCATAGTACCCTAATATTGAAAGTCTGTTCAATATCAATTACACTAGTCAAGTGTAAACAGTCAACATTTTGATCACTTAATCCTAGTGATCTAATTAACTCGCTAGCCGCTGATTTGTACGCTCTACATTGTGCTGGGCAAGAGTTCAGCGGCATTGGTGAAAACTTCCACTAATTTTCTTGTTAAAAAAGTAGCATATATTCTCGGGTCATATTCTTCGTCATATTTTCTGTGACACTTCTTTATGGAGTTATGTGTGCTTGCGTACATTTCTATTACTGATATTAATTTTTATTACATTATTACCGCATTAGAGCCACATGGTTGTTCCTATGCAGCATTTTCTTTGAGTAACGTTAGCTATTAGTACTAGGTTTCCGCCATTATGGTTGAGTATTTTATGCGTGACAGTCATGTTAACGAATCACGTTATTTCTTATAATTAAGTTTAAAGGGAATTAATTTGTTTTTGAAATTCAATGCCGATTGTAACAACAAAGGAGCCGAATTGATTGGATTGACGTATCTAAAACTGCACACGGTCTTGTAGAAGGACTTTACTCGCCTAAGCAAAATTGAATCGTATTCGGCTCCACAAAAGAGACGGTTAGTAGTGTAAAAGGGTACTGTGAGAATAGTACACAAAAGCCTGTTTCTTTACGTTCGGCTGTGTAAGAAAGAAAAGATCAGTGACACGTTGTTGCTCGTCTTTCTTCGGTTAATGATTTGGTGATAAAGGCATTAAGTCGAAAGAAGTTTTACAATGATGATATATCTGAAAAATGTTAAATGTCATAGGCGACATGTGTAAGAAATAATCATAAAAGTTGCCAAACGATTTCATTCTTGACTTGCCTTTTTTTGCTGACCCTTACCTTTTAAAAGATTCGTGCGCAGATGTCGGTTTTCTTTATCCAGATTCTGAAACGGAATTTCTCAAGCGTCACCCAATGAATTGAGGATAAGATGATCTTTAGGCCAATGCTGAACTGCTGCGGCTTCCAAACGATTGTACCAGGCAACCACAGTAGAGGTTAATTTCAAAACTCGATGTAGGTGCTCCCAAAATTATAGTAAATTCGGATGCGAAAGCGGTTTGGGATATAGACAAAGGTCAATAAAACTAACTAGACAATTAAGGTGCTACTATACCTAACCGGTTCGCGCTGCTTTTATTACCTCGGTATGCAATTATTAGTGGGGTGTTGGATCCATTCACTCACTTGTAGACGGGCGCGGAATCTTGGTTTTAATTGAATATAGAATTAATTATTGATATTTTGGTAACATTTTTCTTAAAAATGACTAATAAAATTATAAATACATATTAGATTGGTTAATTCTGTTAATTAAATTAGTTTAACCATTATTATCAAATAAAGTGTTAGAAACAACTATTATTTTTTTAACCAATTAAGCACACACCATCTGATATACGATTATTTATGGAGTATTAAAAAATTTACAATACAACTAATTTTCCATATTAAAATTAATCCATTTTAAATATTTATAAACATTTAAATATACTTGTGTCTCGTTCTTTCTACATAGGTATTTACCCGTAACCCCTATCATGAACCATTTTGCGTTTTTCGAAAGCATAAGAGGTCCACCCTCATCTCCTTGACAAATAACATCGGTCGAATTTTTGAAATCTTCAGTGCAAATGTGATATGGTGTTATAGGAAGAGTCGAACCGAGCAACTGAAGATTATCTCTACATTCTTTGGGTGAAATTAGAGTTGTTGCTATCACTTTTTTTGTTCTTGGACCAACAACACTTTCTGAAAGATGACCAAAACCAGTTGTAAGTAAAGTTTCGCCGTAATTACTAAAGTTATCTTCGGATATTGGTAGACAAATTGGACGCAAGTCAACTGAAATAGTATTGATTAAAGGAGAAGGTATTTATTGGTTATACTCACACGTGAAGAGTATCCTCCTATTTAATCGTATTAGCGAAATAGCGTTGATGAAACTAAAACTATCGTAGAAAGGGTGGATGACAATTTTTTCAACACCATACTCGTGTGCATAACTGCAGTTGTTCAAATCGCAATTGATCGCGTCGCTAAGATTGTGTACTCCAAATCGCACTACTATTCTAAAAACTGTCTTTCCGCGCTACATTTTTATGAAATAATTCAATACATACATATCATACGGATTAATCCTAATAGTGCACTGCGCTGTTGTAAGTACATATCTATTTGTAATTAAACTACCTACACAAACATCTTGTCTCTGTCGAGGCAAGGAGGCATTCATAATCACAGCCAGCCATGGAAAGTCGTCGTGTAATCCACCATTATTTGATGGATACCGTACGACATGCAAGCCACATAAGCCAAAATGTCCAAGGTCTAATTTTTTATGGCTTGTTTCTGGTGGAATCGTGAAGTTAGATGCGAGTCCACAGCACACTTTCACTGAATGCAGTTGGTCTTCGTTTAAATACTTAAACAGAAATTTACTCATAGACTCTGTATTATAGGGGGAAACATTGGCCATGGCATCCACAAGCACAGGACAGTCGGCCAATTCCCTGCCTTCCCCTACTTCTTTGTAAGGTGTGAGACATTGTTCTAAAACTTTATGGTTGATTTTCAAAAGCATAAAAGTAGGCTACTTACCTTCTCCCATTTTTTCGTTAATCCACTGAAGATAATTTTGAACTCGTGTACAAGTTTTGATAACTTCTCCCTGCGACTCAAAACCTTCAAGATACCACTGATTTTCACGTAAAGACATTAGTGGAAAACCGATAGAGCCGTGATCAACAATGTCTCCTTCCGAACGTGTGCACATTTCGTATGATGAAATTGAAACATTGAGACTTTTATGGCAATCTGAATTAGAAATGAGTACAGAAGTCTGTGTTTTTATGGCGTTAATGTCATTCAAATGATAGGTTCTTTTCCAACCAATCGTTTGGAGCACTTGGCCTTGTTTTATGGATGCAGAGGATACTGGAAGACAAATTGGTCGAAGGAAATCTACGAATAATTCAATGCAATTGAGAAGTTGGCGTTATTAATACGAACCTGAGGTGGGAATAGGCTTATGTAGTCTTAATATTGCTATGTCGTTAAGCTTTGTTTGTGGATCATAGAAAGAGTGAGCCTCGTGAAGAGTAATTCTGTAGCTTTCAGAATATGCGCATTGTGGAGAATAAGATGTTGCATCACAACCGATATCCTCAGTTTTATAACTTTGAATTTTAACAACTACAATCACATTCTAAAATTTGTATCTAAACATATCTGCACACTTACAGTGAGGATAAAACATTCTCACAAGTGAATGAAAACATTGGGCAGAATGCAAAACGTACCATTTGTTAATAAGTACTCCCGTGCATCCAACTGATTCATAAATACCACCTTGATCATCAACATTAATTCCACTCATAATTTTAACCAACCACGGAAGTTGTTCATTGCGAATATTTCCGTCTTGAATGGCAACATTGGTAACACCACACTGTTCTGCATTCACCAACTTCTTCAAATCCGATGTTTCTGTATAATCAGTATCTTCATCATCATTTTCAAATACTAAATAATCAGTTGACATACGACAGCACACTACCAAACCTAATTCACCAGTTCGCTTACACACAAACTTTTGCAAATACTCCTCTAGCCCTTTTTTGGGATTCGTAAACGTCCATAAAAGCGATGAACATGATCTTATGGGGACGCATTCTCCTAATTGACCGGATGGAGTGGTACATGGTACTAAAATAAATAGGTACTTTAAAAAAAGTATTAAATTTAATATATTTACAACCTCCAAATACGTTAACGTATAATCCGAATAATAACCAAAACGAAAACATAATGAAATGCGAAACGTTAATAAGCGTAAAACTGGTTTGATTCATTTATAAGCTTGATTGTGATGTCATAATCATTATGAAAATTCCGACGACGCGACCTTTCTTAATCGGATTGTTGTTAAGACGGAAGTCTAAACGTGTGAATCGTAGTGATTAATGCTTTATGCACAATCCTGTTTATCTACTGTGATAATTTTCACTGTAAACTAAGTGCAACAATAATTAGAAAGAACTTTTATTTCAACAAGTTTTGGAAATGTTTTAAAATGTTGTGAACACTTCTGGATTTTGTTTAGAAATGTTATAATCTAGTATAATTTAATAACTTGGCGCATTGCGATATGATTACTGATTAGAGTTATGTTTAAACGTTTAGTGTAAGAACTAAACCAGGCAAGACTTTTGCCAGTACCACAGTCGATGTTACTCACTGACTGGTATAAGCACCTTACGCGCACGTCAGTATTTCAAGGCAACTAAAGTAAATAGGAAATTATATTGTGGAGGCGAGGGGGGCAATCTAAAGTTCTCTTTAATATTGTGTTAAAATTCAATAATATTTAATTAATTAAAATAAACTTTAATAGATCGTTCAACAATATATTTTAGTGTTGTTTGATAGATTTCAATATATTTGTGTTAAAAAATATAGCCAGCACATAAGTTCATGCATCAGCAGAGTGTTGGGGAAATTATCGCGGTACGAGATTTTTAACTTATTCATATTTCCGGTTACGTTAAATCTACGAAAAGATATCTGCAAATGTACACTTTCACCGTTATCACACATAATTAAAATATTTAGCTTTTCTGGATATTCAATGGTGTATTTTTGTATTTATGTTTCACGAAAATTAGTAAAAACTTTTAGAATTGTTTAAGGTGTTGAAACAATTTTGTGAAATTTAAAAATTAAAACATTAATGTAACAGTTTGAAAAACGTTTAAAGACAGCTATGGAATACAATTTTAGTGAAGAATAAGTAGATCATTAATAAGTTAAATATTGTTAAACTGTCTTGAAGATGCCAAATCAGAAACCCTCTAACGGTCGAAGGATAACAGTAAAAAAATTATCAAAGAGCAAATTTAACAAATTTAATCAAATTATGATGTAAGTGTAAAGATGTCATTTACTTTAATTTGAAATTATAAAAGCATTCACAAATAGAAGCTTGACATACCAATTAAAGATCTACTCAAATCTAACAAAGAAATAGTTTTGTTAATAATTGTAATTGTCATTTTACAGTGAAAACAAATGTACGTTTTACACAATTTTTAATTTAAATTTTAACTTCAACTGCATATGTAACATTATAGTGCTGTGGTAAAGCATCTACTGCAAGATCTAGGAAAAAATAGCAAAAAACCTAGACATACCAAAAGCTAAAATTACAATTAAGACATACCATTGTTCTTTTTTTTATTAATTATAAGATGCCAAAATCTATTTAAACGGAGATTTTCATATTTCTTTTTGGGAATTGATGAATAGAGTTAATTGAAAATGCCAAACACAACCTTTCTTGAGCTAACAAAAAATCAAATTGTGAGCATTTGTGTTTCATTCATTACCTCTTGTGTACAATTTCATAATTTAGGACAACTTTCTTTCAGTTTCCTAATCAATGAAAGATGACTCATTTTCTGACCATCTTTTTTCTTTCATAATTCATAAACACAAATAGCTAAACATTAACTACTTAAAATTATAACATCCCCCTGCTAAGTAGAACTATCTTCAGACTTCGGAATATTCTGCTTAGTATCATTAGTTACCGCATCTAAGACGGCAACTTTAGCTGCTGGACGTATGTAAGTACCATTTGCCGTTTTAATAACCATCTCTCTCACTTGATCATAATTCCTAATTTCAATTTGTTTTAGTACAATTCCCTTTTCCCAAGAATTACGTTTGTTTTCATCAACGATGACGTAACCAACTGCTAAAGGTTTTACTTTACCATACTATTTCGTTTTACGCGTCAACGCAGCCATCTCTTCCAAAAATGAAGGGCCATATTTTGTGATAATTTGTAATTACGACGCACTGACAACTGGTCGTTTGCCACTTGCACCACCTGAAGAACCCAAGAAGAAACGATTTGTAGTGAGTGCTTCTGGTTCGTCTGCTTGAATTGGTAAATAACTCAATGGTCGTGACTTTATAATGCTTTCTACTTCACTCAAATAACATCTAAGATTTTCATCGTCCGGTCGTCGAGTTGGCATCAGCTTTCCCAGACGTTTCTTAATTGAGCGCACCTGCCTCTCCCAGCAGTCACCTATATGAGGACTTGCAGTTATTTCATCAAATTTTTCTTTGACTTGATCCAGTTGAAGTTTATGGAGCACCTTGAGTACATTCCGTACACTAGTAAAGTAAGTTCAGTAGGCATACCACGTCGTTCTATAAAATTTTGGACACACATCATGCATGAAAATCTTTATTAGAGAATATGCTATCGCAATGTTTGTCACCCTTACTGTCAGGCACGTAAACACACAACTCCATCTTTTTTCTGTATGACGCCCTACTACTACTTCTAAAAGCCCAAAACAGTCTATGCCCACGCATGAAAGAGACCTAGTAAGTGCTGCTAGTGGGAGATCAGCCATCTGTGGGGCCTTTGGCATTGCTCAAGCATTCTTGCAAAATTAACAGTGCGAACGAACAGTATTCAAAACGACTCGTCAACACGGTATTACATATATTTGCCGACCCTCATTCACTACGGTTTCGTGATTTCCATGCAGATATTTTACATGACAGCGATACACTAACAAGCGAGTTACCTCATGATCCTTTGGCAGCAACATCAGATTGATAACGTCGTAAGAAGCTCCAACTGCCCTTGATATGCGGCCTTTCATGCGTAGAATCCCGGTGAAATCTAGAAATGGTGTTAACTGAAACAGAACTACTTTTAGGAGGGGATTTATTATTCTGCAGCAACGCTATTTCATTAGAATACTTAGCGACCTGTGCTTCTTGATAATGACACACTTTGCATTTTTTATCTCTGCTGGAATCAATACACCGATAATTTTTGTTTACTTTTGTTAATATTGTTTAAAACTCTCAAAACCCATGCTACAGTTCGAATTGCTCTTCGCCACTTTACACACCTTTGAACCAACTTTGTAATTTCTTTGCAAACTTTCTTGGTGCTACTATAAATTAATTTCTGTTGAGCGCCTGAATCTAAAATATACAGTCGCTGTGTCAACGAAAACGTGTAGCTGCAAGGGGTTGTAGTCACCACTGAAATAATATTTGGGAATAACAATTTCTCGTATTCTAGGTAATACGTTTAGCCATCTTATCCAACATGCATGGTGAGAATCAGTAATTGATTGATCCCAAAGTATGTCAGAGTACCAAACCTCCTGAAGTACAATTTTTAATACGACAAGAAACAACAATAACAAGCCCAAAGGATCAAAAGGATCAGTGTTGTCAATACGTTCAGTAGATTTACGGACTCCACTCAAAATATCTCCATCGATACGGCTAAAACCAATCGTATAATAAAACGAATCATTGCCGGTAGCCCACCACATGCCTAACACTTTGGAATTCCTTGACGTTTTATTCATAGTTAAATCTTTGGCCTGTGCATCAATATATTGTTGGGAGCTTAACTTCGACACAATAGACAAAATTCACGTTACTATGGATTTATTAACCTATTAGCGATTAAACCGCTTCTTCTTCAGTCTTCCCTGGTCAACCAATCATCTACATAATGGTTTTGGATCAGCACTTGGAACTTCGTTAGAAAATCTTACATCAAACGTTATTTTGATCACCCTCAATAATGGCCGCATGGTTCATCTTTACTGGACCAATAAAGCAAAACGCTTTCTCTAAAAAAAATACAGGCGAAACATAACATGTCCGGCTTAAAACTATCGTTCTTTAGAATTCATCAACCGTTGCTGTTCTCGACATAAAAATTTACCAGGCTTAAAGCAAATCAACCCTAATGGGCAGGTACCTAATTTTTCCAAAGAGTTTTGCATTTGGAACTGGCATAAAAAGGATTCCAGGTTCATTTAATATCAGCAAGACTTTCAATCTTCCAACTTCTTTTCTAAGCACAATATTCTTTTAAACGCCATGTCATAACTTGATGGAAACTTAACGTCAAATGACTCCATAAACCTTTGGATTCAACCCATTTTGTTTTCCTGGTTGTGTGTTTGAGAATACTACTTAATAATTTTCAAGTTTCGAAATAATTGTAGGTGCTTTACCATTAAACTTTCCATTGAAAAATTCCTTCACTGATTGCTATATATTTTCATATTCGCGTCCGCATTCGTAAAGAAGCGTTATGATTCTCTAATTGTTGACATTATGTCTTCCTAATATCGCCCAACCTAACCTGTTTGATTTAACACCCCTTCCTTCTTAAAAAGAGCAAGCAGCTTCCAAATCAAAACTTATTTAAAACTGGTTAGCATCTCGTTAACTGGTTATTGACAGATTCTTCAAATGTCGATAATGAGTACGAAGGGGTTCATATTCAATGGAATGGCTGTTCGGACATTTGAGATAAGGTATGTCTTACAGCCTTTTTGTTCACCTGAATCACAAAAGAAACACGACGGCTGTTGATTTCTTCCCTGGTAGTATCGCCAGTCTATTTTGGATGAAGAGGATGCGATAGCCTATCTGAATGTAATGCATTCGAATTTCATCATCGATTAGTGCTCGAGTTGAACCTTCGTCAAAAAAGGCAAAGGTCTTTATACTAGTACCTGGACCAAATAATTTCACCGGAAGTACATGAAATAAATAATGAGCAGGCGATCAACTATGAACAGACACAGAATTCGAAGACACATATCAGATGTTTTGGGATTTATGTACAGGCGTATGTTTTACTGGATCATGAAGAAATTTGTGGTGTTTGAAAAGCCAAACGTCAACCCTACACTTCTCCCTAACCTTACAATTTTTCAGAAATGTTTAGATAGGCATTTGCGACACAGGTCATAAAGATGAGGGATTCCCAGCGTTCGTTTGAATTTTTTTGCTTAAACTTTAAACAATCAGTAACACAAAGATGTTGCACCGCTATAGATAAATCTTTATGTTACCAAACCTTGATGCAGAGTCAACATTATCACCACAATCCGTTTGATGGACTTCATCCCATTTGGTAATTTCGGCGTTACTATCGTCTCCTAGCTGACTTAATAATTTCCTTTTCTCGTCGAAATATTTACAGTCTTCCTTTTCTTGGCGCTTTCTCGCACCTCTTCTTCAAGTAATTCTACTCCAATGATAATAAGCACGTAAGCAGTTTTATATGCACACACACGCATGTACGTACGCACGAACGCACGCACGCACGCACATACAAAATAACAAATATCGATACACTTAATAATATAATTAATTGTATAGACAGCAATTTAACACGTATGTTTTTAGAAAAAGAGTTGAATGCTAACGAAACAACTACAATCAAAAACTTTTACTTTGTATACAGCTTCAGCGCATGCTCAAAACCAGTTACAATTATTAGAAGCTTGCCTACTTTGCAGATGAATTTTTTACAATTCATTTGCAGGTGTTTTCGACATTTTGCTTCGCTCAACAGTTTTGCAAATCAATGAATTCTCTGGTGATCATTGTTTTTAGAAGGTGTTTGAAAATTTTACTCCTCAATCAACTTTGCTCCTTTTCCGGGACTGGTTCCATTTTGATTTTTAAGGATCGTAGTAAGACAACTCTAGAGGTAAATAAACTTTGATCTTAAAAAGGTCATAGAACTTTGGGTTTGTTTCTTGGCTAAGTCAACGAACTGGTTCTATTTTAAAATTTAAAGAATTGTGATATAATCCAGGCGATGACTTATGCTGATCATTGTATTAGAGAACCTTGAACAATACAAATCATGCGTAAAACCAGTTATAACTTGATTTTTAGAAACATGCCTACCTTGCAAATCCTGTTTCCTAGAATTTATTTCCGGAAACTGGTTTTATTTTCAGATTTCTAAACATACACCAGCATCCAGTTAATAAACTTTGGCTTTAATTGGTCAATGAACTTCCTTCTATTTTTTGGTTTTCAAGAAGCACCATGTCTCATATCCACTTTTAAAGGGATTTCTAGGAACTGGTTGTATTGCTAGATTTGTAGGAAATGTAACACGACACCCCTAGAGTCCAATGAACGTTAGCCACTCTCCCTCGAGTTTTCGGGAATACATAATCTTTCGGAGTCAACAACTTTGCTTCTATTTTTAGATTCCTTAGAATAACCGGTCCCTCTCATTGACCTTTAAAAAAGGTCAATGAACTTTGGTTTTATTTTTAGAGTTTCAAGAATTGATGCTCTAAAGGTCACTAAACAGTGGCCTACAAAAAGGTAAATGAATTTTGACCTTTACATATTTTCTTTCTGCACACTTATTATAACTCACTATCTATCTGTCTCTCTCTTACACATGAAAATTCCTTTGTGGGCCAGAAGTGACATAGCTACACTACTAACCCTCTTCCTGAAAACTTTTCGTCATTTCCAAAACGCTTGTCAGTTCTTTTAAGCTGCATAACTAACTTCACGCTAAAGCAACCATCTGATACCCGATGGGAAAGTAGAATAGAAGCAATCCGTCCTCTGAGATATTATCTAGGTGAAATTTATAACGCGCTATACGAAATAATACAAAAGGAGCTCAACATGAAGCACACAACGTATGTATGTTCCTAATTAATTTTTGTACTTACTTTGCGTTATATTAAAAAATTTTATAAAGAAAAGTTACGTATAATTAAATTTTCTTTAAAAAATACGTGTACACCTTTTCTGATAAAATTAATTCTTATTCAGATAATGAAAAAATTTGAACTAATATTTAAATTCTACCTTAGGAATTTTTTTGTCGCTAAATTACGCGTCATATCAAAATATTGCATAGAACATAATTAATCGATATGTTTAAGGTCTATATTTGGGTATTTTTATATCTTTGAGATATGTAGCTGTTTTATTTTTATTTGATAAAAACCAAAAACTGGCCGTAATAAACCCCCTTCACAGCACTGGATTTCTCCCAAAATATAGTCTGCTCTAAGCCAAATGAAAACAAGGTTAAATACAAAATTTTAAATACGTAGGTATTTTCGTTCTGGAGTTATTGTGGATACTAACATACATCCACACATAGATACACACAGACACACAGACATCCAGACATGATATCCTGTCTTGACGAAACGTGGCCAAAAGTTGTATAATGAGCTAATAAGTCGATTTAGCGATAGTGAAAAAAAGTCGATTGCATAACCTTCTATACCTACATATGTATATGTAGGTTGGAAAGTAAAATTTGGTAATGAGTTCAAATCAGCAGCGACGAAAAAAGAAATCTAAGTTTTCGTATGAACATCATGAGGAATCACTTCAAACACCAGAAAAAGTGTTTAAAGTTAACGTGTTTTATGCATTGTTGGATATTGCTTGGACGCCAGAATTAAATAAAGAACAACTTCAAAAATACTACTATAACTTAGAGACTCTTCTAAAGGATGGTGCCAATTATAGACATAAACGCAGTTGAGCTCTATGACGAGATATGTGCCTATAAAAACCTTTTTAATAATAATATTAACTTAAAACTTAATAATCCCTTTGGTATATTACAGCTTATTATAAGTAATAATCTATAGTTCCCAAATTTTACAATAGTGATAAGAATTGTATTAACCCAACCTGTTAGTGTGGCAATTAGTGAACGATTGCTCTCTAAGCTGAAGGATGAAGATAACCATAATAAAAAACAAACAGTGTAAGCGCACCCACAATTGTGTCATAAATAAGTCAGAATAAAAACTGTAATACCAAACATGTGACCCTCCAAAACCAATCATGCCGGTCTTTAAGTAATTAAGCAATTAAAATAATAACGCAAATTGCGGTACATATAAAATATAACAGTAAAATTGTACAGGTAGTAAGGTAACTGCAAGAACAAAAATATAGGCAAGGAATTTACACATACACAATTGTATAGTGACCAATAAAGCACAAAATACATACGTGCACTTACAATAAATTACATATAAAAAGAAATTAGTTCGCAGGCAAACAATTCTAATTAAACAGACTGAATCAAAAACACTAAAAAATAAAACAAAGCCTTACAAGGGTACGTGCAAATAAATCATAACAACGTGACCGATACACAAGCTTGAGTGACTGTTAGAAAATACAGCGTCCCTTTCTTAGTTTACACATTCATCTAGAAAAAAAAAATAAAACCAGTAAAAGTAGAATTCGAGGAGTTTTTACGGTCATCTGGACCCATGCGTGTGTGTGTGTGCGTGCGTGCGTGCGTGCGTGCGTGTGTGTGCGTGGTCGTGCTGTGCGTGTGCGTGTGCGTGTGCGTGTGCGTGTGCGTGTGTGCGTGTGCCAATATACCATTATAACCGATATTTATCTTTACTACGTTTTGTCTACGCCAGTTCTTCGAACAAATATAATCAACAGACAAAATTGCTAATTCGCCCAAGTAATGGGGGGAGCCTGTACTATCTGACGCTAGCCCTTTTATTTTAAAAGATTCCAACTTATTTAGCCTGTTGCGTAATTAGATACTTCTTGCAAGGCAATAATTGATTTTAATACATTACAAGCTTGTAATTATTTGCTGCGACCTTTAATTTAAATGAAAATACTTACTTACACTTGAATTTATTCTCTTTAGTTAAACACTTTATCACCACCAGTAGTTAAGATGTGCAGTTTAAACTCGACACAACGGCGATTATTTATAGATTAATTTTGAATTACACTAAAACCTACAAAAGGTGAAATATTTGCGCTTTAGTTTTCTATTACGACATAAAATATTCTTAGACTGAACGTTTACATTGATAGTGTCTAATTAAACAATCAAATAGATCCGTGAATCAAAACTCACTGCAACTGCTTCCCACCCATTCAACTACTATGTTTAACTCGAAATCAACTGTTCTGATAAGTTATAGATAACTAGAAAATTACGTGAGAAAATTTTCATATTTATTAGAAAAGAAGGATTAATTTTAAAACATGCCGGTCTTAAGTAATACAATTAAAATAATAACGCAAATTGCGGTACATATAAAATATAACAACAGTAAAATTGTACAGGTAGTAAGGTAACTGCAAGAACAAAAAAATAGGCAAGGAATTTACACATACACAATTGTATAGTGACTAATAAAACACAAAATACATACGTGCACTTACAATAAATTACATATAAAAAGAAATTAGTTCGCAGGCAAACAATTCTAATTAAACAGACTGAATCAAAGACACTAAAAATAAAACAAAGCCTTACAAGGGTACTTGCAAATAAATCATAACAACGTGACCGATACACAAGCTTACTGTGACTGTTAGAAAATACAGGGTCCCTTTCTTAGTTCATTCATCTAGAAAAAAAAATAAAACCAGTAAAAATAGAATTCGAGCAGTTTTTACGGTCATCTGTACCCGGCATGTAGTGTGTGTGTGTAGTGTTGTGTGTGTGGTGAAAGTGTAAGTGCTGTTGTGTGTGTGTAGTGTAAGTGTGACCGATACACTTTATAACGATATATTATCCTTTACTGTTTAGCATCATAAAAATAACAGTAACAAATAAATTGAGTGTTGTGTGCTTGGTGCTGTGTGTGTGTGCGTGCGTGTGCGTGCGTGCGTGGTGCGTGCGTGCGTGTGCTGTGCGTGTGCGTGTCGTGTGCGTGTGCGTGTGCGTGTGTCGTGTGGTGTGTGTGTGTGCATATATATTATAAGTGCTGTGCTGCTGTGGTGGTGTGCGTGTGTGTGTGTGTGTGTGTGTGTCGTGTGCGTGTGCGTGTGCGTGTGCGTGTGCGTGTGCGTGCGTGTGCGTGTGTGTGTGTGTGTGGTGTGTGTGTTGCCAATATACTATTATAACCGATATTTATCTTTTACACGTTTTGTCTACGCCAACTCTTTCGAACAAATATAATCAACAGACAAAATTGCTAATTCGCCCAAGTAATGGAGGAGGGAGCCCTGTACTATCTGACGCTAGCCCTTTTATTTTAAAAGATTCCAACTTATTTAGCCTGTGTGCGTAATTAGATACTTCTTGCAAGGCAATAATTGATTTTTAATACATTACATAGGCTTGTACAATTATTTGCTGCGACCTTTAATTTAAATTAAAATACTTACTTACACTTGAATTTATTCTCTTTAGTTAAACACTTTATCACCACCAGTACGAGTTAAGATGTGCAGTTTAAACTCGACACAACGGCGATTATTTATAGATTAATCTTTGGAGAAACTTACACTAAAACCTACACAAAAGAAAGGAAAGAATTAGCGTTTTTAGTTTTCCTCAAGTGTACACGACAAAAATATTCTTAGACAGAACGGTTTACATTGATAGTGTCTAATTAAACAATCAAATAGATCCGGCTGAATCAAAACTCTCACTGCAACTGCCTCCCACCTCCCACTTCAACTACCTATGTTTATTCCCGAAATCAACCCCTGTTCTGATAAGTTATATGAAAAAACAAGAAATTATTACGTGAGAAAATTTTCATATTTATTAGCAAAAGAAGGATTAATTTTTAAAACATGCATTCGTCCTACATTTAGGTCTCGAGTTTCAAAGTACCAGACAAATATGTCTTTTGATTTTTGGTATGTTCCGACGTAATTAATTATTAAACTAGTGACGTTTTACATCAAGAATGTGCGTGTAAAGCTATACAACGATTCGATACACTCTTTCATTAAAGGCGGACACCTGCTAGCTAAACCCCAAACATATGTTTTTCAACCCTTAGCCAACTATTAGTTACAAAAATAAAATATCCCGAAACCATTGTCAAATTACGACTTAATCTATAATAAAATATATTAAACCCCATTAATTATCTTTTCTATCGTGATGACAATTGCGATTTTACAAACGTTGTTACAATAATAAAATTTTCTCGATCCGCTACCTCCAACTTATTTGAGAACCAGGTATCTCACAAGAGAGGTTGGTCAAACCGTCATTAATAGAGATTGAGAATTATGTGTTCTGAATTAGATGTTAACAATACTGTATCACTTTTGTAAATTTTAAATCTAGAAAAGTAAAATTTTAATAAACTTTGAACTGCAGTTGATTTTTTTAATTACAAGGACTTCCTTGTGTATGATTTATATGCACTAAACAAAAAAATCGTAAAAACAGGATGGATTCAAGAGGGCGCCTAATTTGTGTTTGCAGGCGGGCGCTAAATGTAGTAGCGTCGGCGCTGACTGTCATGGCATTGACCTTCCGTTGCATTAAATTACTTACTGTGTCACGAGATCTCTAGCATGGTGTTGATCGTATTTGTGCGCAATTTACATACATTTTATTTTATTTTAGTCAATTTTGTTATTGGATAGGGGTAATAGGCGACTGGCGTGTACCTACATATTTATTTTTTATTCCGCCTTTCACCTTCTTTAGAGCAAAGCTACACGTAGCAGCGGTGGTATGTGACGTCAAAATTGGTTTTAAAATAGTTAGCTGGATTTTTGTATTTGTATTTTATATAAATCTACATGTTTCGATAACAGTTACAGTTATCGTACTCAGCAGTGGTATATCTTTAATGTTTAAAGAATTACAACTACTGAGGGAGTATATAACGTATAGATTTGTGTAAAATATAAATATAAAGATACATGATTAAAAAACTGGTTTTGCAGCTTGATTATTATTTCTCTCGTACACTAACCCCTTTGGAGGGAAGTATAGGAAAGGAGCAAATAAGGTTTCTGAGGAGAGGATTATTTCTTTATATTGTACGTTTCTGTTTACCAACAAAATTTGCTCTGTATCTAGACACGCAATAAAAGATCGTAACGTAACTCCGTTACGAAACAGTGTTTGTTGCACGAAAGATTGAGGTGTAACGCAACATCGCCGCGTATCGTCAACGCGAAACATAGTGGTGTCCCATTTTCAGTTCATGTAAAGTCCTTCAAGCGGTAAGATGGATATTGCTCCTTCAGCTTACACAGTTATGCACAATTTAGTGGAAAACAAAAACGTAGGGAAAGACTTTGTTGGCAGACAGAGTTATATACAAGTAGAACTAGGTATGGTGGGCGTCATTTACTTGGAGATCTAAAATTTCAAGCAGTTAGTGGTTTATACAAAAATTTTACAAGGATGTCCCCTACAGACTTTGAGTATTTGATCAATGAAATTGTCCAAAAATAGCACGAAAAGATATGAAGTGGAGAAAAGCTATTTCTGTTTAAGAAAGGTTAGCAGTAACACTTGGTTTTTTGGCGGCTGGGGATTCCTTCATTAGCCTGCAGTATCTTTTCAAAATATCTAAATCATTGTTCCAGAAGTGTATAAGGCGCTTATAGACAAATTAAAGGAAAATATACAGGGATATAATTTTATTAAACCACACACATAAGAAAAATACTACTCGTATTTAATAAATACAATCATAATTAGTTGTAGTTCAATATAACTAATTTTGCTCAATGGCGGGTATGTCAAAATTCTCCGTGAATGTTGATGGGGAATGGGCGGTAACACTGGCAGATGTTGAATAAGTAGATGTAGTGGGATAATGGAAACTGGATGTAGATGGCTGTGGTAAATACTAGGGAGTCTGGGATTGTGAGAAAGGAGAGCGGTTGTAATCAGAATTTGGTTTTGCAAATCGGGAATCGTGAGGAATAGAATGTTGTCGTGGAAGTGCTAGGATACGAATGCATTTGATGATGCACTACATCTAAGTGAGGACCATGTGGAGCAGGACGTTGGTCATAGAACCCCCTGTTCGCGTCAAATAAAATATTCATAATGGCTTGTTGAACCGCAGTCTGCGCCAGATTAGAATATTTTTGAAGTATCGTAGCCATACGGTGTCCAAATATCGTGAACTCATTTTGTTCTTGCTGTGCATGCACCCTTGATGCCTTTGGTAATATTGCAAAAGCGGCATCCAACTTCTCATCAGCTGCGCAATTCCTTTCGCGAGTTGTAGGGCCAGGAGCCACCTGAGCTGGAGGATGTTTTTCCACAGACATTTTCTACCGAAGCAGAATTATCGGAGGGATCATCTTCAAATAACGCATTGTTAGAGAAAAAAATTTTTTTGTTCATTCCGAACTGGTGCAGAATATAATTGTATCACATGTTTTCGTTACAGTTACCCAATACACCAGAAGGATGGTTAGAAGTGGCAAAAGAATATAATGATATTTGGAAGTTTCCTCATTGCATTGGAACCCTGGACGGCAAACATGTCGTTTTGCAAGCACCAATTAATTCAAGAAGCGAATTCTTCAATTACAAATCGACCTTTAGCATAGTTCTTTTTGCATTGGTCGATGCTCATTACAACTCTTTGTACGTGAATGTTGGAGGTCAGGGACGCATTTCAGATGGTGGTATATACAAACATTGTTCCCTGTATAAACAACTCCAGCAAAAGAACTTAAATTTGCCACAAGCAGAAACTTTGGGTTATAGACAACGCGACCTTCCATATTTTTTTATTGTGGATGAAACATTTGCGCTGACTGGGGATAGATACAAAAGGACGCTGCGATGTTGCGCTGTTACGGAGTTGCGGACTAGCGTCCATACTTGATACGCGGCAATGTGGCGATGTTTTGTTTTGCATGTCTGTACGCGGCTTTACACTCTGCCTCGTTTAGAGGGGAGCTGGAGTGGAAAGAGATCATTTGCATCCTGACATTGTAAGCTTTCATTTAAGGCCAAAATCAGCTTCGTAAATTTAAAAAACATTCCATATGGATAACACAGATGGACGGACGGAGTGCTGACAATAGCGCATTTTTTAAATTTTAGTAAAATGTGCTAAAAAATCACATAGAAAATTGTTACACAACTGCAAATATTTTGTTACGACTCAATGTAGTGTTTTTATGGTTATTACTGTCATAAACAATGCGAACAAAACGTATGAAGCGAGGAGCGCGCGCTCTTAACGTAATAAACCCTATCTATCTACCTGTAAGTACTTAAACACTTACAACATGTAGTGTTATAAATATGAGTAATAGACAATATACAGCTTTTTGTTATAGAAGTTTGTAACCTGACGCGTACAGAGAATGTGAAATAAAATTAATGGTGATCATCTATTCTGTACTACGCAATAAAGTTCTTCCTTCAACTGTTTTAATTTACGTTCTCTTCATACATACGAGCAAAGTCAGGAATGTTCTAAAATGATACCGGATCCAGGAATTCATAAAGCACGCATATTACAAATTTAATTTAGGTCCGTTATTCACTACTATTTTTCATTACGTTTGGAGAGTTCTGAACAAAAATTTTCTCTCGATTTACACCAATCCATAAAAAATTTCGTTGTTGCTTTTCAGGAAAACACAACTTCCAGATCATAAACACTACGTATAAATGGTTTTGTTTTTAGATGAGCGAGCTTGAAACTTCCTTTTTTTTCATTTCGCACCGAATCGCTTCTAATGATATGTTGACATTCTGATATTCATTTTGCTGGAAGCTTTAAGCGTTAAGATCACGCTCCATTATTCATAAATCGTACAAAAGACAGCTTATCTACAATTCAAATTTAATTACTCATAGCACTAGATGTAAATTATGTTAAAGGTAGGCTAAAGCTTGGAAGTATGCAGAGCAAAATACGTAGATCATTTTACATTTATATTTCCTTTTTCTTTGACAATTTAAACATGAAAGTGTCGTTTTTAGTATCATTCGACGTTCTTGTAAAAGTGAATCAAAAGGTATCTTTCAAAGACCATTAATCAAATGTAACATATCTAACAGAAACAAGATGCAATATGAGGAGCAATAATTTCTATTTTTTTTTGTTTGTGAATTATTATTCCGTAATTTAGATTGTTTTCCTTATTATTCCCCGTTTATTGAATGTTGAGTAGCGTATTATTTGTAAATAGTTGTATATAAGTTTAAATAAGGTTTATTTCGTTTGATGTCCTTAAAAAATTAAGTAATTTAAAGAAAGAGTGTAGATGTAAATGCACTTTATGTCATGCTGGCGACATGAAGTCGGTTAATTATAGTGGTTCAGTTTTTTGTTTTTTATGATTGTGGACCTGAACAGGCTAAATAAGGCCTATCGTGCTAAAGCACTCGGGAACACTTAGGAAGATGGATAGAGGGATAATGAATTGCCAATAGATGCCTATGAACAGCTACCTTAAAGTGAGAGGAAAACAGGAACTAGGGAGATAATTCCAGAGTTTAGAAGCCGTGTAAAAAAATGTGGATTGCGCCCGTTTGGTACGACAAGTGGAGATTTATACTGCATACTGATGATGTGAATGAGCGAACCGAGTGTTTCTCGCAAAGATAGCCGGAGATGGTATCAAAGAATGTAATTCACCAGCACAATAGCCGTTGTAATAACGATAATACAAAGAAAGAACTGAAACCATCCTTCTATGCTCAAGGGACTGTATGTGAGAAGTTAAGGACGGGTCATTTATAAGCTAATCGCTTTTTTGAATACGATCAACGATATCGAGAGCGTATTGAGCACTAACCCAAAGGTGAGAATTATATTCAGATGAGGCCGAATTTGGGCCTTATACAGCAGAAGGAGTTGTCGAGAGGTAAAGTACTGCTTAGATCTGTACAAAAAGCCTATTTTACGAGCAGCTGTTTTGGTAGCTGACAGAAGATGGTCAACCCATGAGAGATTTGAAGATACAGTCATACCCAACAGAGTAATAAAGTCTGAAAACTTAAGAACTGAGCCATTCATACTTACAACAGGAAATGATCGATCTTTTTTGGCGGACTTTAACTAGATTATTGCTTCCCCATTCGAGAATACGTTGAATGTCTTTGTTGATTGAATTTGCCATTGAAGTTTAAGATTGAGTATGTTGGTTTTGAATCGTAGAGGTAGAATGTGGGACTAACTGCTTGTACTTTAATGAAAATATCGAGATATTTTTCACGTTGATTCTGCTGACGTTTGAAATTTTGAAAATTCTCGAGTCCTTACGGATGAAAACGAAGTTTATGTGTAGGGGTATCAAATCTTCTCCTTCCGTTTATTTAATTGGTGGAACTAAATTAAATGAGATTTTTTTTGTGAGTGGTGGGATTCAAAATCCAAGATGGATTTTCGGATATAATTTGGATGATTCTGAAACTAACAGCGCTCCCGAGTAGTAGTACGTTGACGTTTGTTGTTACGGTTTAAGTGGTTGTTTAAAACGTTGATATATTGGACCTTTTGGTGTTTAACGAACGTACTTTTGTGTTGTAAGGGTAGTTATCTACTTTCTGAAGAAAACCTGTGAAGGGATTTTATTAAAATTGTTCAACCACCAAAGGAATAGACCTAGTGCCGATTTCGATTTTACGTAATCAAGTTACCTAGAGATCATCGTCGTGTTATAGTAGTGCTTCTGTGACCTCTTTGGTTTATATCGCTTTTGCGGGTTTATTAAATTAACGTTCTTGAAGTGCCACTTAATTGCCGTACAAAGTGTGCTGAAATATATGTAAAGAAACTTTCGCTGAACACTAAAATTATTGTTATTTAAATAAAGTTATTAACCTTTTGGATTGTTAGTGTGAATAAAACTATTTAAAAGATAAAAGTTAACAAGCAAGTTGAGCGCAGAAATGATCATTTTGTCAGAGCAGTGAGATTCCGCTTCCGTTATAGCTGTAACCGACCACCTGGTTCGTTTCCCAATTGTTGTAACACAGGAGAGGTGTTAATCTAGACATTAAGGTAATATAATATTGTGTTTTTTTTATTGAATATTTTCAAGATTTCTTGTGTGTACCTCGAATTTGTTTTGTTAACGAAGGTTTGAAAGCGGTGTCGTATTTTTTTAATTTAAGTTGTTGTTTTAATTTAGTTATTGTAAATAATCATAACTCTGACGCTCCGCCTTCACACTTTTTATTTTAGTATTAAAGGGCACTTGACCTTATAGTAGTGTGGGTAAATAATATCCACGAAATATATATATATATATATATATATATATATACTATAGATTAAGCGATCTAGAACGGCGTTACGCAGGATCCTGGCCAGACATTCCGTCGCCCTTTAAGCATTTGTATTTTTTTGTTTATACGCATTATCGTATGTTTACATTTATAATATTTTCTTTATCTTTTTTTATTTTATTATAGCTTTGTTAGGTTTTATAAATTTGTTTTAATTCTGTGAAAACCCTTTTGTGTTACATAAAAGTTTTTTTTGCAAATTGCAAGTTTACCGGTAATTTAGAAGCGTAAATTTTAACGTAACGAAGTGACAGTTTTTTTTTATTGAGTAATAGCGTTAATGATATTTAGTGTTTTATTTGATTTTTAATTGAGTATTAATTCATTTAGAGTGCATTCTATAGCTTGTTTTTTTTTGTTTTGTTTTGATTATTACATAATGCCTTATTATTTACACTGAGGTGTAGTAACGTAACTTTATTGAGTGTTTATCACGCTTTTATTTGACAGGCGTGTAGTGCTATTTTGAAGCCCTATTTCAGGTGGTTTGCTGAGTTGCTGTCCAGCACACCTGGGATTGATTGCGGATAGGTAAGCGTATGTTTTTTGTATGTTTAGACACGCTATGTACTCGTAATTTTGGCACGACGTCTCTTATTTTGACTACCAAACATTCTGGCGCCCAAAAACCGAACTGATTACGTCTTCATCCCCTATTTTGACTTACGTACGATTTACTATCCTGGATGTGCAAAATTCATCAACATCATACCCACACCCATACGCTGGCTAGTCGGGGCAAAAAGGCCAATTTTATCAGTAATCCCGTTCTACCACCCATTTATATCGTTACAGTATAAACAATAAATAAAACACAAAAAGTAGAAATTAAGGTATCGAAACAAAATGTTTCTTGGTTTCAAACGAAGGCATTAATTTTTGAGATTGCAATTTCACCCGTATGAAACCATTTCTGGCATCTTCTCCACAAACAGTAGATGAGGCTTCAGTTACAATTTTAATCATTCGTTTGTATGTGACAAGGATAGTGTAAAAAATCAAGCGTTGGGCTACAACCACTTTCTAGTAGGTTTTTTAGCTCATCATTGTTAATACTGCTGATTGTTCATGGTGGTTCCGTTACCTTACACGCTAAGTAATTATCTCACTGTATTCACAAGCATTAAAATTAATAAGTGGAATCGAAAATGTTCTTGGATTTGCGACCTTGTTTTCCATGTTTGTCCTAACTTTAAGGATCCGTCGAACTGCTAACTCTCTCACCACCTTGCGTTCATTGAGCATTGCAAGCAATAAGTTTTCAGGAGAAGCGTAGTATCCGTTCCTTTGGATAACCGAATCTATAACATTTTTTAGTTTTTGTGGGAGATATCGAGAGAGTTGAGTTAACTTAAATAAATGTCGCGCCCCGTGAATGCAAGACGGTTTGAATTTTATTGTGAACCATATTGGAGCATATACTTTTACGATATACTCTGTTAGAACTCGCAAGTTTGATGATGGCTTTTCAGTTGCAACGTAGAGTCAGAGTAATCTATTCGCTGTTGTCAACCATCTTGAGTGAGAAATATTTCCAGGATTTCTGTTAGCGAGATCAGAAGAGCAGTTGCCGCTTGAAATTGCCAGGCACATTTCTACTTTTGATCAGTACTCAAATCATGAATAACTTCTAAACTTTCCGGAAGATTTCCTTCAATACTTACAAAATTTACAATTGCTTTATTTTCGCAGTCCGTCATTTGTTTTCTTATTTCTCCGGACGAGCTCTGTGGTCCAGTAGTACTGCCATCTAAAAATGTATATAAATGTCGGAAAGGAAGCTCATTTCCATGGAATAAACAAATAAACCATTGCAATGGTTTTTTAATTTCTTTCGCAAGCAAAGTAATTACACCTCCTGAAGTTCCCGTATTTGCGACGGTCCCATCACATCCCACAACTGTTAAATTCGAAATATTTATTTGGTTATCTCTAAAGAAAGACACAATGCTTTCTTTAATATTGCGAGCAGTTCCTGAATGTGGAGTAACATGACCCAGAAATATTGACTGTGGCTCTTGTACGAGGCAAATATGTTCTTCTTTCACAGATTTGAGGTAACATTTATTTCCTTTCTTTTCTTGAATAAGTGTGACATCTTTTCTTCCATCAAAATATATAGCTTCTATTTTTTACATTCTTCGACAGTTTCATCATTTTTTCCTAAACTTAAGTTAAACTCATCTCGATTCTTCTTACGCTCCTTTCTGATTTTCATCCGATCGATAACTTTAGTCTTATCTGATTCTGTCACCACACCAATGTCTTGCAGTACAGCGCTCGCGATAATTGCCGCTGCTCTATCTGAGACATTCGCTCGATCACAGGCAGAAACAAGAGATGGTAATTTCATTAATCCTATCTTTACATTCGTTTACCATGTTGGTGCTCAGATTTCTTAGACTCTCACTTGATTTTCTGACTTGCTTTTGTAATAACTTTTTAGTTTTTGCTTGGTCAAGTACTCCAATGAACGTTTTTCGGTTGGTTCTTTGATCTTCTAAAAAAGTTTGCTCACATTGAGGAAACTTTACGTATTTTACTGCAGACACATTGTTCAAAATTTCGACATTTACAGGAAGCGATGTCGAAAAGTTTTTTTGACATTATTCTAAACTGTTTTAATTTTGACTCAAAATTTGGCTTGCTCTTTAATTTCAAAGTCGTTCTGAATTTGGTATGAAATGATTTTATCATATTTCTAATACGCTTCTCTGATACAACGGGATTAGAAGCGCGTTTCCAGATTTGCAAAATTTTGGGAACTATTTCATCAGAAATTGCGATCACCGATGGGTCCTTTTTGTGTATCCCCTTCAAGTTCTAGCGAACAAATACAACCTGATATATTGTTTCTATCTGAAACACAAGTCTCCTCGGAAAGCTCCGAGTCACCCGACTTGCAATTTCCTCAATACCATCTTCACTCTAACTTTCGATATAAAGGAGGCGTATGTGCCTACATCAAGGACAGAATTGCTTGCAAGAGGGTTTCTTCCTTAGAAAATAAAAATGTTGACGTGATTTGGTTTAAACATTCTGGTCCTAATTTTGTGAAATTCTACTGTTGCATTTATAGGTCTCCTAATGACAGCAACTTTCAAGACTTCTTCGATTACCTTAGTATGAAAGTTGACTATCTCCTGTCTCAGTTTCCATCTTGCGATATCTCATTTGTAGGCGATTTCAATGTTCATAACTCTAATTGGCTTCAATTTTCATCTACTACAAATCCCGCTGGTCATAGTGCAGAAACATTTGCTATTTCATGTGATCTCACACAAATGATTTCTGAACCCACAAGAATCCCTGATAACCCTAACCATACTCCACATCTTCTAGATCTCTTTCTTACATCAAACCCTCTTGTTTATAAAACTTCCGTTCTTTCGCCTTTAGGTCTTTCCGACCATTGTCTAATAAAAATCATTTCTACTGTACCTAATTCCACTGTTGTTCGCAAAACCGATAGAACCTTGTGGTGTTTTAAGTCAGCTCGATGGAGTGATTTACGGGATTTCTTTGCAACCTTTCCATGGCGTGAATATTGTTTTAAGTCGTCCTCTTCTTCGGACATCGCTCTTTCAGTATCTGAAGTCATCCTCATGGGAATGGAGTTATACATTCCGAAAAACAGTACCGTGTAGGTCATTCACGTTCCCAACCCTGGTTCAATAAGGCTTGTTCTGATGCAATATCTTTAAAAATAAATGTTACATTAAATGGAAATCTAATAAATCGGTTGACAGTCATGTAGAATACGTTGGTGCTAGAAATATCTGCAAAAGTGTCATCACTAAAACTAAAAAGTTGTTCGAACAACGAAAATGCAATGAACTAGCTACATCTCCTTTAGGCAGTCGTAAATTTTGGTCTTTAGCAAAAGCCATTAGTAAAAACTTTCGAACATCTTCATTTCCTCCCTGACATCTATTGACGGATCGGTAGTTGCTGATTCTGTAGACAAAGCCAACGTTTTTGTGGATTTGTTTGCATCAAACTCGTGTCTCAATGATTCTGGAAAAGATGTGCCCCTAGTCAACTCTTCTTCATACGTTATGAAACCAATTCATTTTCGGTACAAGCTCTTGGAATCGATCATCAGTAGGCTTGATCTCAATAAGGCGACTGGCCCAGACGGTATCCCAGCTATTGTCTTCAAGAAATGTTCCCCCGAACTAGTAACACTCCTATCTAAGCTCTATACGATCTCTATATCTTCTGGGAATTCCTTCATCATGGAAGTTAGCAAATGTTCAACCTATTCCCAAAAAGGTGATAAGACCGATCCTCAAATTACAGACCAATTGCCATCACTTCCATTTTGTCTAAAATCATGGAAAAAGCCATCAATCAGCAACTGCTCACGTTTCTTGAAACTAACAAACTCCTTAGTGACCATCAATTGGGTTTAGGCAAAGTCGTTCAACAGGCGATCTTCTTTCATATGTGACCCAAGTTTGGAACAATACAGTAGAGCAGTCCGGTGAAACAGTTGTAGTCGCTTTAGATATCTCAAAGGCATTTGACCAAGTTTGGCATAAGTGTTTACTTGCCAAACTCACCTCGTTTGGGTTAAATGATGCGCTCATCAACTGGGTTTCTAGTTTCCTTGATGAAAGACGAATACGTGTCGTAGTTGATGGCTTTTTCAAAAGAAGTTAGCATTAACGCGGGCGTACCACAGGGATCCGTTATAGCGCCTACACTTTTCTGCTGTACATAAACGACCTTATTTCTTCAACAAATAACCCCATCCATTGCTTTGCTGACGATAGCGCTCTTCACTGTAGTTCATCTCAGTCTACTCATAGTGATAATCCACCTTCTATGTCAAATCAAGAAATTAAAGCTGAAATGGCAAATTCAATCAACAAAGACATTCAACGTATTCTCGAATGGGGAAGCAATAATTTAGTTAAATTTAATGCTAACAAAACTCAGTGTTGCCTTATGTCCGCCAAAAAAGATCGATCATTTCCTGTTGTAAGTATGAATGGCTCAGTTCTTAAGTTTTCAGACTCTATTACTCTGTTGGGTATGACTGTATCTTCAAATCTCTCATGGGTTGACCATCTTCTGTCAGCTACCAAAACAGCTGCTCGTAAAATAGGCTTTTGTACAGATCTAAGCAGTACTTTACCTCTCGACAACTCCTTTTGCTGTATAAGGCCCAAATTCGGCCTCATCTGGAATATAATTCTCACCTTTGGGTTAGTGCTCCCCAATACGCTCTCGATATCGTTGATCGTATTCAAAAGAGAGCGATTAGGCTTATAAATGACCCGTCTTTAACTTCTCACATACAGTCCCTTGAGCATAGAAGGATGGTTTCAGTTCCTTCTTTGTATTATCGTTATTACAACGGCTATTGTGCTGGTGAATTACATTCTTTGATACCATCTCCGGCTATCTTTGCGAGAAACACTTGGTTCGCTCAACCACATCATCAGTATGCAGTACAAATCTCCACTTGTCGTACCAAACGGGCGCAATCCACATTTTTCTACACGGCTTCTAAACTCTGGAATGATCTCCCTAGTTCCTGTTTTCCTCTCACTTAAGATATGAGAAAATTTAAGGTAACTGTTCATAGGCATCTATTGGCAATTCATTATCCCTCTATCCATCCTCCTAAGTGTTCCTGAGTGCTTTAGCACGATAAGCCTTATTTAGCCTGTTCAGGTCCACAATCATAAAAAAAAAAATATGCAAATAATATTTCATTAGATCTTCAAATGTGGGCAAAACATTTTCATCCAGTTCCTTGGGATATCCAAAAATGGGGCACTCGTCACTACTTCTTGTTCCCTTTTTAGCAAGTTAAAAAAGTAAAAATATAACTGCAAGCGCCAAGCATATCAATTCATTAATACTAATATTTACCTTAGGATGATTAGAAATTACAACGTTCATAAATTAAGTACCAATATTCTAATACGTCATACGAGTATTTTTAAACAACAATCTAAAAACACTACCTACTTAGATAAAGTACTAAACCAGACTAAATGAAATTAGCCGAGTTAGCAGCGCTCGACAAGATAGCAATAAAGGTGGGGTCTGACAAATGCTGCGCCTTCCGTTCCCCTCGCTCCAACCTAAAAGCATGTAGTGCGCAAGCGCTTACTATTGCAACAAAGTGTATCATTCATAATGGTCCGTACTGATTTTTGAATAAAATCGTTTTTGAATCAAATATTTTTACACTTTAGCATTTTTCTTGTTAATTGCTTTTTGTTGAAAAATATCTAAAATTGAGCATTTTTGACAGGCTGGCGGCACCTCAAAAATTTTTAGTAACATGCTCTAATTTTTTTTGTAGGACTAGTATAATCGTAAGATACTAAAACACCCTAACCCATGAACAATTTTGCACACTAGTTTTTGTTAGAAAAATTCAAATGTACCCATAAAATGTCTTAAAATTTGGGCTTTCAAGCTTCCGGAGGCACCTGAAGCCATTTTTTTTAACCCAAATATTACGTACGTTATTTAAACGTCAAAAGGCAACTTTCCCGCACTACCCCTAAATGAATTTCAAAAATAAGTGTTTTTCGTTCCACCCTATTGGACATGTTGCGTTTTGAAAAAAATATTTATGTGAAAAACTAAGAAAACAGCAAATTGAAAAACAGATTTGAGAAAATATCTTCAAGAAATATTATGAAAATAAAAACACCAAAAGGTTATGTTAATTATTATCTTTTTTTTTCATTTGTAGCGAGCCAATTCTTGTCTGTCGTTACCTTAATTTAATTTAGAACTTTGTATTATTATTGATATTTTTATTCACATTACCTTAGTATTTTTAAACATTTCTTTTTTCGTTTAATAATTAAATTTTTATATCGCAATATTTTCTCTTCAGTCTACACAATTACGAACGTCCCTGTGTATATTTTAGACATTCAATTTTAGTTCTATGCGCAGGGTGAGTTGAGCATGTTTGAGGCATTTCCGTTTATCATGTCGTGCCTTTAAGACGTTATCTTTTTTAAGTTTTGCTTCCCTTTTATAAGGGAAACAAGAATCAGAATGAGAATCAGAATAAGGAATAAGAATACAGTTTATCTTAAGAAAAAGCTTTTATTTTGGTAAATTTACGTATCATTGAGTGGCGTGGTTATGACGTCACGAGCTTAACTTTGTTAAAATGGCAGATTAATGCAACGCCATCTTTATGAACATAATGGAGATACCTTTGTTTTGCATCAATCACATATGCTGTTATACATATTCAGAGTTCGTTATATCTTTCAGTTGTTGTAGGGTCAACAACATTTGGTGCCAATAATTGAATGTTCCTATATGCTACCGTTCATCTAATTTTTATGTTGAAGACATAGGAAAGTTGTAGTGCCTTCCCATACGTTTATGTTTCGTTTATTTGTACGTTAGTTACAAATGGAAATTACCTTTACATTATCGTATATTTGTCTTGGAATTGGAAATGAAAATTCTCAAGCCACAGTTCGTTTAAGACGAGATTAAAATATTTGTTTTGTACAAGTAAGTACTTATCCTTTTAGTGCAGCTAAGTAAATAACAAATCAGTTAGTGTTATTTTGATACGGTTAAAAAAAGGAACAGTTGAGTCCTGCTCCTGAAATAAAAACATTTGAGTTCATAACCTATCACAACTGTAATTTGTTGACATGGGTCAATACACGTTTCATTATTGAAAACATTTTGAATAGATTGCATTTTGAATTCTAAGTATACATAAATTGTAAGCTTATCTACAGTGTTTAATTTAGTGATTTTAAGATTGTAATGCAGTACAAGAAGTATCGTTTTAGTTATTTTATTCTGATTTCATCAGACATTTTGCTATATTAAATATACATATAAATACAGATGTTTAGTGCTTATTCAGATTACCTATTATGCTTTGAGATACAACCTTTCTCAATTTTTGTTGTATTTTATTTATTAAACCTAGAAATTGAGTGGTGCCCAATTAAAACAAATGCTAATACTGATTATATCTGTGAAAATATCTCTGCTTTCCTCACACCTGATGAACGAGTTCTCAATTTCATTAGGTTTTATAAGTTTGTACCTCACTGAGCTAGACCGTGGTGCAATTTACCTTTATAACAACCACACTTATTATTTTTTATTTTTTTATTTGTTATACATTACAACAAGAAAGGTAAAACGAAGTAATGGTAATTAGAGAAACACAACAAACAAACTTAATCTTTTTACAACTTCAGTTCAAAATCTTCCTCTAGACAAGCACATTCAGTGTCAGTCTCATCATCAGTGTGTGGTGGATCAGAGGATTTAATGATTTAATAATTCGAAAATACCGGAATGAGGGCACTTAAAAAGGAATAAAAATTTGAAGAAGACACATTTACCTGGTAGTAGAATGAGGGCACTTGAGGGCAAACGACGCCTTTTTGGCTGGGGTTAAGAGTGCGGGGAGGGTGTGGGTATAGTCACCTAACATTTTAGCCCCTAAATAAGGTTTTTTGGCAACCCCTGAAGGGTAATTAAATGCGCGCGCATGAAGTGTTCAGATTGGTGGCCTGGGGTAGGCCACGCCCCTTAGTTTATGATTCATAATTTTCAACCTTTGGTGGTATTTTTACCCCTAATTAGTGACCTTTTGACTAGGGGCCGGTTTCTTTTCGGGGGTGATTTTCAACCCTTGGATAGAATTTTCAGCCCTTGACGGTATTTTCAACCCTAATTAAGAGCCTTTTTGGCTGGGGTTAAAGGTGCAGGGAGGTTGTGGGTATAGTCACGTAACGTTTTAGCCCCTACTTAATGCCTTTTTGGCAACCCCTGAAGGGTAATCAAATGCGCGCTCATGAAGTGTTCTGATTAGTAACCTGGGGTAGGCCACGCCCCTTAGTTCCGCCCCCTGTTAAAATCCTTTTGGCAATATTAAGACCTCTTTGGTAGTCCAGTCCTTTGGTTAGGGACGCGGGATGCTAACGTGGCTCTAGGGTAAGGGGCATGGGTAGTATCTTACGTCCTTTTTGGCTGTGTTAAGGCGTGGCTAAAACTAGATGAGGACCTTTTGGCTTCATTAAGGAGGGGCTAAGACTAGACTACGTCCATTCTTTTACCTGATTGGTTGTATGTGTGGTCGGTCCTCTGGCTTCTGATTGGTCCTTAACCCTACCACTCGGTCGCTGTGCTCTGATGAGAGGACCAAGTCTCTGCATTCTGATTGGTTATGGCGGGAAATTTTAATTTGTATTCTAAAAGAGGGCTCTAATGCCAACTTGTAAGGCAGGTATAGGGCTTCGCAACTTGCTCTCGGGCCCCTGCCCCAAACTAACTTTTAAGGTAGGACATCTGGGCTTTATCCCACTGTTACGCACAATATATTTTGGTTTTAATTATGACTTTGTTTGTAGAACCATCTTGTGTATAGACTAATTAATGTTTTCTGTAATGGAGGTGGCCCACATAACGGTATGCTATAAAACTACACACAGATCACTATAATGGTTATGGGGGGAAATTTGAAATAAGATGCCCTAGTTCTAACTTGTGAAGGTATAAGACGTCTACACTAGCTTTCGAAGTCCTCCGCCATTAATCTATCCTAACATTGTATGTATGGAGAGACGAGACAGGCGCGAGAAACGAAAGAAGTGTGAGAAACGAGGGAGGCGAGAGAGACCAGACAGACGGGAGAAGCGCGAGAAACGAGCATACACCTCTAAAAATACGTTTTACAGTTAAATTGCATGTAAAATAACAAATATAAGCAAACTGGAAATCAAACCTCGGTCTCAAACGGATCAGGGTCAGTCAAACAAATCAAGCAGATTAATCTCAATCAAATCAAGAAGCTATGCTAACAATTCCTCATAACCTTCAAGTAACGGTTCTCCCACTGTATATATCTAACTACTATGAGTGACCGCTTACTTTGTAGATAAGGCTAATTGACACCCAGAGCTGATACTCTCCCTAAACGTGAGGACACCTTCGTGGGAAAATAGTCGATCATCCGCAAATCAAACTCAATCAAATTATAACTTACATCTTACAAACCCAATTTCCATTTCAAAAATACCGCCTTGAATTAAGTTATATCCTACAAAATCAACCCTCATTTCAAAATACCGGTTTGCTTTAAGTTACGGTTTGCAAAATATTGACGTAAAAATCAACCTTCAGTGCGAAAATCCCTAGCAAAAAATCATGCAAAGCAGTGTTTCTAATGCTACACACACACACACGCACACGCACACGCACACGCACACGCACACACAGTTGTACCACAAAGCAAATTAACGTATCACCCTATTGGTAAGTTTTGCATACAGTGACAGAAACAGTTAAATTAGTAAAAATGTTTATACAATAACAAATATAACCATACTTGAAAGCAGTCCTCTACATTATTTTACTCACTTAACATCTGTTTTATCGGAAATACCACCGTCAAAAATGGCCTTAGGTTTATAACAAGTTAAGGTATAAGGGTTAAATCAAAACGATCACTTACCCAACGCCTTGACAAGGCTGGTTTTTGCTTTTACACTTACGACACATGCATTTACCACGTTTTGTCAATATAAATTACTTAATGCTTTTACACAATTACTAATATAAAATAGTTAACAACTTTCGCTATTCAATTTCTTCTACCGTATCTGGGAAAACCCCCAAATTATATAATTACGAGAAAGACAAATAGACCTTGAAAAATGCAATTGTGATGTACATGTTCTTTGTTCATAACTAATTAGATTACACTTATTTTTAAAAGTAGATTTGTTTGGTTGACGGTAAACGAGTAGACCTTTGCTTTTGAGAAACTGAGTGAAATTTGAAATTGACCTCAGGAATTTGACCATTTGTTCATCTAACACCAGACATTTGTCTATTTTGAATAGCGACTTATACAAAAAACAACCTTCATTTCAAAACGCTGACTTGGTTGAAGTTGCAGCTTGCTAAAAACAACTCTGACTTCAAAAACAGACTCCAATTCAATTGAATTAAGCTACAAGTTGCAAAAACTAACCCTCAACTCAAAAAATACCGACTTCTGACAATACTAACACTAAGCCGTAACTAAAATGCATACTGACTCATAAGACACCGTCAAGAAAATCGATTAATTGTTTTGTCTGAGAACACTACAGAATTTAATTATGAGTCGTAAATGTTAAATGGCTGTTATTGATTTCGCCCTTACCCTTAGAAGGACAGCTTGTTTTGTTTTTGCATTAAATAGAACAAGCCCGACAGAAGCTGATTTCAAATCAGTATCTTAGACTTGTACCGCGTTTTTCTTTTTGTTATTTTATAAACATTTTTGCTAATTTAACTGTGAAACGTATTTTTACCAGTGTCTGCTCGCAAAATCTCAGGTTAGATCAATATACATACAATGTTAGGTTAGATTAATAAACGCACGGTTCAGGTTAGGTCAATGTTCCCGCGAATTGAGAGCAATTCCGAAAGCTAGCTCATAAGACAGAGGCAGATTGGTATGTTTGTGACGCCATCTAGTGGTGCATTTTTAAACTAACAAATGTTTTCTGTAATAGAAGTTGATCATTCACGTCTCTCTCTCTCTCACACACACTTATCTAGTTTCTCGCACTCACTCATAGTAGTTAGGTATATACAGTGGGAGAATCGTTACCTGAAAGTTATGAAGAATTGTTAGCTGCTTGATTTGATTTCCAGTTTGTTTATATTTGTTATTTTACAGGTGATTTAACTGTAAAACGTATTTTTAGAAGTGTATGCTCGTTTCTCGCGCTTATCCCGTCTCTCTGGTCTCCCTCGCCTCCCTCGTTTCTCACACTTCTTTCGTTTCTCGCACCTCAATCTGGTCTCTCGCTTCTCTCGTTTCTCGCGTCTGTCTCGTCTCTCCATACATACAATGTTAGGTTAGATTAATGGCGGAGGACTTCCGAAAGCTGATGTTGACGTCTTATACCTTCACAAGCTAGAGCTAGGACTGATATTTCAAATTTCCCCCCGTAACCATTACAGTGATCTGTATGTAGTTTTAAAGTATATCGTTATGTGGAGCCACCTCTACTACAGAAAACATTCATTAGTTTATACACAAGCAGATGGCGCCACAAAAAAAGTCATAATTAAAACCAAAATATATTGTGCGTAATAGTATGTAGAGGCCCAGATGCATACGTCCTGCCTTAAAAGTTAGTGTTAGACCCTTATTTCAAATTTCCCTATAACCATTGCAGTGATCTGTGTTTAGTTTTAAAACATCCCGCTAGATGGAGGCAGCTATATTACAGAAAACATTCATTAGTCTATACACAAGTAGATGGCGTCACAAAGTCATAGTTAAAAACAAAATATATTGTACGTAACAGTGGGTTGAGGCCCAGATACATACGTCCTACCGTAAATATTAGTGTTAGATCCCTTATTTCAAATTTCCCCATAACCATTACCGTGATCTGTATTCAGTTTTTAAATATCCTGCTAGGTGGAGGCAGCTATATTACAGAAATCATTCATTAGTCTATACACAACTAGATGGTGCCACTAACAAATTTTAAAATTTGTAAGCAAGGGGGCCGCAACAATGGCACTAAGACCCGAAAACAAATTCCAAAGACCTATACTTGTCTTACAAGTTAGCATTAGGGCCCTTTATTAGAATATAAACTCAAATTTCTCGCCACAACCAAGCAGAGTGCAGATACTTAGTCCTCCCATCAGAGCACAGCGACCGAGTGGTGGGTTAAGCACCAATCAAAATTCAGAGGCCCGACCACATGTACAACCAATCAGGTAAAAGAATGGGTGTGGTCTAGTCTTATCCCCTCCTTACTGAAGCCAAAAGGTCTTTATCTAATCTTAGCCAGGCCTTAACAAAGCCAAAGCCTTAGCTTACTATCCATGCCCCTTACCCTAGGGTCATGTGAGCATCTCACGCCCCTAACCAGAGGTGGACTGCCAAAAAGGCCCTTAATATTGCCAAAAGGATCTTAGCTGGGGCAGAGTCTATGCACAAATCAGAAACTATGGGGTGTAGCCTACCCCAAGCCCACCGGTCAGAACATTGCACGCGCGCCCGTTTGCCTACTCTTCAGAGGCTGCCAAAAATGCCTTAATTAGGGGCTAAAATGTCACGTGACTATACCCACACCCTCCCCGCACCCTTAACCCCAGTCAAAAAAGCTCTTAATTAGGGTTGAAAATACCGTCAAGGGCTGAAAATTCTGTCGAAGGGTTGAAAATCGCCCCCGAAAAGAAATCGTCCCCCAGCCAAAAGGTCACTAATTAGGTATAAAAATACCACCAAGGGTTGAAAATTCCGTGTAGGGGTCCCCGGAAAGAAGCCGTCAAAATAGGGGTGGGAAATGGATACGGCCACGTAGGCGTGGCTTCCTTCAGACGCAGGCATCGCGACGCAGGGCGTCGTTTGCCCTAAAGTGCCCTCATTCTATTGCCAGGTAAATGTGTCTTCATGATACCATTGATCTCCAAATGCTTGCTTGAGAAGGGTATTTACCGCTTTTCCCTTATCTTGGGTTATGCCATGCCCACATGAATCTTCATAGAGCTTTGCATTCTTCAACTTTTTACCCCTTTTTAAATAACTTGCAAAATTCTTTGATGCATCATTAATAGTAGTAGTTAATTTCAGATTTCAAAACTATTTGTTTTTTCCCTTGGTACAATTTTTTCTTAATGTATACTCTTTTCTGTTCGCTAATTCCGTCTATCTTCTTAAATATTTCAGGTTATAAACCGACCAATCATTTTCCATTTCTCTAACAGTGCCAAATTTAGAGTAGATTTACGTAGTCCTCCGAGAACACAATTTTTCATGTCGTTTGGGTTCCTTTTCAACTCTGCCGAAAACACAATCTACTAGAAGGTATGAATATCCCCCAACAGGAAAAATGTATTTTATTGATTCGACTGATTTTGCAGACAATTTCAAAAGCCAAAGCATCAACATACGTAAAATATGGGAAATCTCATTATGTTCCCCTGCAACCGTCAGAAAAAGTGTAATTGTTTAACATTTCCATCAAAATTAAAGTTGGATAATAAGTACATTAAATCAGATCCAACTTCATTAGATCCACGTCCACTTTTCACTTCGGTGCAGGTAGAGAAGACGGATGTTTACCTCCAATATCAACTACACAAAATGAATAAAATGCAATCTGCAGAGAGTAATACACTTCTTGGATAGGGAACGTTAGCAGATTTGGAACTTGCTGCATATCAAGGCAAAAACCGACAGTATTATCGGAAGTTTCTTTCATTAATGAATGATTATTTGGCGCTAATCTTGTACACTCTTAGATCCCAAATGTTAGAATTGTTTCTTCCTGTTCTATTACAAATTTTATTCTGTTTTTAATTCTTTCACAATAGCTACAAGGTGATCCGAAACCCAGATTAAACTGACACGAAGATATTTTGTGGAAGTATGCACAACTTACTTGATAAGTTTTGGTTTGAGCCTGATTGTACATTTTCCACATCTTCTTTATGATTAGAGTGACTGGCAAATACAAACGACGGGCCTTATTACGAGCGTAATGACTTTCTTGGCCCTTGAAAGATTTTACCCGTCTCGTTTCTGAACAGGCTTTTGGCAATTGACAAATCGATCACCACCCCTTTTTTACTTATTTTGGTTACCCTGTTGTAAATTTTGTAGCTATCAACATAATTCTACGCGTCGACGTCCCAAATGCATTTGAAAAAAAAATTTGGGCATACAGAATAAGTTTTGAATTAGCTTTGTTTTTGGTCTACGAACATATCTTTTGGAACATCAATACATTGATGTTTTATTATCGCAACTACCATGACTACATTTTGATCTACAGTTACGTAATTCAAGATCTTTTGGAGCATATCTACAATATTAACAATAATAATAATAAAACTGCAGTATCAAAAACAATACAAAATACTTATTTTGTGCTTCCTACCCTCACATATTTTTTTGATTTTCTTTTTCTAGTGCCTCTGCCTTCGCTATTTTCACCGACTATCAGGCCACCATTCTCATCAATGGTTATCCATTTCATTCAATAAAGAACTTCTACAAGCAATGATAAAACACAAAACCATATAAAAGAGATATAAAAATACAAATCTCTTTTCTATGCACAAAACTGCTGTCGATACACTAGCACTGAAATATGCACTAAACAGCTGTGAACTAATCGCATGCGCCATAAGAATACATGAAAAATGGATATGTTGCGGTCTGAAAATAACAAAGTTGTGGATATGTTGCGTTTAGAAATTAGAGGCGTGCATTCATAATACATTTACTACATGATATGTTGCGTTTTGATACTTTCTAAACTCGCCATCGTGTAGAAGAGCGCCGAATACCCCTAGAACCATATATAACCCGATTTTGATATTTTGTGGATTTGGTGCATTTTGAAATGAGATTGCTCCTCATATTAACTACAGAAAAATTTAATATGAAAAGAAATAGTAGAAATTAAAGTTATTAATAACAATTGTTATGGTAAGCGTAGGATTGAAACCGAGCCTATATCACTCTTAGTCCCACACGTCAGTAATAACCCATGAAGTTTTGTGAACTTAGGATAAAGGTTCGGTAAAAATAACGTATTTAGTTTAAATGTGGGTGGTACACCTAAAGTTGATGTTGGGAATAGTTTATTTGACGAACATATTTTATTTTATAATCTAATTTTGTAACAAGCCGCTTAATGCTTAATTCTTCAATTACCTCCTATCAATTTGCCACCTTCTTCCGTTACGCATTTTAGTTCCTATAAAAACAAGCTGTAGCAGTTTTTTCCTCAGAATACTCTTCGATTCGCCCGAATTTTTGCCGGATTAAAACCTAATATACACATCAGCTGCTATGACTAAACCATGCGAATCCGTAACTAAAATTACGTCTTCACCAGTTTCTAGATCTAAGGACCATTTAGACGACACACACACACTCATTTTACACGCCGCTTTCAACGAAAATTTTACCTTTTCCTTTTCTTGCGGCTCTATCCTTTTGTTGTAAGTTTTAATAAACTAACCTAAAACAGATCTCCTTTCCTTTCCGAGTTCTAGGTGAGAAACTACATAACCCAAAACCTTTTTCTACTTAAGTGACAAGCCTAGAGTTAAGGGATTTTGTATATAATTGTCGCCCAACATAGGGCGCGAAAATATTTTATTACATACAAATAAACTGCCACTACAGAAAAAGAAGATTTGGTACAATGTAAGTGTGTTAAAAATTAAGTACTAAAAATTATTTTCCAGAATTTCATACAAACTACATATTCCAATTTGTAAATATGCTTAAGCGCGATACACCTGCGCAAGAAGTTACTGCGCAACATGCGCAATAAACTTCTGCGCAACCACGAAAAAAGTTATATATATATATATATATATATATATATATTGGATTACTCAGTGGCTCAGCGGTAAAGGTGACAGACTAGTAAGTGAAAGGCACCAAGTTCGAATCTGAGAATAGTCAAGTGCTTGGGAAAAAATTATATATAACATATGAATTCGACTCAAGTTCGAAAACAGTCCTTCTCAGGACTAAGTCTGATGACGGGAGCAGAGTCCGCTTCCGAAACGTCGCGCTCAAAAAGCATAAACTGTGGAAATAGGTCGTTCAACTCCACTGATAGGAAACCACAGTTACAAAACACTTATAATACAGAATTAGTAACTCGGTACGGCCCAGAAGTCAAACAACTTTTCAGAAAGCTTGAAACATCAATGAACTGGCTAGCACTAGAGGAGAACCACAAAACCTTCCTCTGAAAAGCCCGTGATAAGAACGTAATACCCACTGGGCTCAACATCAAAACTCCGATACGCAGCCGGAAAATATCACTAATCGCAAAGAGAGCTAGCGAAGCGTTAGTCAAAAAATGAATCAGACATCACCGTTTCAGAAAGTACCAGCTCGAACACCAATCCAACGAGATTAGAGAAACCATTCGAAATCGAGTGAACGAACAAGTCTTTGATAGGATAAATACGGCTACCAGAAGTAAATATTCGAAGACCAAGGCAATGCACAAGGAAATTCAACAGAAGAAACTCGAAAAGCTAAAGAAGAAAGAACCAACCAACATCAATCGAAAAAACACTGTCATAAACATCTCTAAACGACAGTTGAACGAAAGTGAAATGCAGATTCTGGACAAAGGCTTGAACTATGCGATAACACTGAGGTATATTCCGAAAGCAGATTTAATAACCGCAGTCGCAGGAACAGCTATAAAATTAGATCCTGAAAAAGCCGAATAATACAGAAGTAAGGTGAGATCGGTCCTAGATTCATCTAGGCGAACTAAACCTAACCTCTCTAACCTAGAAAGGAGAGCGGTCATTTCCCTTAAGAATGACCCAACGATCAAAATTCTCCCGGCAGACAAAGGAAACGCGACAGCGGTAATGGATATGAACACTTACAACAGTAAGATCCAAGAACTACCAGATGAGGGCGAGTACAAACAAATACCAAAAGACCCCACACCATCAATCGAAAGACCTGACGCTGGCAAAACATAAGGGGGAGTTCTCCGACTACCAGAGAACTAGACTTACCCCACACCACAGCAAACCTCCGCATCTGTATGGCCTACCAAAGATTCATAAGCAAAGAATTCCTTTGAAACTAATTGTGAGCTAGAGAAATACACCTTGCCACCCATTAGCACACTATCTGCTAGGTATCATCACATCCTTATCGGAAAAAACCGAGTCTATGGTCAAGAATACGCAGCACTTCGTGGAAGCCATCAGAAACTTTCAACCAAACCACGAAGAAATACTGGTAAGCTTCGACATTGTGAGTCTATTCACAAATGTGCCTACCGATAAGGCACTAACTATCATAAGAGACAATCTGGAAAAACATGAAACGTTAGACGAACGCACGCAACTCTCGGTAAACACAATAATGGAACTTCTGACTATATGCATTAGAACTACATATTTCCAGGTAGAAGACAAATTCTACCAACAAGAGTTTGGAATGCGATGGGTTCCCCACTATCACCCATAGTGAGCAATATATATATATATATATATATATATATATATATATATATATATATACAATGTGTCCGCTAATTAATGGTACACAGCAAAACTGGATATTCCTTGGTTAAAAATATTGCGATTTAGCCAAACTTACCTTAGCCCAAAAGTTGATCACAACCGAGATACAGGGTGTTACAGTGTTAATTCGCAATTCGTTTTTTCTTAATAATTTATCAACAGGGCGACATAACCGCACAAAATTAGATACGTGGGGGTTTTCGGGGGTGAAAAATTCAAATCCGTTCTTATTTTGGACGCCACTTGTAGAGGCCGCCACTTACAGTACATTACATCTATTAAAAATGTCCTAATTTTTTTGTATCTCCCTGTATTAGCCTAAATATTAAAGATTATGAATTTTCCATCTTTTTTACAAAAAAAAGTTATACCTTGTAAATGTCTCTCCGAGTGACCGTTTTCAAGATATCAAGAAACAGCCAGATTTTAAAATTTTCAAGAATCTCTATGATCGACTGGGAGAAAAAGGCTCGTTATAACTCCTGACCAGGAAGATGAAATTCTGATTCGTGTAGCTGAAAACAGTGAACTAAGCACAAGACACCTTGCTGCGAGAACTGGCTTAGGTAAGTCCACTGTTCACAAAATTCTTACTGAAGAGACTGTATCCATTTCATTTCACGCCTGTACAAAATTTACTGCCAGCTGATTTGCCAGCTAGACTGGCATTCGCTCTTTTTTGTCGTATCCAGCACAATGCCGACCCATTGTTTTTAGACAAAATATTATTTACCGACGAAGCAACCTTTACACGTAGAGGCGTTTTTAACTTTAGGAATAAAAATTCGTGGGATTTAGAAAATCCACATTTAGTAGCCGAACATCACTTCCAACATGAATTTAAAATTAATGTTTGGTGCGGCCTTATTGGTAACCATGTATTGGGTCCCTTCGAATTACCTACTAATTTAAACGGCGAAATCTACCTTAATTTTCTGCAAACTCAGTTACCCGAGTATTTTGATGATTTGTCCCTAGAACTAAGACAAAACATGGTGTTCATGCAGGATGGAGACCCTGCACATTTCTCTAGACGTGTCAAAGACTATCTAAATGTTCAATTTCCTCATCGCTGGATAGGTCGTGGAAGTCAGACGCCTTGGCCGCCTCGAAGTCCCGATTTCAATCCACTTGATTTTTGTTTTTGGGATATTTGAAATGGCTCGTGTATAAAGAAACAGTGAACACTCGAGAAGAATTATGGCAGAAAATTGTAAATGCTGTCGAACAGTTTCGAAACGATCAGTTATTATTTAGGATAAGACGGTCGTTCAGCAGACGGGTTCTCAAATGTATTGAAGTGAATGGTAATCACTTTGAACAGTTATTGTCGAAAGATGCTCTCTTTTTTTATTAAATGTTAATATTTTTGTATTGCAGTTTTCTTGTTGTTATTTCTGTAGTAATTATAGCATTTATTATTGCATCTGATTTAATCACAACCTAGGTACTACAAGCAAAATTTTACATGTGAGAATTTGAAACGGTGTACTGAATAATTTATACGCAAATATCTTGTAAACGGTCACTCGGAGAGACATTTACAAGGTATAACTTTTTTTTGTAAAAAAGATGGAAAATTCATAATCTTTAATATTTAGGCTAATACAGGGAGATACAAAAAACTAGGTCATTTTTAATGGATGTAATGTACTGTAAGTGGCGGCCTCTACAAGTGGCGTCCAAAATAAGAACGGATTTGAATTTCTCACCCCCGAAAACCCCCACATATCTAATTTTGTGCCGTTATGTCGCCCAGTTGATGAATTATTAAGAAAAAACGAAATGCAAATTAACACTTTAACACCCTGTATCTCGGTTATGATCAACTTTTGGACTAAGGTAAGTTTGGCTAAATCGCATTATTTTTAACCAAGGAATATCCAGTTTTGCTGTGTACCATTAATTAGCGGACACCCTGATATATATATATATATATATATGACATTTTCTTTTTTTTTCCAAGGATATATATATATATATATATATATATATATATATATTATATATATATATATATATATATATATATATATATATATATACATGGAAGACTTTGGAGACCAAGCGATATCCGAATTCACAGAGAAACCAAGGATGTGGCTTAGATACGTGGACGATACTTTCGTAGTTTGGCAACACGGCAAGCATAAGCCAGATGAATTCCTAGATCATCTAAATATCCGCACACCCTCCATAAAATTGACAATGGGATTGGAGTCGGAACAAAAACTGCCATTCCTGGATGTACTTGTACATAGGAATGACAACACTTTCACGACAAGTGTATACAGGAAACCTACCCACACGGGTAGGTACCTACACTACAACTCCAATCACCACAAAAACGTGAAGTTAGGTGTGGCAAAATGTTTGTACGGTGGATCAAAAACAATATGCTCTAAACAAGAGGACCTGAACAAAGAAAAAGAAAATATCGCTAGAATACTCAAAGAAAATAGTTGCCTAAAATAGAAAAAAGAACTTAGTAACCAAAGGGATAAATTGGAAGAAGGAACAGCCAGAGAATGATAAAAAATAAAGCGGAAGAATCCTATACAGTGGAAAAGCCGGAGGCCAAAATTACTGCAGTGAAATGTGGAACCTTCGAAGAAAAGCTTGAAGTAATTAAAAGAAACTGGAAGTTCACGAATAGCATTTATGTCGACAACGATCTAACGTATGAGGAAAGAAAAATTCAACTCGCAATTAGAAAGGTAGCCCAAGAACAAGAGAATAAAGGAAAGAAGACTAAAGTAAGTTACCTCAAACTGAAGGTGGATGGAATTAGATATGAATGGTCGCAGGAAGAAGGTGGAAGTGTGATAAGGGCTGATGTAACAAAAATCAAATCAAAAAACTAGTAAGAAGTGAAGCGACGAACCAACGACGATAGACCTGGCAAGGGAAAAGGATAATAAGAAAGGGAATATGAAAAAATTTAAAAACGGAGGCAGGAAAGCAAGTAGAACAAAAAAGAAAATGAGATTTGGTACCTGGAACGTGAAGTCAATGCTGGAAATGGGGAAAATGGAGGAAATAAGGAAAGAGATGAAGAGGTACAAAGTGGGAATCATGGCTGTACAAGAAACTAGGTAAAGAAGGAAGAATAGACAAGAAGAATTACTCAATGTTATATGCAGGAGAGGAGAAGCAAGGAAGAAACGGAACTGAGTTTATGGCCAATGAGATAAAAGACAGGATTATGGAATTTAAGAGGATAAATGGTAGAATATCATGCCTGAGAATAGAAAATGGGGTAGCAAATATCAAATTTATAAACATATACGCACCGGATGAAGAAAAGGAGGAATTTTACGGAAAAGTAGAGGAGGTCTATGAAAGAATAGGAAATCATGACACCATAATAGTAGCTGGAGACGGTAATGCCAAAATAGGGAAGGAGGAATATATAAGTAATGTAGCAGGGAAACACACTATCCACGAAGTAACGACAGACAATGGAAACAGACTGCAACATGGCAACACAAATGAATATGGTTATAGCAAGTACAATGTTCTAGCACAAGAAAGAACACAAAATAACATGGATGATACCGGGAAAGGCGGAAGGAAATGAAATAGATCATATAATAATTAAAAAGAATAGGCAGGAAATGATACAAGATGTAAGATCTTACCGGGGAACAAGTATAGACACAGACCACCGGTTAGTAATAATAGAAATGAAACTAAGGACAATACAGAAGAGAAAACAAGGTAGAATGGAAATAAAATGGAACACAGAAGAGCTAAGGAAAGAAAAAGGAGAATAGACTATGAAGAGGAAGTAAAAAGACAGCTAAAGACAAAAAAGCAAGACAGTAATATAAAGACGGAATGGAATAACATTAAAAAGAATAAACATTGATGCTCTTTGTGAGATGGCAATGAAGAAAGAGAGGGAAGTAAGACTTAAATGGCTACAAACAAGTAATGAAAATGACTATAGTGAGTACAAACAAAGAAGAAAAGAAGCGGCAAAAGTAAGAAAAGAGAAAAAACAAAAGTGTCTACATGAAATAATGAATGAAATAGAAAATGACAACAGAAATAATACAAACTATATCAGAGAATAAAGAAACAAAAAAGAAGAAGAAATAATCTAACAAACAGAGATATGACAACATGGGAAAGTTATATGAGGGAAATTATTAGAATAGAAGTAAATGAAGGGAGTGAAAGAGAGAGAAATAACGAAGAAATAGAAGACCCAACGGAGGAAGAAACGCATATCATAATTCAAAAGCTAAAACACAGAAAAGCAGCAGATCCAGATAATATACGCATCGAACGGATAAAAAGCGCAGGAAGGGAACTTTTGAACTAATGAAACAAATATGGGCAAAGGAAGTCATGCCAGAGGAATGGAGAGTAGGAATAATAGTGCCGATACCGAAGAAAGGTAATCTAAGGATATGCGAAAACTATGGAAAAATAACTTCGCTGAATACACCATAAAAGATACTGACAGCATTACTTTTAAAAAGAATAAAAGCTGTAACGGAGGAAACAATTGGACAATACCAGTATGGATATAGACAGGGGAAGTCGACAATAGGCGCAATACATGTGATGAAGCAAATAGTAGAGAAGTGTTATGAACAGAATACAGAAATAGAAATAGTATTTAGATTTTCGACAGGCTTTCGACACACTTAGTAGAAACATGATGAAGGCAGACGCAAGGAACTGAAACACTGATAAAGCTGATTGGAATGACGATGGAAGGCTCAAAAGCTGCTGTGATAACGCATGAAGGACTAACGCAAGAAATAGATATAAGAACAGGAGTTCAACAGGGAGACGGATTGTCAACCACACTATTTAATACTGCGATAGAGGGAATTATTAGAAAATGCAACGCTCAATGAACGATAATCGAAAAGTCCGTATAAGTAATAGCTTATGCAGACGACATTTCGGTAATATCAAGAGATAGGAAAAGCTTAGAAGAAACAATACAAATCATTGAAATAGGACTGGAGATAAACCAAAGGAAAACCAGATATATGAAGGTAACAAGGAAAGAGTTAAGAGAAAAGGCAAGAGATATAGAAATTGGAAACTACAGAATGGAAGAAGCAGATAACTTCAAATATCTTGGAACGATAATAAATAATAGAATTGATAGAACGAAAGAAAAAGATCAAAAGGTACAAAACGGGTATAAGGTATACCATAGTAGTGGCAATACGACCGGAAGTAACATATGCAGCAGGAAATATGTGCCTGACAAAGAGAGATAAAGAAAAATTAAAAATTCTCGAAAGAAAGATAATAAGGAAGATATATGAGGGATACAAAATAAATGAAGAACAATACAGAAGATTAACAAGTGAAGAAGTAGATAAAATATTAGAACGTGTGAATATAGTAAGAGTAATGAAATCAAAACGAATTAGATGGTATGGACACATAAATAGAATGAGCGAGGAATCAATAGTTAAAAGAATAACGAAGTGGAAAGCACTAACACGATCAAGGGGAAGGCCAAAACTGAGGTGGGAAGATCAAGTAATTGAGGACATACGTAGCATGAGAGTTACAAGATGGACAAAGAAAATGAAGAACAGGATAGAATGGAGTTGAAGAAGCAAAGAAAAACCCAAACCTGTAGAAGGATAAAGTGCGGTGGAGTGACGACCCATTGTGCTTTTAAAAAGAAAACAGTCTATAGAGCCGAATATAGGGCGGATTCAACTCCAAAGAGTGTATAGCCTTATATATAAATATTTTTTAAAATATTTTTAGGTATTACGAACTGATTCCCCCTCCCCCAACCATTAGTTTAAAATTTGGAAATATTTTGTTTACATATTGTGGATTGCCAATATTTAAATACTAAAGTAGACATATTGGATTAATTCGCAACACAAATCGGTCACCAAGCTATTGAACAGTTGTGCCACCTTTATTTTATTTTTGTGATAAATGTATACAATCACCCTTTGGTTCTTTTAAAACCAGTGTTTAGTACTTTGAATGAAAATTCCATCTAGTTTGGAATGATCATGACAACCGTTTGTGAAAAATAGATAAATAGATAGATTCTTCCAAATTCACAAATGTTTATAGCACGTCAAAAAGAAATAGTAATATAGTACGCACATACCAACTTACCAATTTACAAAATTCAAAACTGCTATACAAGGAGAAAAAATATATATTCATAAAGAACTAACTAATGGCATTCACAACTAAGGCATCAGATTCCACGCAATCACGCATCTGCATTCAGTCACATATATCTGAGCATTTATAATATTCCTCCATAGAACAGAAGGGATGTTCCAGAAAAAAATGTTTGATGACAGTCTTAAATTTATTCTCAGAATATTTTTTATCACATCTGGGATTTTATTATATAAATTATAGTCCAAACTATTCTTGATGGATTTAGTTAATCTAAATAAAGATACAACTAAATTGTCGCACCCAAGAGTGGTTATGATGGTCTGAATATTTGTAAATTGTTTTTTGCGTTAAATGTCTTTCTAACAGTGAATAATACACGTACATTGATGGTAACGTCATGATTCGCAGTTTTATAAACAAAGGTCTGCAGTGCTCATTAGGTTTAACGCTCAGTATCATTCGGACTGCTCTGTTCTGTTCTTAAGCTGTTTTATAAGTTAAATATTACTAGACGAGTGACTGAGCGATCCAACATGGCACTTCCAAGTTAGCCCTTCATCCAAAGTGATACCCAAAAGCTTACAACTTTTACCAGTGATTAGTTTAGTGTTCCTTGTTATTACTAGTGTCTGAGTCTTAGCTTCTTTTAGCCAAAAATTATTAGCAGAGAACCAGTTTTTAACTTGATTTATAATGTCTTTGGCTTATCTATCAAAGTATCAAAATATTTATGTAAATATTGAATAGTATGGGGCCCCAAAACGGATCCCTGGGCCACATCCTGCATAACTTCTTTAAGTTGCGAGCGTTCGCCAGTATCATAAGCTACCAACTGCATTCTATTAGAAAGATATTCCATAATGTGCAAGTTTATGTCTGAGGAGATCATGCGAAACGCAGTCGAAGGCCTTGCTTAAATCGCATGTTGTGAGAACTGAGGAAACATCTGCCTCAAGGCCGTCGACTGCGTTCGTTATAATTACGGCAAGTCCTTGATTGTTTATGAATTTTTACGAAATCCAAATAGTTGTGCTAATAGTAAACCATGCTTTTCAAAAAAATTATATAATCTAGTCTTCAATAGGTCTTCAATTACTTTGCCAAAAATAACAATTATTGAAATTGGTCGATAATTATCAGACATCTTTAGGTCACGTTTTTTGAAAATTGGGATAACTTTAGAAAATTTAAAAACTGTTGGATAAACTTCTTCTTCGAAACATAAATTTATTATTATTATTAATCTATTAACGGGCCTTGCACACTTTTAGTACTGTTACAAGATTACAATAAAGTATCAAAACCTCAAATCGTTAAGTAGTAAAATTCCAAAATATAACAATTAAGTAACAATTTAAAAACTGCTTACATGAATAAAAATTAGACGAAAACATAACCAAACTAATAGGTACAGAATCGTCAGGTACACATTATGACAATACTACAATACTACACACTAAAATCAAGCACAATTTGCTTCAACAGACTCACAAATTTGCCAAAACTTACATTGAAAAAGCCAAGTTATCAGCATAATAATTAGCCAATCGTGGCACTCATCAAATATAAGAATTGATGCCAACATTAGTTGTCTTAAATGGCTGATGAAATATGGCTATTGATCCGGTGCTTCTAACTGGAACTGCCAAAGACATTGCGGAAATCAATGAAGGACAATCGATCATGTGGTTAATGAGTTTAAAAAATAATTTGAGATCCGCCTTCTTACTTTTAAATTAGGCAAAGAAAAAGCCTCTTACAATAATGCAAAATCACAAGAAAATTCACTAATAGGAGGTGTATTAGACTGATATGCTAGATATCGAAGGAATTGTCTCTGCACCTGTTCAATTCTGTGTATATGACAAGTATAATGGGGGCTCCAAACTGAAGAGCAATATTCCAACAAAGGTCTGACAAGAGTACAGCACAGTAACTGAATAGCATTAATACCTTTAAAGTCAGATGTGTTTCTCTTAATCAATCTAAGCATCCTAAGCGCTCTAGAAATCGCAATATCAATTTTATTTACAAAAGAAAGTGTAGAGTCCATAATTACTCCAAGGTCACGAATAGATGAAACTTGGGATCAAGGTGCCACCCTAGTACTATATTCATAATCGACTTTATTACGTTTTTTAGTAAAGATTATGGAGTGGCACTTATTTGATGTTTAGATCCATAGCATTGGTCCCACACCAACTACAAAGTCTGTCCCGTTCAGACTAAAGTTTACGACAGTCCTCTAGAGAAGATACTGTAAGAAAGCATTTCACGTCATCCGCAAAACAAAAGAATTTAGCAAAATCTGAAAGTCAGAAACGTCGTTAATAAATAAAACAAATACGAAGGGTCCAAAGTGGGATCCTTGTGGAACTCCAGAGGGTTGGGAATATTCTTCAACCTATAATTATTAATCTTTAGTTTGAAATCTTCCAGATAGATAACTAGCAATCCATTCCAATAATGTACCCTGGATACCCGCTGTTTCCAGTTTGCTAAGCAGGGTACTGTGATATACCCTATCGAATGCCCTGGAAAAGTCCGTGAAGAGGTTTAATAAATATTCCATTGTCTCTTTTAAAATATGTACATTTAATTCAAAGTAGTTTGGAGCTGAGGAATTTTATATTACAGATGGCTTCAAAAAACTCATCTGGTGAGACAGGTTCCAATAAAAAAAATGTCGTCTAATACGCAAGTCACTAAATTACAAAAAATGGGCTAGGTCAGGACATGGGTAAAAAATATTTCCACTAATCGATTAGAACATAATCAAATAAAACTGATAAACTAGCAATATATCTAAATTGATTTTTGAATTGTCTTCAGAATTGTCCAATAAGTGTAATAATAATTAAGCAAACGATTTCTTTTGAAATACAATGTGTAATAATAATTTCATCATGGTTGAAAGGATTTACGAAAATCTAGAAGGTTTTCACTGGCTTATTGTCAAAAACATAAACAGATAACACGCTGGAATTAGGTAAATACACACCTGTGGTTCATCCGTAAGAGCGGAAATAAAACGAGCTTTTTGACTATAGTCTGTCCAAACCTCCAAGTGCAGTATAGGCTCTTGTGGACTAAATGTGTCTTTTACTAACTTTAGTCATCTATAAATAACGCCATCTTTACCTTCATGTCGATGTTGCCAAACGTAAAATGTCATTTAGCTTAGATTAGGTAAAAAAAGTTCCTTGTCTAAGTCATTTGGGAACACATAACCTCTTTATACTTTCATATTATTGTTCGTTTGCATACGTTACTTTTCTAATTAAACTATAACTCCATTTATAAAAAGTCTTCCTTTTCAGAACTTAGAAACTCAGCACAAACGTCTTTTAAGGTAATAATGAGTATTTTCTATAATTCTGTTATTGAACTTAATTTTGTATAAATTTCTTTAATTCTTCGAAATGAAGTATAAGTTCAAGCTGGCCCTTCAAAACGACGTACTGGAGAATATTTCACCCGTAACGTACTAAATTGTTTCTTTGCCAAACTAAACGCTAGTACATCCGTTAAAGAAGCATGCAAGGCTTTATGTTGTTCAAAACGAAGGATCTATGCCATTAAAAAGAAAAATCAAACTGAAGCAACAGTTAGTCCGAAGAAACGTGCGAAAAGGAGTGCACAAACCAATGATCGCCTTCATGTATGTGACCAGAATACCCAAACTTTTAACTTAACCTTCACGCCATTCCCTTGCGGGGTAGGCAAAACAATCCCTGCCTCTTATTTATTTTTCACTCACAATATTTCTTCATGCTTTCATATCTCCGAATACCTCCCTAGCTTCCGCAAGATTCATACATTGTCTCTGCCCCTTTATTTTTAAAACTCCTTATCTTTCTTTCCACATCATACATTATACTACATTCAGCCAAGTTTTACGCGGCCTACCAGGCACAGCGTTACCTCTAACCTCACACACATATATTTGCTTCCTTAATCTTGCGTTGTTCATTCTCTCAATGTGACCAAACCAACGTAGTGTACTACTTTTATATCTATCCATCATCGTCCTTTTCTCGCCACACTCCTTCATTATGCACTCATTCTTTATCTTGTCCCTTCTCGTTTTACCACATGCGCTTCTCAGGAATCTGATACCCACGGTATTTATTTTTCTTTCTTTCTTTGACATACCCATGTCTCACTTCCATACAGTACTGAAGGGACAAACACGCCATTATAGATTGCTCGTTTCGCAGCTAGACTCATGCTTTCGTTTCTCATTATCGTCCACTTTCCTTCCAGCACTGACCCTTCGTCCAATCTCGCCCTCCATTGTACCATATACCAACTCGTGCGCTTGCTCCATAATTTCATGTTGCAGAGTAAATACTCTACTCTCCTTTCCACCTTCCCCATTGAACACCACAATCTTAGATTTCTTCACGTTTACCTTTAGGTCGATGGTCTCACAGACTGTATCAAATTTCCTCAGAGCAGTTTGTAGCTCCTCCCCACTGTCACTTAATAACATGTGGATTATGCGTAACTTCCAGCATCACGGAGTAAAAGTGACTTTATGTAGCTTAGCTGAATTATTTCAGCTTCGAAACATAAATATCACTTTTACTCTTAATAACATAATATACTATTACTGTCAGAGTGACAAAAAGTTTCAAAGAAACAAATAACTGTATTGATTATCATGCAACTGTAATATTTACTATCAAACCGACAGATCGTTTAAAATTGTAAACTTGAAAAAATATATTTTCTATTAACGTTCATTATATTCTCTTACCAAATATAACACATGTTATGATGAATAATCGATGATACAACGCGTTAAAACCTGTAGAAAATTTCAATTTTCATCAGTTTTAACTCGAGCTACCACCGATAATAATCATAACACTAGTTATATTATCACCGAAAATATCTCAGATATTAACAATTTTAGCTATAGCGAGTACTTTAATACAAATGAAAGAACATAAAGTGTATTTTCAGTTTTTAAAATGAAATACAGGGTGATTAATTTGCAAAAATTGACAAAATCATCTATTCGAGTTTTGGTTCGCTCTATAGGTATTCAATTGGTGTAATAGTAAAGAAATAGCACTTTCTCGTAACACTGTACCAATGTCAAAAAGTTGTCTGGAAAAAATTATTATGTTGTTCGGTCTAGGGTATACAGGACGTTGAATGATAATGATTTTCGTGTACAATTGACCATAACTTTTGAAATACCCTATATAACGTAATGAAACCCTATATTGGAAGTATGGGGCAGATGAGCTTAATCTAAATTTGAAATAATATACAGGTTGTCCCATTTAAAAAAATATGTTTGGCTCACCCTGGTAATATGTAACACCCTGTAAATACGAAAATAATTTTATAATGTGAAGTTTGAAGTTACCTATAATTTTTGTAAATAACTTTTTTTTTGATATCTCCTTTAATAACGGATATATCGTACTTCGACGCACTAATGCCGCACCCTGTATATATATATATATATATATATATATATATATATATGTGTGTGTGTGTGTGTGTGTGTGTGTGTATACAGGGTGTCTCAGAAACATGTTGCCAAACTTTAGGGGGTTATAAAGGCCGATGAATTAAGTACTTTTGCCTTATAAACGTATGTCCGGAAATGAGTCGTTAAGGCACTAGACGAAGAAGTGTTAAAAATTGCAGAATGTTCGCATTTACGACTTTTGTATTTTTAATATTTATTAAATAAGAAAAACAATAAAACATTATATTAGTTGTTCAAAATTGCGGCCATCGACTTGCTGACATGCGGTCGTACGTCGAACCATTGATTGGCGAACTCGATAAAGGATGTGCGGATCTTCCTGAACAACTTGACTCGCAGCCATTATCCTTCCAATCAATTCTTCTTCTGTAGTTACAGGTGTTTCATACACTAATGATTTGAGGTAACTCCAGAAGAAAAAATCGACAGGTGTCAGATCTGGGCTTCGGGCTGGCCAGTTAACAGGTCCACCTCGTCCAATCCACCTCTCAGGAAATTGTAAAGTTAGGTGGTCCCGCACGTTGCGAGTAAAATGCGCCGGAGCTCCGTCGTGCTGATACCACATTCTACGACGAATGTCCAATGGAACATTTTCAAGCAACTCAGTGAGAACTTCTTGTAGGAATGTTAGGTAGATTTGACCATTTAAACGTGGAGGTAGTAGGTACGGTCCAATAATATGATCTACTATGCCAGCCCACACGTTAATAGAGAACTGATACTGGTTAGACTTCTGAAATGTTCCATGAGGATTTTGGTCGCTCCAAATGTGACTATTACGGCTATTGAAGTAACCGTCTCTAGTAAAGCAAGCTTCATCGCTAAATAGAATAACTGAGCTAAAATCGAACTGTCGAGCGCATTTTTCCAAATATCAGCGACAAAAGTTTACTCTTGGACCGTAATCCCGTTGGGTCAAACTGTGTACTTTTTGAGGATGATAAGGGTATAGCAATTGTTCATGAAGTACACGCCATACTGATGCCCTTGTATTTCCAGTTTGATTTGCTATTGCTCGCACACTAGTGGAGGGTTTTTCTTCCACTCGTCGCAATACTTCTTCTTCCATCTCCACCGAACGAGCCGTTCTTTGCTGACCCGTACCTCCATTTCGTTTAAAATTTCCTTTTCTCTTAAACGAAGGTGTAATGAAACGAATAATCTGCGAGATGGATGGCGACGATTGGGAAACCGACCAGCGTAGATCCGTGCAGCTTCCTGCTATTGCATCTTGCTTCTCCATAAATCAGATGCATATCAGTCATTTCCTCAAAACTAAAATGTTCCATAGTAAAGAATTCTTCTTTACTTAAATTATCACTTTAAAATAACAACTATTTGAAATTTACAAAATCAAAGTGACATTCAAAACGTCATTCAAAATTTGAACAATTTTGATAATTGAAGAAAAGTTCTTTTGCTATAAAACATTTCAGTTTTGAGGAAATGGAAAAAGGAAATTTTAAACCAAATATAGGTACAAGTCAGCAAAGAACGACTCGATCAGTGGAGATGGAAGAAAAAACAGAATTTAAAAAAGCTTATCAATGAAGCTTGTTTTACTAGAGACAGTTACTTCAAAGACCGCAATACTCATATTTGGAGCAACCAAAATCGTGTCGATGGCCGCAATTTTGAACAACTAATATAATGTTTTATTGTTTTTCTTATTTAATAAATATTAAAAAATACAAAAAGTCGTAAATGCGAACATTCTGCAATTTTTTAACACTTCTTCTTCGACTCATTTCCGGACATACGTTTATAAGGCAAAAGTACTTAATTCATCAGCCTTTATAACCCCCTAAAGTTTGGCAACATGTTTCTGAGACACCCTGTATATATATATATATATATATATATATATATATATATATATATATATATATATATATATATATATATATATATATATATATATATATATATATATATATATATATATATAATTATACTTTGGATTACGTATTCGATCTAGTTATTTAATTTTATCATTTAAGCTAATAGAACAGTTCCTATGACAGTGGTTACGTTTGGATTTGTTATAGAAAGGGGTTTATTACAAGCATGAATGTCATCTCGTATTTTTCCTGCAGTTACAGACACGTATTTATGATTGATTTCTTTACCCCGCGCTAGTGTGGGATAAAATAAGTTATTTTTCTAGTTCTCTATAATTCATTGTTATTGCAAAGATTTTTACCTGTTTGTGTTCTATCCTTAGACAAAAGGGTGATATTTACGCTTTAAGTTTACTTTACAATTTTACCGGTTTTAACAATCACATCAGTTATGGGTTTAAAGAGCCGTATTTTTTCGTAGAAATTGAATACTATAGCAATCCTAACTGTTATTTTCGCGCCTTTTTCAACTAAAGAGCCCTTTACACGTTACAAAACTTCTACTGGTTAGATTTTTATTAGGTATCTTTGTATATTATTATTAATATTCAAACCGCTGCGCTCTGGGTATATAAATCTGTTCAGAAGCTTACCCTTATTTTATTGATTTAAAACCCAAACTATTATTCGGCGAAACGTGCATGACCCTTTTATTATAAATATTCCACCAACGATGAACAGTATCCTTTGTGCTGTTAATAGTGATGATAATTTACCAAATTTTAAACGCAGTACACTTTTCAACTTCTGAGGCGTAAAAGTATTCTTACTGAGCGTGATGATATAAGATGGAGTCATAAATACTTACGATGCGTTAGAAAGTTCAGAGAATAAGGTAGTTCACAGTAATTTTATTATTATTAAATTATTTCTAATTACATGCTTAATGTCAAATTTCAAGTAATTAAAAATGTTTACTTTTTAGGTAGAAGTATTATATACATATATATATATATATATATATATATATATATATATATATATATATATATATATATATATATTGATGAATTGTGAGTTAACATAGAACTTGATCTTATGGTACAAGAAAGAGGTCATGATGTGCTTTGTTTACCTCCATACCTTTACAAATTAAACCCGATAGAAATGGTATGGGCACAAATCAAACATGTTAAAAAGAATAATGACATTTAGACATGAAACAGTTAATAAAATCTGGATACAAAGAACTGACAATTGAAAACAGATAACACAGAGATCACGTAAAAAGACTATTGAAAATAATATGTGGATAGCAGATAATCTGGAAGATGTCGACTGGAGTGACTAAACCAAATTGACTGACTGTCATTTGCGCGAGAAATATTATTATGTTGAAAATAAATGATGTACCTGTAATAAAATTTTGTTTACACACAAGTTCCTACTATAGGCAAAGTTTCAATTTTTACTTCATCGAATGTTGCATGGTGTTAGTTATAGTATTTCTTTTACATGCCAAAGAAATTCTGTAGCGGGTAACCCACTTATTTAACGATTATATGTGATTCCTCTACCCTATATGAAATTCGCAATCAATGGTTTAAAGTTTTGATTTATATTTTTGTACCAGTCGAGGGAGATACTAGTAAAAATATATATAATAGGATTTGATACATTTAACAACCTGTATCTAAAAATTATTGCAGTTATAGTTACAGAAAGTTGCTTTATTAGATACTCCTTAATGATTAATTTGAATGTGGTCATAATGTGATCTTTGTTTCCAAGTCAGTTCTTACATCAAGACCACATCTCATGTGAAGTTCATGTATAATCCCATCTTGTTTAAGTGTAATTAAGATTGTTTTTTATGTATTGTAAACATTCATAAACATAAATACATTTAAGCATGCGCACCTAAAATAAAATTTGTTAACTGTAAAAATGAAATTTAATGCAGTAATTTTTAGTTATCTCGGTGCCCACATTTAGTTTCTAATGCGACCAACTTCTTATGAATCAAATTTCTATTTATGTTGCATAATTACTGAAGAATTAAAATAATCTTTTACATTCTTATCTAAACAGTTACTGACATTTACCGATTCACTAAACACCTCTTTACTTTTATATATCTATGACATCTGTATTTACCGCTCTGTGTGAAACATTTGTTTGTCCACGAAAATGATTTTGTCAGAATATTTCATTGTGAAAATTTTGCTGTACTATTTTCACAAATTAGAAGAATCAGACAAATAGATTGTTTATTTTAGTCATTTTATGTTTCAATGAATTCCTTTTACACAATACTTCCATAATTTTATTAAAATTATTGTGATAGGAAAAGCACATCAATTATATTCATAAACGAGGCACATAAACACATTGTAACTTTGTATGCTGTAATTCTGCTGGAACCAGTTGCAAGCTACAATTTCAACCGTGCTCCTCCTACCTGTTAAGCTATATACGCTTGTGACAGTCATAAATGAGTGTGTGGCAAATCTGATTTAGGCCCATTTTATAGTAGCTGTAAATTCTACTACACGCATAACTGAATTTTTAATAAAATTATACTATTTTGTCTTAAAATTTAAGATGGTTCTTAATCATACATTAAAAAATTATTACAGAATTCTTCATTCATTGAGGTTCCTTGGCACCTTATAGCGAGCCGCTACACATAATTTAACTCAGTCACATCTTTACAATAGTGCAATAACAGTATCGCATATTGGTACACATATTTTTTTTTCAAAAAATGAAAACAAAGTATGTAAGTTAAAAGATGATTTCTACCCATTCTCTCTCACAATAAATTACATAAAAAACATTTCATATAAAATCTATACAGAAAAATATGTACAACAAATAATAATTTATTTCACATTCCATTATAAGCTGGACCACCACCTCCTTCGGGAGTAACCCAATTAATATTCTGGCTTGGATCTTTAATATCACAAGTCTTACAATGTATACAATTTTGAGCATTAATTTGTAAACGTTGCCCATCACCTGATTCTAAAGGCACAAATTCATAAACACCTAAAACATAAGCATAATTTTATTAAATTTTAGATTTATACTATAATGAACCTGCAGGACAAAATCGACTCTCGGGTCCATCATATTTTTCTAAATTTACTTTAACAGGAACTGTATCATCTTTAAGTGTTAAATGTGCTGGTTGATTGTCTTCATGATTAGTACCAGTAAGAGATACAGAAGTAAGAATATCGAATGTTATTTTACCATCAGGTTTAGGATATTCGATTGGTTTGCATTCAGATGCGGGCTTTAAGTGTTTGTAATCCGGTCCTAAAGCACACTGACAATTTGCGTTTAAGTACACCTGAATAATTACCTCCATGTTTAAAAGTCCAAGGTTCACGCCCACCAATAATCATGGAAAATCCACTATACACAATTCCACCATAAAGTCCTAAAGGTGAATGGAAACTTGGTCGACAATTACGAATCGCTTTTAGTTCTTTCCATACAAAACTATTCTTAATTTTATCAGTATAGCCTTTCGGTTCGTAAGCTTCAGTTATCTGCTTCTCACCGTTAATCGCTTCAAAAGCGGATTCAGCTGCCAACATTCCGCTTTTCATCGCATTATGAGTACCTTTCACTTTTGGAACATTAAGGAAACCAGCCGAACATCCGGCTAAACATCCACCAGGAAACGTTAATTTCGGTAAACTCTGAAAACCACCTTCGACAAGCGCACGTGCTCCATAACTGATTCTAGTCGCACCTTCAAAATAATGTTTAACTGAAGGATGTAATTTAAACCTTTGAAACTCCTTAAATGGACTGAGGTATGGATTACTATAATCTAAGCCTACCACAAAGCCAACTGCTATGAGCGGAGTAGCTTCATTTAAATGATACAAAAAGGAGCCTCCATAAGTGTTTTTATCCAAAGGCCAACCAACAGTATGCTCCACTCGTCCCGGTTTATGCTTAGCTACGTCAATCTCCCATATTTCCTTCAACCCTGAAATGCATGTTAACAAACTGTTTAATATGAGATTTACCAACCTATTCCATAAGTCTGTGGTTCACTGTTACTACGCAAATTAAATCGCTGTATCAACTGTTTACTTAAATGTCCATGACAACCTTCCGTAAAAATTGTGCACTTGGCATGTAACTCCATACCCCTTTCAAAATTATCTTTCGGGCTACCATCTTTTGCAATTCCAACATCATTTGTCGCAACACCTTTTACACTACCATCCTTATGATACAAAATTTCGGAAGCTGCATAACCTGGATAAACTTCTACACCCAATTCTTCTGCTTGTTCTCCTAACCACTTCACAACATGTCCTAGCCGAACAATATAATTACCGTGATTCCTTAAAGTCATTCCTACAAATTTAATCTACAAAAAATACTACAGCAATGTTAATAATTACCAGGGAGAATAGGTATGGGTATTCGGTTTGATTTAGTTAAAAATCCGAATTTATCTTCCGTTACCGGCGTATTCAAAGGTGCTCCCTTCTCTTTCCAATCAGGTATTAATTCGTTAATCGCCACAGGTTCGATACATGCACCTGATAGTATATGACCACCGACTTCCGATGCCTTTTCAACTACGCAAACACGAAGCTCCTGTCCGCTAGCTGTGGCTACTTGCTTAGCTTTAATTGCAGCTGACATACCAGCAGGGCCTCCTCCAATTATTAATACATCGGTAATATCCTCGAATCGTTCCATTTTTACATCTACAATAATTTAATATGAACTTATGTGTGACATCAAATGTATAAGTACCTTTCCATCTTTCGTCCTTTTCTCGTGGATGAATCGTGTAATGTGTTGTGATTTTTGGAAATGCCGTTGAAAAGCATCGGAATTTATTTACTACATTATAAAAAAAAATAAAACACAATCAAGGCCTTTATTAAAATTTTTTTCAATTAATTTTATCAATTTATGTGAATATTAATTAAGATCTAATTTAATTACCTAACAATCTCTGTTGACAGAACAAAGTTCAGTTAATATTTTAGTATAGGTATAATTTTAGGACAACAGACCAATTCATTACAAAAAAAATTAAAAGATAAGGATAGTTTTAAAAATTAATTTTTAACTTACGCCGACTAAATTTTAATAAAAGTTTTGCCATAACACTAAAATTAACAATCAAAAGGAAGAAATAAGCATTAAAATTAACACACTCCGTAGAACTACCGCATTCTTTCGCACAGTCTAAAGTCATTCATACTGTGGTGCTCAAATTATAAATGTCATCGATTGGTTTATGCATCAACAGTGATTTTTGGGTACGTTATTTTATAACTGTTCTAATATAACGCACAATATACAGTGGGATAAAATACGACGAATGCGTCGTTATGAAATGTGATATTAGTAACTATTAATGCAATAGATAAGATATTGCATCCATACTATACATACCCTAAAAATACTGCAGTCTAAAACAATAATAAATGAATTTGGAGTTTAAATTACAGAATATAGAACGGGGAGTGACGGTCACTTAAGGGAAAAGTACTGTTACTTATATGACTCTATTATATTCTAATTGATTAGTTTTTTCAAGAAATAAAATGAGGACAGCTGATTGACTGGTATTGCCCTACGATGTCGAGCAATGGTGCTCATGGTATTAGGTTAGAATAGTTCAGTAAGAATAATGATACACTAATTTATTATTACATATAAACACATGAAAGAATACATAAACGTATCGAATCGTTTGAACATTATTTTATTATATCTAAACAAGAATATACGAACATAGCAAATCATTATTACATTTAACCCATTAGTGCCAAGCGTTACTTTTATGCAACAATAGTGTAATGTCATCTAATCAGCTGTTTTGTCGCTCAAAGCACAAAAATTGGGTCCATACCTGTCAGTTGGAAAAACTGTGTAGGAACAAAACTCAAAAAATATGGACTTGGTAAGTACCTTTATTTATATTTTGTGAAATAAGGTTGACATAAGTATAAAAATAGTATAAGTATATGTGAAGACATAATTTTTGTGTATACTAGGCTTGATATTTTTATTTATAGATTTACCGTTCAGGAAGCAATTGACATAGCTTTTGGCGCAGATAATGAAATAAATGGCTACATAGAAGCCGTTTATACAGCACCACCTAATCCAGCTATTCTTACGGATGAGGATTCCGAAGACGAGGACGTGGGTGGAAGTGTTGATAATTTGAGCAGACGCCAGTTACTAGCCGATGCAGAAGTACGAACTGCGGGAAGAACACTAGCATAGGATATTTCCATGTATGAGATACAATCGCAAGAATCTGCTGAAAATGGTGTTTGTTCGATCAATGATGTAAAAGTGTCACCAGCAAACATAGCACATCCAAATGTTTCTGTTCCCAGAAATTGGATTTCAGGAGATTTCACCTACAATGAAAAACCATTCCATGAAACAGATTATTCACCGTTCCAAAACAAATCGATTGTTGATTTTTTTGAGGTGTTCCTACATGAAGATATAATTTTATCTGGTGGAGGAAACAAATAAGTATGGCCCCTTTAAAAACCAACCCGATCCAGGAGTGCCGCCAGATGAAATAGAATGTTTTATATATAATAAGACCGTTTGTAAACAATATAAAAGGGAAGTGCAGAAGTTATTTTGTTCCTGAAAGACTTGGCTTTTGACGAAACTATGGTCTAGTATTATGTAAAACACAGCTGTAAGCAGTTTCTGAGAGCCAAACCCATACGTTTTGTATATAAAATCTTGTCGTAATTCCATAATGGACTACTTAATAGATTTCGAAATATTTCAAGCAAAATCTCTAACTCCTGACGTTAACATTGAAGGAAACTTTGGAAAGGCGGCAGCACATCGGTTAAAATTATAAAAGAACTACCCAGTAACCTAAAATCCTTGCATTTCTCCTTTTATTTCGACAACTTATTTACGACCTTAAATTTATTGCCTCATTTAGGTTTAAAAGGATATGGAGGCACGGGGACCATTAAGGAAAACCCTTTACCCAGGAGCTGTCCCTTGGAGAATAAAAAACTCTTTGAAAAAAGAAACGAGGTTATTTCGTAAACGCTATTAGCAAGACGGATGGTATTCTTAGTGGATTGACAACTCTGTACTTTGCATTGCTATCAATCAATATGGCATTCATCCGGTGATAAATATCAGAAGTTACTCGCAAAAGGAGAAAAAACACATACAAGTAAATCGATCTCGATTTATTTGCCGAGTACAAAACAAATTGGGTGGTACTGGTCGAATGGACCAAAATATTGGGCAATACAGGACCAAAATAAGAAATAGGAAATGGTATTGGGCATTGTTTACTGCCCCTTGATATTTCGATTAATAGTACGTTGTTATTATAAGTTTTGTTATGAACGAATAAGTTCAAAGGTAAATATGTAATTAAAAATTATTATTAATTTTATTAAATACATAAATAAAAAGTACATGTTGTAGGTTCAAATCCTGCTCGAGGTAAACTTTTTATTTATGTATTTAATAAAACTAGGTAATTTTTAATAATACATGGTGTTTATATCGAAAATCCAACAGTTCTCAAATCGGCCAAATAGATTTTAGACAAGGCATTGTGCAAGTTTATAAAAAAAATATCTGCCGGCCCCCAAGGCACTAACAGAACTCCATCACCTTTCAGTAATGCACAAGAAGTGATTGATGAAATTAAATATAGCAGGATGGACCACCACGTTGAAAAAATTCCAAACGACAAGAGAATACGTTGTGCAGGATAATCTTGTAATACTTCAACACGCACTCAAATACAGAAAATCTGATCTAGGCTTGTGCATTGATTGATTTTGTTTCCTACCATACAATAAATGTTTTAATCAAATGTAAAATACCTATTTTTTCTTTCTTGCTAAACAAGAAAGTATTGTAAATTATTATTAGTTGCTTTGGTATGTGTGAATCCTTGCGATATTGCAGACTCGCATTCCATTAATATAAGTAATTTGATTGTAATCTCGTTATAATTAGAATTTACATCAATTCTACATACATAGAGTCAAAATTTACATCGATTGGGGCTTGAACCTTGATGGCGCAGTTGGTTAGCGCGGTACTCTAGCAAAGTACAGGTCGTAGGTTCAATCCTACACGAGGTAAACTTTTTATTTATGTATTAAATAAAATTAATAATAATTTTTAATTACATATTTACCTTTGAACTTATTCGTTCATAACAAAAACTTATAATAAAGAAAGTATTGTGGTCGAAAAAAAGTCGAAAAAAGTAAGTTGCGTTATTTTGATGTTTTACGACTCCCTGAACCCGAAAAAATAAATTTTAGAAAATTTTTCCAAATGTCTGTCTGTGTGTGTCTGTGGTCACTCTCCAACCGAAACTATACGGACGATTTTGATGAAATTTGGAATGAAGGCCTACTAGACAATTATGTCGACAAAACAAGCTTTTAAACGCGATAGGTAGACAGAGGGTGAAAATAAGGGTGTTATCTTAGGGGCAAATTTTAACTTAGAAGATTAAAATTCAGATCATCAACAACATTTTTTTTTAAACTTTCAATATTGAATATGCGGATTGAATATAGCGGCAGTTTCAGTAGAAACATTTTTTAGTAAAAATTATTTCCGATACATATTTTGCTACGTATATATATATATATATATATATATATATATATATATATATATATATATATATATATATATATATATATATATATATATATAATGGAAAGAAACACTGCGTACAATAGATATTTTATTGGACCTGTAATTATGTAATATTGGTTAATGTCAATAAAACCCATCTGCTTAACGGAAGCATCAACCAGCGGTTTGATTATATAGACTGATTTGCGGTGATGGCGGCGAAATAATTTTATTTTGCACAGACGGAACAAATGAAAGCATTCGAGTATTTTCAGGTCGACGGTGTACAATGAGAGAAATAAAGTCGACAGGGCTAATCTGGGTTTTCTATTGAAATTGAATTCAATACATATTTTATGTCATTTTTGCCAATTTGATAAATTGCATTTCAATGTTTCAGTCGGCTGCTCAAGGCGATTAGCCTCTTAGCGGTTGATTAAAATATTATGGTGGCAAATTAAAATTTTATAGGTTTATAACATGTTATCTTATTATGGCAAAAAAAAAAACCTGTTTAGTTGGATTACGTTACTTAACCAGCAGTATTTCATTATATTCTGAGTGTTTGGGGGATTCGTGCGGTGGGAAAAGTTACTAGAAGCAGGTGGACGATTCGACAAACACGGGATAACGAGGTAAAGTCTGGGTTGCCTGTTGGGAATAGAAAAAATTATAAGTATTTAATTTTTGTTAATTATGTTATCAATTTTATAAGTGAAGTTTTGAAGTTGAGTTTGAGTCAATGGCGATGTGCTTTCAAAGTTTATTATATTTACAGTTAATTACACTTTCTTTGATCCTTTAATCGCTGTTCCGATTTAGGAAAAAGAAAAACACTGCTTAGTGGTGACGGATTACTTCACAGTCAGTTTCGCGTATTCAGAATTAGGGCGCATTCCGTTGGATGACAGATGGGTTCCAGATGCCGTCCCGGAGCACCAAAATGGTTCGGGATACCGGAGGTCTGTATACGTTCTTGCGGGTGTTGCCTGTTGGGAATAGAAAAAATTATGAGTATTGTTAATGTTGTGTTGTTAATTGAATTTATGTGAGTTATATGAGTAATGTTTTGAAGTGAGTTTGAGTAGTCAATGCTAGATTGTGTACATATGTAAAGTTTATTATATTGATACAGTTAGCTATACTTATCCCGGGATCCCTACTAATCGCTGTTCCGGAAGTATTTACACAAAAAGTACAAACACCTCCTGACCGTGTGTGAGGATTACTCGCCACAGGTCAGTCGCAGTTTGTGCCGAAACTAAGGCTGCTGCCACCCGTTGGATGACAGATAGGAGCTTCGCCATATCCAGACCTCCGAGGAGGCCATGAACAGCATCGAATCCTAATGCGGGTGAAGCGGGCTTTTTTACGTCTGCGGCTTCCACCGCATCCGCTACTTCAGCCATCTCGCTGCCACTTGCCGCAACTAACGCCCGTTCGGACACGCTGTGAGCGGTGTCCTCTTCTCTCGCTGTTGTGGTGAATCTTCGGTCTTCTTCCGCTGCGGGAGACGTGATGGTGGAGTACCTCGGGCAACCCCTGAAGTTGGCTGGATGATCACCACCACAGTTTACGCACCTAGCCCGGTCCGTACGTGCTTTGGTGCATTCACTGGAGTGGTGGTGTCCTGCACACTTGACAGCGTGCCACTGCTCTACAGCAGCGCTGTGCGTGACGGAATCATTGGCACCGATGACACTGCCCGATGCCTGGTCTCCGCCTCAAGTCTTCAGTGGAGACACGTAGGCGAGCCACGTACTCCACCAGCCGGATCTTCTTAAGGTCCTCTTCGGTTGGTACCTGGACCAGCAGAAGCGGGATCGGTCTGCCTTGATTCTTCACTCTGAAACAAGCGCTGAGGTAACGTCAGCCTCGGAGATTTCTATGCGTATTCCCCGTAGAACCACCTTCAACGAACGCTTCCTCTTTGCCTGATAGGTATGGTACGGTGTACCATGCCTATCCATATACCGCATTAGCCTTCACATGTGTGAAGACGATCCCTCGGTGATCTAATTCTCGGGACAACGCAACCCAGTTCTCCTTCTCGCAAAGGATTACTGGAGGAACCCTCTCCCTGGCAGCAGGAAGTTCTTCTACGTCCGGGCGGTCCATGGTCTCAGCTAGGGCCTCAAACGCTTTGATAACGGTTGTAGGCGCGGTCGGGTGATCTCTCAAAGAATTCTTGGACTTCTTCTTCTGGAGCCGGAACCTGTCGGACGGTGGCGATTGTTCTTCTACAACAACGGTCCTTGGAGCTGCTGGGAACGGAGCAGCAGCCATCTCTTCTTCCAATTTCTTGGGCTTCTTTTTCTTGTTCTTGCTCTTCTTATAGATGCTTTCTTCGTAGAAGGGCAAAGGCACAAAAGGGACCTGCTCGTCGGTCAGAACGACGTCATCTGGGAGCGGGAAAAACTCGTTCTCATTGTAACAACTCCGAAGAGCGTACGGACGTAAAAACTCTTAACAAAGTACGTTTACAATGTTAAAACGCGATGTTCACTGATCTGCTTGCAGACAGCGAATGCGGGCTTTCGGTAGCGCGTCGCGGTTTTTTCATGGAGAATCCGCGGTGGGTGGATCTGGCTTCCGTGCAGGGTCCTCCGGCCGCGATTGGCGGAGAACACTCTGACCTAAAAACATTCGATGTTTTCTGAAATCTACGTCGGAGGGGATTATAAAATTAATTATTTGTTGGTTTCTGCGAAATTTGATTAACACGAGATAATTAGCAAATAATTAATTACAGGAAAATTTTGTAAAGGATGCTGGGTCTTTAAAACATACCAACTGATAAGAGTAATTGTTGGTTGTTTTGTGTATACTGGTTTTTATAGTCCTTATTAGTAATCACACCAGTGTTTAAGTTGTTTAGTTTTATTTCTCTTTGGGTTCTATTCGATTTTTATAAAAGAATAGGTTCACCAACAAAGCCTAACACTGGTAATACCAATACTGTCATAGCTTTTTTTAGGAATAAACCTTTTTCGCAAAAATTGGGACAAATGCGTTCGAAGGGCTTCTAAGTCCAGTGGTGTAGTCACCTTTTTCATAAAAAAATCACCAACAAAGTTTTGATATTTTTCACTAAAAAAATCGTAGTAGGCCTTTAAAATCAAAATTTCGGCTTCAAATTTTGTATCAAGATAGAGCTTTTGGAGACCTATCTTCTAATCCGTTCAAATCCGTCCACAAATAACTTTTGTACGCAGGTGTTTCCATTCTTAATGGGTCACCCTGTATGTGTGTGTGTGTGTGTGTGTGTGTGTGTGTGTGCTGTGTGCTGTGTGTGTGTGTGTGTGTGTGTGTGTGGTGTGTTGTGTTGTGTGTGTGTGTGTGTGTGTGTGTGTGTGTGATGCGTGTATGTGTGTGTGATTGTCTGTGTGTGTGACACATCTATAGCAATTCTAAGCTCTTATATAACAACATAACAATCACGCAAATCCCTTGCCGGGTTGGCAAACCCTATCCCTGCATACCTCCCTAGCTTTCGCAAAATTCATCCAATGTCTCTGACATGCCGTTTTATTTTTAAAACTCTCATCTTTCTTTTATCATAGTTTCTACTGCATTCAGCTAAGTTTTACGCGGCCTACCAGGCCCGGCCTTTCCTTTAACTTCACCCATGTAAATCTGCCTTCGTTGTTCATTATTTCGAAGTGACCAAACCAACGTAATGTACTACTTTTATACCTATCTATCATCGTCTCTTCTTCGCCACACTCCATTATATACTCATTCTTCATCTTATCCCATCTCGTTTTACCGCATGCGCTTCTCAGAAATGCCATGCCCACGGCATTTACATTACTATCATACTTTTTTTGACATACCCATGTCTCACTTCCATACAGTGCTGACGGGACAAACACGCCATTATAGATTGCTCGTTTCGCAGTTACGCCCTTGCTTTCGTTTTTCACTGTCATCCATATACTTCCAACCACTTTCTTTCCAGCATTGGCCCGTCGTCTAATCTCGCGATCCATTGTACTATCTCACTGCTCTCACAGAGTACATCAAACTTCCTCAGAGCAGTTTGTAGCTCATCCACATTCTCACTTAATAAGACTGTGTCATCTGCATACACCAGAACTCGTACATTTACGTCACCAACCGTTAAACCATTTGTATCGGTAGATGATTGCCTAACACGTTTTTCCATGTATACGTTAAACAACCACGGCGACATCACGCAGCCTTGTCGCACTCGCTTCTCAATATTACAGTTTTTACTCACACTTCGTCTCACACATGCCCGGCTACCGTTGTACACTGCCCTTATTCCGTTATTAAACCTTTACTTACACCGTATTCATTTAATATTTCCCACAGCTTCTCCCTATTCACTCGGTCATACGCTTTCCTCAGATCTACAAACGCACAGTACAGCTTCTTCCTTACGCTTCAACACAGCTATCACTTCCTCTTTACGTATTCTCACTGCTTCTTTCGATTCTTTGTTTCTTAATCTGCACACATCATTCAATCGCTTTCTCTCAGTCTCATTTTTTGCAGCAATCATTGCTGTGTACGCATGTTTTTTTCTTACATGCTGCCTTTTTTACCGATGTATTCTACCGAGCACATTTTTTTCTTCTACCTATGGTCGCTCTCCCACATATCTGCGCGATATGATTGATATCACAGTCTTTCAAGCTTATCCATGCACTTTCAACGTCATTGTCTTTTATTTGTTCGTTCCACACTGCTTCATTTACATTCAACTCTTTACTGACAGCATTTGCATATTTCATTCTCGCACCATTAACTAATAATTTATCTACCCAAGTTCTGGAACTTCGTACTACGTTTACCCTCCTTCTCAAGACCCATTTTTGCCCTAAACACACTGTCGATACAAAACTCTGTTCAGCCCCTGGAAGGCAGGCAAATGCGTGAGCATACAACGTTCTAATTGGTGGTCCTAAGGCAACCCCTTTTACCTGATTGATTTCTGATTGTTTCTTAGCCCCGCCCCGCCCCGCTTCTGAGCTCTGATTGGAGGCTTAAGGCTCTGAATTGGTTACGGAGGGAAATTTGAAATTTTCTAATCAGGGCCCTAATGCTAATGTGTAAGACAGCTATAGGACCTTTTATTAGCATCTAAGCCCTCTTGTGGCGCCACCCTGGCTGAGAATAGTATTATAATAAGGGGCTCTAATGCTAACGTGTAAGACAGCTATAAGAACTTGTGTTAGGGTCTGCGCCGTCTTGTCGTGGCCCCCTTGGCTGGAAATAGTATTATAATAGGGGACTCTAATGCTATCTCATAAGACAGCTATAAGAACATCTGTTAGGTCTGCGCCCCCTTGTTGCGAAACCTGAACTTGTTTGTATGGCCATCTAGTGGTGAATGGACTAAAGAATATTTCTTTCTGTAATAAAGGTAGCATCACCTAGAGGTATATTTCCAGGATTAATTGGGGATTGTTTGTGGCATCATCTAGTGGTGTATGGATTAATGAAAATTTTCTGCACGCCTTTCTCTCGTTTATCCGTTTCTCGCTTGGCTCTCGCTTTTTCAAATCAATCTCAATCAATCAACTAAACCAATCTCAATAAAACCAGATCATACCTTACACTTTGCGGAAACCAGTTTACAGTTTAAAACGTACTGATTTGGTTTAATTAATTACAGCTTGCTTGCTCAAAATCAGCCACAGTTCAAAATACCAATTGCTATAACGGAAATAAAAGACAAAAGGTTTTAACGGTTTATTATTACATGCGAATCAATAACTAAGCAGTTTAAAACCAGCAAATGCGTACCGCAAAATGCTATTAATTAATTTAAAACAAAATAGCGTAACACTCACACCTTTACCTAATTAACTAATCAAATAAGTAGAGATCGAGTTTGTAGAATAAGAGCTGATGCAGAGTTGGTTGGTTTATGACATCCTCCTCTTATAACAACACATTAAAATCTTTATTGGCATTTTTGTGAATAATACCAAGTAAAATACATATAAAAAATAATACGCCTACCTTCAGATGTGTTTTTCTTTCGGCTGTTCTAATAATAACACTAAACCCGTTTTGTGTTTTTACTTATGAATAGTTGATATAACGCTGACTATTGGTTTTCCCATCATTAAGTAATTTGTAGATTGTAAATATACAAACCTAATTATCTCTATCATACTTACTGCAACTCGTATTTACCTTTGCCTTTCGCAAACTACTTAGAGCGACCTTATATGAATTTATATAAAACGATGTTTGTTATTTACAACATACGTTTAAAAGATTTCACCTATATGATAAAACTGGTTTTATGGAATGCAGTTATTATTATTAAACAGTTATACAATTCCATTATGAATGGAAAGTAGCAATCAGCCGTTGACAACGTGTTAATTAATGTATTTACAAATATTTTAAAATTTTGCTGCTGCAAAATACATTAAGGTCTAAATTAAATATTAGGTGAAATAATAATCATTTCTACCCTAATGCAATGGCGCTTTTTTTATAGAGGCAGATTCTCTATCTAAGCGGTCAGACCCTATACATTCGAAAAAATTATGCCTGATTTATTTGCATGTTCAATTGCACAAACATGTACATCAGGTTATATTGGATTTTACCAGCAGGGATTTAATAGCCATGCTAATTAAACACTTTTAAATGTTCTAACCGGAAATAAGAGTGACGTAATTTAGCTTATTTGAAATTTTATAGAGAGCATTGCTATTATCAAGATTTAAGATACATTTTACCTCATTCATCTCTTTGTTTTTCATCTTGAACGATTATATTGTAATAGTTTATTAATAACTCGCAAAACGTCTAATATCCCCGATGCTGATTCATAATAATAATAATGCTCATTCGATTATGATTACACTTTTAAGTACATGCAAAGGATAATATACAACCTTTATTGGTCACTATTATTATAACATATATGTGAGATTATTCTTAAATTAGCTGTTTTCAGCATGACCCTGGTGATACTGCACGCACTTCAAACCTTCTTCCTCGTTCTCAGAAGCATACCGCATTCATCTTCTTGAATTTACCTTTACCCGATTTCGAGGTAGTAGTACGTTTTTTATTTATCTTGGAATATTTTCTATTCTAATTCTAATTTAGCGAACCACAAATAAGACAGATATAAGAACTTGCTCTCGGGCTTTCGCTCCTTGTCGTGGCCCCCTGACTAGAAACGGCATGGGAACCCTAGCCTTATAAGATAAATGTTTGAACTTGCTCTTGGGCCTTCGCCCCCTTGTCGCGGCCTCTTAGTGCGATGGTTTGGGGGCCTTCACTTTATAAGACAGGTGTAGAAACTACCTCTTAGGACTTAACCCACCGTCGTGGGCGCCTTGACAAGAAATTGTATTCTAACAAGAGGCCTCTGGAAGACAAGTGTAGGCCTTCGCCCCTGTCCTCTAATAGAGGTGGCGCAGCCTAGCGGTATATTTCTAGGACCAATTACGGTTTGTTTGTGGCGCCATCTAGTGTTGTAAGGTTGATCGTGTTCGTCTCTCTCTCTCTCACGTCTCCCTCGTCTCTTTCTCAAACAAACAAATCAATTAATCAAATAAAATTAATGAAATCAATTAAGCAGATCAATCTCAAAGAATCACGCTCGATCAAATAAAACAATCAGATCGATCTCAATCAATCAATCGACCAAATCAAATCAATCTAAATTAATCAAATCATAACTTACAACTTGCGAAAATCAGCGTACAGTTCAAAAATACTGATTCGACTAACTTACAGTCTGTTAAAACCAACCACAACTAAAGGCGATACCAAATTGATTTAACTTAACCATGTAAAACCAACTTTCAATTAAAAAGAAAAGAATAACAATCTGATTTAACTTACAACGTGCAAAAGATGACGTCACAAACAATCAAGTCTGCTTTTAAAAATAAGTGTAATCTATGGAGGAATTTTTTGACACGCAAAAAAAACGTAAACATCGTTAATTCGAAGCCAATTAACTTTCATAAAGTTTTCACTAATGTAGGACCGGTATTGTTTCCATATACATTAGATGTACTTGAATAGTGAAAGGTTGTTATTGCGGTTACATAACTGTTGAAATCAGAAAATAATTACTTTATGTTAATGATAATTGGAGGGCTGTAAGTACTTTATATTATTCAGTTATAAGCAAGAGGTCTAAAGGGTATGTGTTGTGATCAGCTGTTTAACCTGTCACGGTGTTCTTCTAAATACGTTCATCGATAACAACCCTAGTAAGTGCTCATTATTTATCTTTACCTTATTTTATTTACTTTATTTAATTGCTAGAGGCCTGATTTCAAGTTTGGTTACACCTGCTGATGTATAGGTATTTTTACCGCTTTAACTGTAAAACGTGTTTTTATCACTGTATGCAATACTCGCTAATAGTGTACACGTTAATTTGGTGGATATTATTGTTATTATGGTTGTCTAATGATAATGATGAGCGTGGATAAAATAAATCCTATAGCTGCATTACGAAATGATATCGATGTTAGCTTCAAAACATTTGTGTATTATCAAAACTGTAGACGCAAGTCAGCTTGTTTATTTACCATGGATTGTTTGGCTTTTTCAAAACGAAATAGTGCGTTCAAGATTGTCTGTAAATCTAGGGCCTTTTTTACCAGAGGTATTTCCGAATTTGCGTGATATTATTAATATTATAGCTGTGTACCGTTAATGATAAGCGTTGTGTAAAATAAACACAGCGTCCTATAGCTGCCTTACGAAACGATATCGGTATTTGACCCTGGGGCATTTGTCCATTTTCAAAAACTAAATAGTGCATTCAAGCTTGTTCATAAATCTAAGACCTTTTTTTTTGTCAGAGGTATTTACGAATTTGGGTGCTATTATTATTATTATTATGACGCTCTAATGATAATGATAAGCGTTGGGGTAAAATAAACACAGTCCAATAGTTGCCTTACGAAATGAAATCGGTGTTAGCTTTAAATCACATGTGTATTATCAAAATTGTGAATGGAGGGCAGCTAGTTTATTTTCCCACGGGTATTTGACCATTTTTGAAAACGAAATAGTGCGTTCAACCTTGTTTGTAGAACTAGGGCTTTTTTGTCAGAGTTATTTCCGACAAGCCATCCCTTGTATGTAAAATAGCATAATGACCTGATTTCGAGTTTGGTTATGAAAGTGAGCTTGTTTATTTGCCACGGGTGTTTGACCTTTTTCAAAACTAAACAGTAGGTTCAAGATTGTTTATGAATCTAGGGCTGTTTTTACCAGAGGTATTTCCGAATTTGCGTAATATTATTGTTATGGGGTCTAATGATAATGATAAGAGTTGTACGTAGAGAATTAAATGCAAGTTCAAATTTACTGCCAAGAGGGGCATGGCAACGGGGACAAAGCCTCAAAAGCAAGTTCCTGCAAAGATTTAAATATAATTTCAAGTTTTTCTCGAACCCAAGTTGCGTAGCCCTATACCTGTCTTATAAATTAGCATTAAGCCCCCTTATTAGAATACAAGTTAAAATTTCTCGCAATAAACAATCAGAATGTAAAGACTTAAATACAAATCCAAATTTCTCGCCAAGGGGGCCAGGGGGCAAAGACCCGAAAGCAAGTTATGAACCTGTCTTATAAGTTAGCAATAGGGTCCCGCTTATTAGAATACAAATTCAAATTTCCTCTCATAGATGGCTCCACAAACAAATTCACATTTTGGTTAAGGGACGAAGGCCTGAGAGTAAGTTAAACAAGTTAGCATTAGGCCCCTTATTAGAATACAAATTCATATTTCCCGCCAAGGGGGCAAAGCCCCGAAAGTAAGTTGCAAAGCCCTATACCTACCTTGTAAGTTAGCATTAGGCCCCCTTATTAGAATACAAGTACAAATTTCTCGCAATAAACAATCAAAATGTAGACTTATATACAAATTCAAATTTCCCGCCAGTGGGCGAAGCCCCGAAAGCAAGTTACAAAGCCCTATACATGTCTTATGAGTTAGCGTTAGACCCCCCTTACTAGAATACATGTTCGAATTTCCCGCCATAACCAAGCAGAATGCAGAGGCCTAAATTCAAGTTCAAATTTACCACCAAGCGTTCAAGACAATGCAGAGCATAGCTGGTGAGTAGTGGGGGTAAGGGCCAATCAGCAGCTAGCGGGGTGGGCTCAAACAATCAGGTAAAAGGACTGGGTGTGGCCTAGTCTTTGCTCCGCCAATTGGAGGTTTTTGGGACTCAAGTGAACCCACTCGGAGGTTTTTGTCCTCAAGTGATCCCCTTCTACTCGCAGCATTTTCTGCAAAGATAACCTTAAATTCGTTTAATAATTTATGCCATCTACTTGAAAAAATTTTATTTAAATAGTTCCGTACTGGCAATGCATAGTGCAGTGGAGCGCCATCTTGCTGAAACCAAATTATTTCATCTAAGTCATTTGGATTGTTATTTGGAAATAGACCCATTAAAAAAAATGGCCCTACCACTCGATCTCCAACAATCCCAGAGCATACGTTTAATTATTGTGGATGTTGCGTGTGAGTTTCCCGCATCCAATGGGGGTTATGGTCAGACCAATAACGACAATTGTGGTAATTCACTTCACCATGCAAAAAGAAAGTACATTCATCCGAAAAGAGAATTCATTCCAAATGTATGTGACCATGGTCAATGAAGTCCATCATTCGTTCACAAAACTCAATTCGTCGGTCTGGATCTCCATCAGTCGATTCTTGTAGCATTTGCATCTGTAATGGTACATCTTTACAATTGTTAAAACCATTAAAACCGTTCTATGACTGACTTCATTATCGCGAGCTAATTACCGTGCCGAAATGATGGGGTTTTCTTGAGTAGCCAATAAAACGTTCAGCTTTGTATTTTCGTCAACTGCCTCTCTTCTTTGGCTTGGCAGATTCTTGACATGACTCAATTCTCTATAGCGCCTTTCTATTTTGCTAATTGTGTCTTGAGAAAGCCGCGGTAAATCGGGATGATTTGCTTGAAATAATTCAGCTACCTCATCATTAATATCTCAATACGAAAGGCTTCCGTTAAATAAGCCATGCAAAATAATTTACTATGATGTGATGATGTGAAAACTACACTAGAGAAATTATTTACTTAAATAAACGAGCAAAGAAAAATACATTTGAGAAAAAAAGTTAGGGGTGACTTCACCCCCGGGGGTGGATATATGGAGAAACTGCGACCCCCAGATTGATGGCTGGAAACAATTATAAAGAGTGCCTATAATGATTTTTCTTCCGGACTTCACCCCTTTGAGTTACAGAATTTATTCCACTTAGAGTATCCACCCTGTATATATATATATATATATATATATATATATATATATATATATATATATATTATATATATATATATATATATATAAAGAAGAATACATCGTCGATTAAAAGAATATGGTTCATTGAAACATCCTGGTGGTGCTGGTCCTCTAAGAAGAATTCGCACTGTAGCTCTTGAAGATGCAATTTTGAACTGAAGTAATAATCAGCCCGATACCAGCATTCGTGCATTGGCTAATTTCGTGAATGCTAGCAAATCAACTGTCTGGAGAGCTGTGAGTGAGGAGAACGTTCAAGCAATGATTCCAGCAGATTATCCTCATCGTCTGGATTTTTCGAATTGCTATATTCAACAAAATCGAAATGAACTTGATTTCCTTCGAAGCATTTTGTTTACATGTGAGGCATGTTTTACCAAAAATGGTTATTTCAATAGTCGCAACTGCCACATTTATCCCCACGCTATTGCTTTAAGAAAAAATCAACACAATTATTCCATTAATATTTGGGGTAGTATTATCTACAATAGTATACTAGGGCCATATTTGTTGCCTCCAGGACTAAATGGTGATCATTATTTGCATTTTATAAGAACAATTTTACCTGAGTACTTTGACGATTTACCTTTGAACGTTCGCCACAACATGTGGTTTCAACATCATGGGGCACCTGCTCATTTTTATAGGAATATTCGAGACCATTTGGACCAATTCTTTCCAAATCGATGTATTGGTAGAGGAGGTTTTGTGGCTTGGCCTGCTCGATTTCCAGATCTCAATCCTCTTGGCTTATTTTTATGGGGATATGTTAAATCATTGGTATATGAAATACCAGTACTAAATCAAGAAGATCTTCTGGCAAGGGTGAGCAGCATTTGGAGAAATTAGAGATAACCCTGCTATGCTTCGAAGAGTGCACCGATCCATGATTCGTCGAGCTAATTTATGCATTGAGCATAATGGAGCGCATTTTGAGAATCTATTGTAATAATTCTTTTTAAATAAAAATTATTCCTCATTTTATCTTTAGGTGCATCGTTTTACACTATTCCAATTTTCCCGAAAACTACTTACTTTAGAGCTTTACACAATGCAAACACTTTTCGTGTAAAAGACTAGATATTCAAAAACTGCCACTGAAATTCATTTTATGCGCAGTGACGTAGAAGTTACACGGTTAAATACTTCAATTGACCCCTATATCTACGCCTCTGAGATATTAAAAAAATTACCTCATAGGTTGCACAACACGTCATTCAATATGTGTCATAAGTCAACCGAATCTCATTTATGTACCTTTAATATTTTAGGAGTTACGGGCAAAAAACGAAAAAAAAACTTTTTCTTTAACGACCTGTATCTAAAGAACAACGTATCTTCAAGGGTATGTTCATGGGAACTTTTGTCATATTTAGAGGTATACATTCATCTCCCGACGTTTGTTGCAATATTTACGGGACACCCTGTGTATGATTAAAGTCTATATATTGGTTCAGCCAATCAGCCCCAAGAAAAATAAAAACAAGCTTAAATAAAATTTTCAGTACGTACGTGTTGTCGTTCTGGAGTTATGCTGGGTATTAACATACATCCACATAGACACGCACGCGCGTACCCACACGCACGCCCACACGCATATGCACACGCACAAGCTCACGCACCCGCACACGCCACACACCCACGCGCACCCGCACGCACATGTATACGCACACGCACACGCTCGCGTATACGCATACGCACTATCATATGCTCACGCGCACGCACACGCACATCCACGCACACACTTGTACACATACAGACATCATGACCGATTTTGGCCAAATCTTGTAAAATGAGCTAATAAGTCGATTTAGAAATATAAGTCGATTGCGTAACCTTCTATACGTACATATGTATGCGTAGGTTGGAAGATAAAGTAGGTTTAGTAATAACACATGTATTTAAAAAAGCAAGGAGTAGTATGATTCACATAAACCACAAGTGTAATTTCTGAGAACTAATACTCCTAGCTGCTTATTGTAGATAACAATTTAAATGGGCGACTGTGGATAAATACAAAACGTATTTATAAAGTATGAATAGGTCTCTATATTTAACCATCAGTGACAAAACGTTGACCAAAAATTAAATGCCTTATTACGCTCTACTCGTTCTGCTCGGAGAAGTGTATTCTTTTTATTTTCTTGGTTACATTTCACTATAACTCCTAGGACCGTATGAAGCAGTTGAAACAGTTGATAGTCCGTTAGTTCTTAAGGATGCGATTAGCAGTAGCATTGCTAACCGCGTAACTATTTTTAGCACAACTTGCTTACTACAATTTATTCTGCATACCTAGCACTCAAAATTTAAATTCGACTAATAACAAAATTTAGAACCCGCAACATCAGTACGACATAAAATGAAGATGAAGCATTTGCCTCACATCTGAAGGGCTTATTTCGTATTAAAATGTATAGAATTTTTTACATTCGCGGTGTGAAACACTGAAGCCACCATATTGTCACTAACGGAAAATTAAGTAATCTTTCCCAAAACACTAATATATTCATTAAACGTTACATTAAAACAGCAATTAAACTTTTTTATGTTAGTTCCGCGAATGGGCTTTAAATCTTTCCACAAAAATGTAAAAATGTCAGTGTTATTTGGCCTTCCATTTTTTTTAATTTCTAATATACTAAGAATCTAATTTTTAAGAAACAAATCTTATTTAACGTTCAAATGTAAATTATTCAGTCATTTCAAACTGTTCACGCTACAGTTTGGCACTTTAATTTCACAAATACGATCGCACGCAGTGGCATTCCTGCACTTTTTACTTATTGCAATTTTACTCTTTAAGCCATTCTATAATTATTCAAGTAATTTCATTCTAAGTTTAAATACCAGCGTTAATGAGGTGTATAAAGATAGACGGGTCATCTTTGTATAACTAAGCGTTAATTATGCGCCATTTTGCGCCCTAATAGGAAACGTGTATCAAAAATTCTATAAGCACGTCTAACTTCACGGAGTTGCAAACTTTCCGATAGATCATTTTTTCTTTTGCAGTAATTAGGTGCTAATTAGGCGACATTTTGCGCCGTTGAAATAAAATTTTACGTCTTTATCTGAAAGAAGTTATTGTAAAAATTACATCAATACTGCTAACTTCACAGCTGTGGACTTCTGCATAAATAATTATTTTCTTATTTCCTAATTAAGCAGCAACTATTCGACGTTTTGCGCCACTAAAATAAAATTGTGCGCTCCTATAGGAAACAAGTTGTAAAAATTACAATACTGCTAACTTCACAGCCGTCTGTATAAATCATTTTTTTAGTATATAGTAATTAGGCGCCAATTATGCCCTATGTTGCGGAGCTGAAATAAAATTTTCGCGCCTATAGTAAATAAGTTATTGCACAAGTTATATTGACGCAGCTAACTTCACAGTATGAATAATTTTTTCTTATTTAGTAATTGAGCCTCTAAAACGAAAATTTGCGCTCCTATAGGAAATAAATTATTACAAAAGTTAGAATATGCTAGTCTTTTCTTACGCTACAATTAGGCACCCACTATCTGCTGTTTTGACCCATAATAGGAAAGTTATTGTAAAAATTGTGTAGAAAGTTAGTCTTTCCTTGCGCGTTAATTAGATGTTAACTATGGGCCGTTTTGCGTAAACCAGGGCATAATTTATGTCTGATTACTGCATTGTTAAGTTAATATTAGAAAAAATTTAGTATAGCCATAATGAAAAAATGTGGTTAAATATTAAATATAAATATATCTATAATGGAAGAAGTGGAGTTTTAATAATAATATAATAATAATAATAAGAAAATACATATTAAGCAAATAATCAGCTAAACAACAACACAAATACATGATTTCCGTAGAAGTTTACGGCTCGGTAAAGTGAGCCGTATCGCCTAATTATCGCGGAACAAGTTCACTGCTGAGAAGTTGATGTCGATGTAATCTTTGAATTAACACATTTCTTAAAAAAAGCAAAATTTTGTTTTAACGGCGCTTAATTGCCACCTAATTACTGTGTAAGGGAGAATCTATTTACGACTATGCGACTAGCCGTATCAATTTAATTTTTATGCGCGCAATTTAATTTTAACGAGACAAACAGCGCATAGTGGGGGCATAATTACTGCATAAGACAGAAATTATTTATTCCGAAGTTGGTGGTTGTAAAGTTAACCGTATCGATGTAATTTACTCATATTTGTCAATGTAATTTGTGCAATAACTTATTCTCTATAGGGGCCCAAAATTTTACTTTAACAAACAACGCATAATGAGCGGACAATTATTACATGAGGGAAAAGTGCAATTTTACAATAACTTCTTCCCATAAGCAAAATGGCACCTAATCACTCCATAAAAAATTGATTTGTGTAGAAGTTCACGGCTGTGAAGATAGCCTTGCCTTGCCAATGTAATTTTACACTAACCACTACCCTAAGGACTCATAATTTCATTTTAACGGTGTAAAATAGCGTCCGATAGGCATCTATCTACTGATTAAGAAAAAATGGTTTCGCATTTACGATTTTTTCCTATAAAGGCACAAAATTTTATTTTAGCGTCGCAAAACAACGCCTAATTGGCGCCTAATTACTGCATAAGAAATAATTATTTACGCAGTTCAATTCTGTGAAGTTCGCCATGTCAATGTTATTTTATAATAACTTCTTTCCTATAAAGAAACAAAAAATTTTTAGCGGGGTAAAATAACAACTGACTGGCACCTAATTACTGCATACAAAATTGATTTATGAAGTTAGCCATGCCAATGTTATTGACAATAACTTCTTTCTTATAAGGGCACAAAGTTTTATTTTAGCGTCTCAGAATAATTCCAAATTAACGTTTAATTACTGCATAAGAAAAAAATTGATTTTCGCAGAAGTGGCGACTGTAAAATAATCCGTGCCAAACTAATTTTATAATAACTCCTTTCCTATAAGCAAAATTTTGTTTTAATCGTGAAAAATGGAAACTAACTGGCACCTAATCACTACATCAAAAATTGATTTATGTAGAAGTTAGCCGTGTCAATGTAATTTTACTGTAACTATTATCCTAGAGAGATGCACAATTTTATTTTAACGGTACAAGTTGGCACCTAGCACTCAATTACTGCATAAGAAAAAAATGATTTATGCAAAAGTTCGTGGTTGTAAAGTTAGCAGTGCCAATTTAATTGTACTGTAAGTTTTCTCCTATAAGGGCACAACATGTTATTTTAGCGGCGCAAATGGCACCTAATCGCTGATTAGAAAATTGATTAAAACAAACTTAGAAAAAAATGTTTATGGTCGAAAATGAAACTAAAACGACAGGTAACAGTAAGTAGAGTGCACCGGACTAGCTCGGTGGGACTAAGGGCGTGGCTTGAATTTAAAGGTACTGAAGGCAGTTAGTCGTATTGTCGAAAGTCGAAAATAAGGGTGCGTCGTAATTAGAATAAAGTCAAGTAAAGGGCGCCAGACTGTTATTAAGCCGAAATAGAATAAGAATACACCTGGACACACGTAGATAAACATCCTTCAACAGTCAAAAGGTCTCACTTATCTTACGTCGTAGATGCTTCAAAACTTTAGCTCTAGAATAAATCTTACAATATCCACACGCTCAAATGCTTAAGCAGCGTGTGCGCAAATTAGCTGTTGGGTTTCACTGACTTCTTTAACTTTATATTTCGTTACGTTACCCCCAACGCTTGTGAACAAAATAACTCAAACACAATAAAAAAAAATAATTTACGTTAAATGTTACGCTTAAATATTATTAACTCAAATTTAAATACTGCTCATCTTCAAAGCTCTGTCATTAATTGAGCTCCAAACTAAAATAATTAGACATAAACTAGAAAAACGTCATTTAAAATTCCTTTAATGTGTTACGTTAAACAATACAGAATATTTAATAAAACTCAAAAAAAAACTGTATGACACTAAATACTTCAATTGTAGGAAATTACCACTGGTTACTTTTAAAATGAATCAATAAAATTGAAATCAAAATTTAGCTCTCAATCAATTCTTTAGTTTGTATAAACAAATTACTACTTTTCGTAAATTATTGCTTTCACTGGTCGGGAGAAGATCACAAATAACACTATAAAATTCAATTAATTGTTCATCTATTCTACCTGAATAATCGTATTCAATCAACAAAGACATTCAACGTATTCTCGAATGGGGAAGCAATAATCTAGTTAAATTTAATGCTAACAAAACTCAGTGTTGCCTTATGTCCGCCAAAAAAGATCGATCATTTCCTGTTCTAAGTATGAATGGCTCAGTTCTTAAGTTTTCAGACTCTATTACTCTGTTGGGTATGACTGTATCTTCAAATCTCTCATGGGTTGACTATCTTCTGTCAGCTACCAAAACAGCTGCTCGTAAAATAGGCTTTTTGTACAGATCTAAGCAGTACTTTACCTCTCGACAACTCCTTTTGCTGTATAAGGCCCAAATTCGGCGTCATCTGGAATATAATTCTTACCTTTGGGTTAGTGCTCCCCAATACGCTCTCGATATCGTTGATCGTATGCAAAAGAGAGCGATTAGGCTTATAAATGACCCGTCCATAATTTCTCACATACAGTTCCTTGAGCATAGAAGGATGGTTTCAGTTCTATCTTTGTATTATCGTTATTACAACGGCTATTATGCTGCTGAATTATATTCTTTGATACCATCTCGGGCTATCTTTTCGAGAAACACTCGGTTCGCTCATTTACATCATCAGTATGCAGTACAAATCTCCACTTGTCGTACCAAACGGGCGCAATCCACATTTTTCTACACGGCTTCTAAACTCTGGAATGATCTCCCTAGTTCCTGTTTTCCTCTCACTTATGATATGAGAAAATTTAAGGTGGCTGTTCATAGGCATCTATTGGCAATTCATTATCCCTCTATCCATCCTCCTAAGTGTTCCTGAGTGCTTTAGCACGATAGGCCTAATTTAGCCTGTTCAGGTCCACAATCATAAAAAAAATATATCAGAAATCACACAACAAAATACATATATTTACACTGCTTACGGTTCAATTTAAAATCTTAAATTCTCGAATTCGGGAGCATAAGTAGGTCAACCTTTTAAGCTTACCAGATTTTAATTTTAAATTACGGAAATTGAATTACCAAAATATGGTTAAAATTCAAAACATTGCGTAACCAAATGGTCACTCAAAATCAATTTTACCAAGCGAAATTTTCATATACATACATTTGCAGTACATTTAATTAAATCATTAAAAAAACAAAATACCAAAGATGGCGCAAATAAAAGTAGCTCGTCAACCTTTTAATTGAGATTAACGTGAGAGCGTCAATTACGGCAAAATAACACAAAAAAACGACTGCGGTTATTCGCTCATCAACAAATAATATCACCAAATTTACAAAGAAGGTTATGATAAAACAATCACAATAACGTATAATATTGAATTACCTTCTACACGGAACTCTTGAGTACGTCTTCACTAGGTCTCAATAAAAGCAAAACGGACGTGAACGGCTTCAGAATACCTGCTGATGATCTCGATCGGCAAAGAAAACCCATGCGGCAATTTCCCAGTTTTAAATTTCGATAGCGATACGCTTACGTTAATGGGCGTTACATAGTTTATGTGCACAGAACAAATCGATTTTACACACGAGATATATTTACACACTATCTGCTTAATGTTCCATTAATTCGATAGCTCTATTTACAAGTCTTTTAAATATTAAAACGTAAAATGTCTATTTATAAATTATTTAAAGTGAGACTTTTGATTGTTGCAGCTAATCTATTACGGGGGGAAATCAAACGTGCCTTCACGATGGTTTCTTTCGAAAATATAAATCCGCTTTAGCGCGTCTCCAACTTCACCACCAAGATGCACTTATATAAAACACATCCCTTTGTGAAATGTTCATTAATTGACCTCATGGTCCGTAACCTTAACAGAAATAACCAGGAGGGATGAATGTCTACACAAATATCTACCAAACTGGTGCTTGCAAACAACTTCTCCGAAAGGTTCGGGCCTCCAGGTATCCGAAAAAGGGCACGCCTCCAACTCCCAACTTCACATACTTTACTCACGAAAGTCAGATCAAGAATTCCCGTGCAAAATTCACCGCTCAGACCCCATCTCTATAATATTGCACCATCTTTCTTAACCAACCCTTATCATGACAAAAAACTGCTGACTACGACGTGCACGGCTCAAGTGCAAATTGTCGTCCACAGATTTATTTATTAAACGATAACGATAATTATTAAACACTAAAGGATTGGGATACTATACTACGGCAGAAAAACGGCGTCAATTACCAAACGCTATAAGTAAAATTAACAGCCCCTGCTTAAACAAGCAAACGAAGGAATGGTCTCATCCTACAATTTAAATGCGAACTTTTCTTATCTACAACTACATTTTATTTTAACGAAACTTTTTATAAAAATTTACAGGAAAATTAATTTACATTCAACTTTAAAATTTCCTATTTCCAATTAATTAATCCACAAACTATACAATTGCCAATTTCAGAAATCAAATCTAAATGGCAATACGAAAAGTTTAACCCGAAAACCACTACAACTTAGCAAAATCAAACAAACTACTTTCACTTGTACCTTGATGAATACAAAGAAAACAACAAGTTTCGTTAGCGTAAATGGAGTCACTACCAAAAAAAGAATAAAAAGAAAAAAATACGTACATATATACAGGGCGTTCAAATACACATGACAAAATTCTACGCGCACACATACTTATGTGCACAACTTCTACGTCACTTTAGTCGTAGGTACGATATAGTTGCGCAATGAGTTATAACCCAAAATATACTACCAATATTTACCTTGCAACCTACATATAAATCTGTAGGTATATAAGGTTATGGAATCGATTTTTTTCACTGTGCGTGTACGTGTGCGTGTGCGTGCGCGTGTGCGTGTGCGTGTGCGTGTGCGTGTCGTGTGCGTGTGCGTGTGTGTGTGTGCGTGTGCGTGTACGTGTGCGTCTGCGAGTGCGTGTGCGTGTGCGTGTGCGCGTGTGCGTGTGTGCGTGTGTGTGTGTGTGTGTGTGTGTGTGTGTGTGTGTGTGTGTGTGTGTGTGTGTGTGAGTGTGTGTGAGTGTGTGTGTGTGTGTGTGTGTGTGTGTGTGTGTGTGTGTGTGTGAGTGTGTGTGTGAGTGTGTGTGTGTGTGTATATTTTCTAGGCAACCAGCCACTCTTATGAATGCAACTAATCTGCTTCTTCTAAAGCTACTAGTATAGGAGATATGAGTTTCCAAATGTTTCACTATTTTGGTTACAAACTTGGGATTTTGTTCATTTGTGTTAATGAAATGATATTATTCTGATGAAAGCACTATTTCCGGTTTTCCGGAAACTGGAAACATTTCTCGTATTGCTGGTATAACATACGCATATTCTTACTTTATTTAAAATGGAGCGAAATTTGTTTTAAAATGATATGAAACAGTCAATAGTTTTCTTGAAAGATAAGCCAGATATCCATTTTTAACGTTCAACCTATCTATACATATGTAGGTATAGAAGGTTCTGCGATTGACGTTTTTTTCACTATCGCTAAATCGACTTATTAGCTCATTTTACTACTTTTGACCAAGTTTCGTCCAGACTGGCCATGATGTCTGAGTGTCTTGGAGAAGGGTTTTATTAGGGTCAGGTTTTGGTTTTTATTAAATATTTCTAAAACAGCTGAATATTTCAAAGATATAAAATGACTAGATATAGACCTTAAATATACCGATTGATTATATTCTATCCAATTTTTTGATATGGCGCGTAATTTAGCGGCAAAACAATTCCTAAGGTAGAATTTAAGTGTTAGTCCAAATTTTTTCATTATCTGAATAACGATTAATTTTATAAGAAAAAGTGTAGACGTATTTTTTAAAAAAATTTAATTTTACATGAATTTTCTTTATAAAGTTTTTAATGCAAATCGAAATAAATCTAAAAATTACTTGAAAATTAATAAATATGATTGAAAATCATAAAGCTGTATTATCGATATTTTTATAGAATCGGGCGACTTTGGAATTTTTAACGTTCACATGTAAACACTGTATCATTGAAAATGAACAGGGTTATGCAACCAACATTACAGGAGATAATTTACGTTTTTAGAACGGGCTATACACAGTCGCTGTTACTAAATGGTGTAGTAGTTTATTACCATTTTCATGTTACGTGATGATTTCATCCTTGTTTATCACCAGAGTTATATATAATAATAAAGGATAGAGCATAATCCACGACCTCAAAAGAGTAATAATTTAGCGATAGCCGAGAAGCTAGAATATTTGGCTAAAGAGTAAAACTAAATAAAGTAATAAAATACCGTATTTTTAGAAAAATAATAAATCTTTTCAAATCCATAATAAAATTAAAGAATTTAACAAAAATATCACAACATGTCAATAGTGGGTATAAAAGCCGTTCCTTTCTATGACTTCCAGAATTCTGTTGCGCCTAGTAGCTACAAGATTTGAACAAAAAATCTCGTATTAATTCCCAAACAGCTTTTGTGTGGTTGAATAATTCTGCTTGATTTTGCAGAACACCAGCTTCTTGTATGCGTCCTTCCCATTGGCTAACCATTTTTGCCCAAAGGAAGTCTATGGGGTTTAAATCCGGCAAGTTTGCGGCCCATTGCAGAAGTTCTATTTCCGGATGGTCTTCAAACCATTCTGCTACAATAGGAGCTGTATGCACTGGGCTGTTGTCTTGTACTAAAACAATTGTTTCCATTTCTTCTTTTGGATACAATGTAAGTACTGATGGTAACATAACGTTTTCGAGAACCTCGATGTATCTTTGAGATCTATCGAAAAGAAAGTAGTGAAACCATTTCTAATTCTCCTGGACCAGCAGCAGACATCCATCCCCAAAATCCTAATTGAACTCTCCCACTTTTTCTTACAGGCCTAACGTTCGCTGTGTTATACCGGGTATTGTTTGGACGCCATAAGTGCACAGGGCTGTGTTGTGTAGAGGAAAAGGTTCTTTCGTCAGTAAATATTACATTGGACCAATGTCTATTCAAATTTTCCCTACAAAAGTTCAAACTGGCCTCAGCTTGCGCGTTAGTGAGCAATGGTTTCCTTGCTGGGCGTCTATGGTGTATTCCGGATGAATGCAAACGACGACGTATTGTAGAGACAGAAACCTGAACGCCGGTTTCTTCTCGTATGCGAGTAGCTGTAGTATAAGAATTTCTAGCTGCTGCTACCGTAATTTCTTCATATTCCTGTACAGTTGTTTTGCGTTTTTTGCCAGGTCTAACAGTTATAAAAGTTCTCTAAAAGATTATTGTGAACAACAATATCCAATAAGTAAAAAAAATTAAGATTACCGAAATATCCACGCGCCGGCTTATTTCACTATAAGAAAGCCATCTACCCATGGTAGTAAACTAACGTTTTATTTTTTGACACTAAAGTAACGCTTAAATCAAATTTACAATTTTGTATTTCAAAAACTAATTAAGCATGGCAACCTTTAGAAAAATTATTTATATTGTCATTTTAAAAACATTATGTGTAAATTGGGTTGCATAGCCCTGTTTATTTTCAATGATTCAGTGTTTACATATTTATATCTCTATCTGACATGAAGTTTTAAACGTTATTGTGACATAGATTATTATTTTTGTTTTTACAATGTTGCCTGTTTTCGTTATGAACGTATTAAAGGAGGTAGTTATCTTAAAAAAATTGGAATTATAGTTATTTATACATATATCAAGGGAGTATTCGTATGTTAATTACCGAGGGCAACGGATTGCAATCCCGAGAGACGTTCGTCCCGAGGGATTGTTAAGTTGTCCGAGGTTACTAACATATATAACTCCCGTGGTAGATAAATAATTTTATTTCATACTAATAACAAAAAAAACGAAATTTTGTTGGTTATTAAAGTTAAACGTACGTTGTTTAAAAATTAAGTAGGCATGGTTACTATGGATATATCAACTGACAAGTTTGCAAATATGTGTCAAAATACATTAGAGGGTAGTTATAGATCTATAACTGCCTAGATACCAGTTCATAACTTTCCAAGGGAGTTATGAACGTGTTTATGGTTACGGTAACTACGGGTTTATTTTCTTATGACGTATTAGTATGAAATAATAGTTATTTATATACCAAGGAGTTATGGGTATGTTAATTACCGAGGGCAACGGATTGTTAAGTTGCCCGAGGTTACTAACAGACATAACTCGCGTGATAGATAAATAATTTTATTTCATACTAATACGTTAAAAATGAAATATGCAAATGAAATTTTTGGTTATTAAAATTAAATGAACGTTGTTTTCAAAATTAAGTAGCATGGATATATCAACCGACAAGTTTATAAATATTTGTCAAATTCATTAATTTATGACAATGTATAAAAACCTAGCCAGAATTTCAGGTGATGGATTTATAACTGATAATTTTTATTTTATTTTATACTAATAAATCATAATTATAATTATAAAGGAAATTTTGTTGGTTATTAAAATTAAACGAACGTTATTTAAAAATTAAGTAGGCATGGATTACCATGTATATAAAAACTGACAAGTTTGCAAATATTTGTCAGAATATATTAGAATGATTAGAGGGTAGTTATAGATCTATAACTGCCTAGATACCAGTTCATAACTTTCCAAGGGAGTTATGAACGTTACGGTAACTAAGGGTTTATTTGCTTATAACGTATTAGTATGAAATAAAATTATTTCATTTCTTTTAATTTAAGTAAGCATCTAGATGTCTCTTATGAAGTTTTAAACGTCTGTTTGACATAGATTATTGTTTTTGCGTTTACAATGTTGCCTATTTTCGTAATGAACTTCTTACAAAAGAGGTTGCACAATTATTCTTAAAAAATGTTATTACAATTATTTCATTTTGTAGGTTGGAAGGTTGTGTGGTGTTTCACACCAGATATTTAAACTTGTAATATTTGCAAAAAAAAGTTAATGACGTTTTATGTATGCGTTACCTGTAATCCTGACAAAGCAATGTAAGTCGCAAGTGTTAGTATTGTTCTTGTTCCTTTCATGGAAAAATCACAAGTAGTATTTCTTCAATTTGAACTTTTTGTATGAAAAATCCATAGCCTACTATTAAAAATCAATGTTTTAGTGATTTTGGAGCATTTTGAAGAATTTATGTTTGTATGTTATATATCATTTTGAAGGAAAAAAATAAGGAATTTAATGAGGTGATAAAATACAGGGTGTTCCATTGAAAAAATCATAAGTTTGAGTCGTCCATAACCACACCTCAACAAAAGTTGAGTGCGCCACTGAATTCTACATAAAATTCTCTATGGGATAAGTTTTCAATTTGACATTATTGCTGAGAAACTTCATAGATATGGAGGGGTCCAAAAAGCGTAAATTTTCAAAAACGCCCTGTAACTTATGAACGAAAGAAGTTAGGAAAAATCCGTTCAGGACATCTTGAGTTTCTCAAGGGAGTTATGAACGTTACGGTAACTAAGGGTTTATTTGCTTATAACGTATTAGTATGAAATAAAATTATTTCATTTCTTTTAATTTAAGTTAGCATCTAGATGTCTCTTATGAAGTTTTAAACGTCTGTTTGACATAGATTATTGTTTTGCGTTTACAATGTTGCCTATTTTCGTAATGAACTTCTTACAAAAGAGGTTGCACAATTATTCTTAAAAATGTTATTACAATTATTTCATTTTGTAGGTTGGAAGGTTGTGTGGTGTTTCACACCAGATATTTAAACTTGTAATATTCAAAAAAAGTTAATGACGTTTTATTGTATGCGTTACCTGTAATCCTGACAAAGCAATGTAAGTCGCAAGTGTTAGTATTGTTCTTGTTCCTTTCATGGAAAAATCACAAGTAGTATTTCTTCAATTTGAACTTTTTTGTATGAAAAATCCATAGCCTACTATTAAAAATCAATGTTTTAGTGATTTTGGAGCATTTTGAAGAATTTATGTTTGTATGTTATATATCATTTTGAAGGAAAAAATAAGGAATTTAATGAGGTGATAAAATACAGGGTGTTCCATTGAAAATCATAAGTTTGAGTCGTCCATAACCACCTCAACAAAAGTTGGTGCGCCACTGAATTCTACATAAAATTTCTATGGGATAAGTTTTCAATTTGACATTATTGCTGAAACTTTAGATATGGAGGTCCAAAAGCGTAAATTTTCAAAACGCCCTGTAACTTATGAACGAAAGAAGTTAGGAAAATCGTTCAGGACATCTTGAGTTTCTCAAGGGGTTATGAACGTTACGGTAACTAAGGGTTTTTTATAACGTATTAGTATGAAATAAAATTATTTCATTTCTTTTAATTTAGTTAGCATCTAGATGTCTCTAAAGTTTTAAACGTCTGTTTGACATAGATTATTTTTGTTTACAATGTTCTATTTTCGTAATGAACTTCTTACAAAGAGGTTGCACAATTATTCTTAAAAATGTTATTAATTATTTCATTTGTAGGTTGAAGGTTTGTGTTCACCAGATATTTAAACTTGTAATATCGCAAAAATATTTTTCACAAAAATTTTTCTTGAAAAATTTATTATTTTAAAACCTAAAAATTTTTTGTTTAATTTTTTTTAGAAAAAATAAGAATTTAATGAGGTGATAAAATACAGGGTGTTCCATTGAAAATCATAAGTTTGAGTCGTCCATAACCACACCTCAACAAAGTTGAGTGCGCCACTGAATTCTATAAATTCTCTATGGGATAAGTTTTCAATTTGACATTATTGCTGAGAAACTTCATAGATATGGAGGGTCCAAAGCGTAAATTTTCAAAACGCCCTGTAACTTATGAACGAAATTAGGAAAATCCGTTCAGGACATCTTGAGTTTCAAGGTAAACTAGGTAATAGGTTTATTGTTTAGTATTAGTAAAAAATATTTCATTTCTTTAATTTAAGTTAGCATCTAGATGTCTCTTATGAAGTTTTAAACGTCTGTTTGACATAGATTATTGTTTTGCGTTTACAATGTTGCCTATTTTCGTAATGAACTTCTTAAAAGAGGTTGCACAATTATTCTTAAAATGTTATTACAATTATTTCATTTTGTAGGTTGGAATTGGTGTTCACCAGATATTTAAACTTGTAATATTCGCAAAAAAGTTAATGACGTTTTATTGTATGTTACCTGTAATCCTGACAAAGCAATGTAAGTCGAAGTGTTAGTATTGTTCTTGTTCCTTTCATGGAAAATCACAAGTAGTATTTCTTCAATTGAACTTTTTTATGAAAATCCATAGCCTACTATTAAAATCAATGTTTTAGTGATTTTGGAGCATTTGAAGAATTTATGTTTGTATGTTATATATCATTTTGAAGGAAAAATAAGGAATTTAATGAGGATAAATGGGTGTTCCATTGAAAATCATAAGTTTGAGTCGTCATAACCACACCTCAACAAAAAGTTGAGTGCGCACTGAATTCTACAAATTCTCTATGGGATAAGTTTTCAATTTGACTATTGCTAATTCATAGATATGGAGTCCAAAAGCGTAAATTTTAAACGCCCTGTAACTTATGAACGAAGAAGTTAGGAAAATCCGTTCAGGACATCTTGAGTTTAGAGTTATGAACGTTACGGTAACTAAGGGTTTTGTATAACGTATTAGTATGAAATAAAATTATTTCATTTCTTTTAATTTAGTTAGCATCTAGATGTCTCTTATGAAGTTTTAAACGTCTGTTTGACATAGATTATTGTTTTGCGTTTACAATGTTGCCTATTTTCGTAATGAACTTCTAAAAGAGGTTGCACATTATTCTTAAAATGTTATTACAATTATTTCATTTTGTAGGTTGGAAGTGTGTGGTGTTCACCAGATATTTAAACTTAATATTAAAAATATTTTTCACAAAAATTTTTCTTGAAAAATTTATTACTGGGATAATTTTCAATTTGACATTATTGCTGAGAAACTTCAGATATGGAAGTTTTCAATTTGACATTATTGCTGAGAAATCAGATATGGAGGGGTCCAAAAGCGTAAATTTTCAAAACGCCCTGTAACTTATAGAAAAAGTTAGGAAAAATCCGTTCAGGACATCTTGAGTTTCTCAAGAGTTATGAACGTTACGGTAACTAAGGGTTTATTTTTATAATATATGAAATAAAATTATTTCATTTCTTTTAATTTAGTTAGCATCTAGATGTCTCTTATGAAGTTTTAAACGTCTGTTTGACATAGATTATTGTTTTGCGTTTACAATGTTGCCTATTTTCGTAATGAACTTCTTACAAAGAGGTTGCAATTATTCTTAAAAATGTTATTACAATTATTTCATTTTGTAGGTTGGAAGGTTGTGTGGTGTTCACCAGATATTTAAACTTGTAATATTCAAAAAAAGTTAATGACGTTTTATTGTATCGTTACCTGTAATCCTGACAAAGCAATGTAAGTCGCAATTAGTATTTCTTGTTCCTTTCATGGAAAAATCCCCCCCCCCCCCTGAGTGCGCCACTGAATTCTACATAAAATTCTCTATGGGATAAGTTTTCAATTTGACATTATTGCTGAGAAACTTCATAGATATGGAGGGGTCCAAAAGCGTAAATTTTCAAAAACGCCCTGTAACTTATGAACGAAAGAAGTTAGGAAAAATCCGTTCAGGACATCTTGAGTTTCTCAAGGAGTTATGAACGTTACGGTAACTAAGGGTTTATTTGCTTATAACGTATTAGTATGAAATAAAATTATTTCATTTCTTTTAATTTAAGTTAGCATCTAGATGTCTCTTATGAAGTTTTAAACGTCTGTTTGACATAGATTATTGTTTTGCGTTTACAATGTTGCCTATTTTCGTAATGAACTTCTTACAAAAGAGGTTGCACAATTATTCTTAAAAATGTTATTACAATTATTTCATTTTGTAGGTTGGAAGGTTGTGTGGTGGTTCACACCAGATATTTAAACTTGTAATATTCGCAAAAAAAGTTAATGACGTTTTATTGTATGCGTTACCTGTAATCCTGACAAAGCAATGTAAGTCGCAAGTGTTAGTATTGTTCTTGTTCCTTTCATGGAAAAATCACAAGTAGTATTTCTTCAATTTGAACTTTTTTGTATGAAAAATCCATAGCCTACTATTAAAAATCAATGTTTTAGTGATTTTGGAGCATTTTGAAGAATTTATGTTTGTATGTTATATATCATTTTGAAGGAAAAAAATAAGGAATTTAATGAGGTGATAAAATACAGGGTGTTCCATTGAAAAATCATAAGTTTGAGTCGTCCATAACCACACCTCAACAAAAAGTTGAGTGCGCCACTGAATTCTACATAAAATTCTCTATGGGATAAGTTTTCAATTTGACATTATTGCTGAGAAACTTCATAGATATGGAGGGGTCCAAAAGCGTAAATTTTCAAAAACGCCCTGTAACTTATGAACGAAAGAAGTTAGGAAAAATCCGTTCAGGACATCTTGAGTTTCTCAAGGGAGTTATGAACGTTACGGTAACTAAGGGTTTATTTGCTTATAACGTATTAGTATGAAATAAAATTATTTCATTTCTTTTAATTTAAGTTAGCATCTAGATGTCTCTTATGAAGTTTTAAACGTCTGTTTGACATAGATTATTGTTTTGCGTTTAAATGTTGCCTATTTTCGTAATGAACTTCTTACAAAAGGGTTGCAATTATTCTTAAAATGTTATTACAATTATTTCATTTTTGGTTGGAAGTTGTGGTGTTTCACCAGATATTTAAACTTGATATTCAAAAAAGTTAATGACGTTTTATTGTATGCGTTACCTGTAATCCTGACAAAGCAATAGTCAAGTTAGTATTGTTCTTGTTCCTTTCATGGAAAAATCACAAGTAATTTCTTCAATGAACTTTTTTGTATGAAATCCATAGCCTACTATTAAAATCAATGTTTAGTGATTTGTTTAATTTTTTTTAGAAAAAAAAGATTAGAAAGGTCTAAAAATTCACCAAAAATCATAAATGGATTTATTTTAATGGGCAAAAATTTAAAACCATAAAATGAAAACTGTTTAGTATAGAAGGTTTTTATAAAAATTTTTTTTATTATTATTTAATTTTTTTTTTATCTTTAATTAAAGTATTTAAAATTATTTTTTGTGAGTGGTCTTAATATAAAAAATATTTTTCACAAAAATTTTTCTTGAAAAATTTATTATTTTTTAAAACCTAAAAATTTTTTGTTTAATTTTTTTTAGAAAAAAAAGATTAGAAAGGTCTAAAAAATTTCGTCCATAACCACACCTCAACAAAAAGTTGAGTGCGCCACTGAATTCTACATAAAATTCTCTATGGGATAAGTTTTCAATTTGACATTATTGCTGAGAAACTTCATAGATATGGAGGGTCCAAAAGCGTAAATTTTCAAAAACGCCCTGTAACTTATGAACGAAAGAAGTTAGGAAAATCCGTTCAGGACATCTTGAGTTTCTCAAGGAGTTATGAACGTTACGGTAACTAAGGGTTTTTTGCTTATAACGTATTAGTATGAAATAAAATTATTTCATTTCTTTTAATTTAAGTTAGCATCTAGATGTCTCTTATGAAGTTTTAAACGTCTGTTTGACATAGATTATTGTTTTGCGTTTACAATGTTGCCTATTTTCGTAATGAACTTCTTACAAAGAGGTTGCACAATTATTCTTAAAAATGTTATTACAATTATTTCATTTTGTAGGTTGGAAGGTTGTGTGGTGTTTCACCAGATATTTAAACTTGTAATATTCAAAAAAAGTTAATGACGTTTTATTGTATGGTTACCTGTAATCCTGACAAAGCAATGTAAGTCGCAAGTGTTAGTATTGTTCTTGTTCCTTTCATGGAAAAATCACAAGTAGTATTTCTTCAATTTGAACTTTTTTGTATGAAAATCCATAGCCTACTATTAAAAATCAATGTTTTAGTGATTTTGGAGCATTTTGAAGAATTTATGTTTGTATGTTATATATCATTTTGAAGGAAAAAATAAGGAATTTAATGAGGATAAAAACAGGGTTCCATTGAAAAATCATAAGTTTGAGTCGTCCATAACCACACCTCAACAAAAAGTTGAGTGCGCCACTGAATTCTACATAAAATTCTCTATGGGATAAGTTTTCAATTTGACATTATTGCTGAGAAACTTCATAGATATGGAGGGTCCAAAAGCGTAAATTTTCAAAAACGCCCTGTAACTTATGAACGAAAAGTTAGGAAAAATCCGTTCAGGACATCTTGAGTTTCTCAAGGGAGTTATGAACGTTACGGTAACTAAGGGTTTATTTGCTTATAACGTATTAGTATGAAATAAAATTATTTCATTTCTTTTAATTTAAGTTAGCATCTAGATGTCTCTTATGAAGTTTTAAACGTCTGTTTGACATAGATTATTGTTTTGCGTTTACAATGTTGCCTATTTTCGTAATGAACTTCTTACAAAGAGGTTGCACAATTATTCTTAAAAAATGTTATTACAATTATTTCATTTTGTAGGTTGGAAGGTTGTGTGGTGTTTCACACCAGATATTTAAACTTGTAATATTGCAAAAAAAGTTAATGACGTTTTATTGTATGCGTTACCTGTAATCCTGACAAAGCAATGTAAGTCGCAAGTGTTAGTATTGTTCTTGTTCCTTTCATGGAAAAATCACAAGTAGTATTTCTTCAATTTGAACTTTTTTGTATGAAAAATCCATAGCCTACTATTAAAAATCAATGTTTTAGTGATTTTGGAGCATTTTGAAGAATTTATGTTTGTATGTTATATATCATTTTGAAGGAAAAAATAAGGAATTTAATGAGGTGATAAAATACAGGGTGTTCCATTGAAAAAATCATAAGTTTGAGTCGTCCATAACCACACCTCAACAAAAAGTTGAGTGCGCCACTGAATTCTACATAAAATTCTCTATGGGATAAGTTTTCAATTTGACATTATTGCTGAGAAACTTCATAGATATGGAGGGGTCCAAAAAGCGTAAATTTTCAAAAACGCCCTGTAACTTATGAACGAAAGAAGTTAGGAAAAATCCGTTCAGGACATCTTGAGTTTCTCAAGGGAGTTATGAACGTTACGGTAACTAAGGGTTTATTTGCTTATAACGTATTAGTATGAAATAAAATTATTTCATTTCTTTTAATTTAAGTTAGCATCTAGATGTCTCTTATGAAGTTTTAAACGTCTGTTTGACATAGATTATTGTTTTGCGTTTACAATGTTGCCTATTTTCGTAATGAACTTCTTACAAAAGAGGTTGCACAATTATTCTTAAAAATGTTATTACAATTATTTCATTTTGTAGGTTGGAAGGTTGTGTGGTGTTTCACACCAGATATTTAAACTTGTAATATTCGCAAAAAAAGTTAATGACGTTTTATTGTATGCGTTACCTGTAATCCTGACAAAGCAATGTAAGTCGCAAGTGTTAGTATTGTTCTTGTTCCTTTCATGGAAAAATCACAAGTAGTATTTCTTCAATTTGAACTTTTTTGTATGAAAAATCCATAGCCTACTATTAAAAATCAATGTTTTAGTGATTTTGGAGCATTTTTGAAGAATTTATGTTTGTATGTTATATATCATTTTGAAGGAAAAAAATAAGGAATTTAATGAGGTGATAAAATACAGGGTGTTCCATTGAAAAATCATAAGTTTGAGTCGTCCATAACCACACCTCAACAAAAAGTTGAGTGCGCCACTGAATTCTACATAAAATTCTCTATGGGATAAGTTTTCAATTTGACATTATTGCTGAGAAACTTCATAGATATGGAGGGGTCCAAAAGCGTAAATTTTCAAAAACGCCCTGTAACTTATGAACGAAAGAAGTTAGGAAAAATCCGTTCAGGACATCTTGAGTTTCTCAAGGGAGTTATGAACGTTACGGTAACTAAGGGTTTATTTGCTTATAACGTATTAGTATGAAATAAAATTATTTCATTTCTTTTTAATTTAAGTAAGCATCTAGATGTCTCTTATGAAGTTTTAAACGTCTGTTTGACATAGATTATTGTTTTTGCGTTTACAATGTTGCCTATTTTCGTAATGAACTTCTTACAAAAGAGGTTGCACAATTATTCTTAAAAAATGTTATTACAATTATTTCATTTTGTAGGTTGGAAGGTTGTGTGGTGTTTCACACCAGATATTTAAACTTGTAATATTTGCAAAAAAAAGTTAATGACGTTTTATTGTATGCGTTACCTGTAATCCTGACAAAGCAATGTAAGTCGCAACACATCCAAATGTTTAAATTTAATCAAAGAATTAAAATAAATTAAAATCGATTACATAAGCTATATCCATTACAAAATAATGTTCATTTTACGTGGTTATATGGTTATGCAAATGTATTAGAAGGATTCTTTGCAGAAACGGAATGATATTTTTGTAACAGAAACTATTTATTTATTAACAATAAAAAATATTCAATGCCATTGCGATTAGGACGTAGAAAATAGAAGATAATATGTAATCAATTACGTATTATCACTCGCTAAAATTAAAAATTAAATCTTGCGTTATCTTTAATTAAAGACTGACCACTAATATAAAAGTTACGTTTATAGATTAATTCCGTCAGTATTTGTTAACACGATCAGTTTCCTTTAAGAAGTCAGTTGTGAATTAGATTGTGAAGCCGTAAGACAAGCGTTAGGAAACATGAGCTGTCCTGCGAAATATACGTACGAGTTACAAAAAATACCTAAATTTAGTTTTACTGTGTGTTATTTTTCAAGTAGAGATCCTCAGGATGGTGAACATCTCAATGAAGAAGCAGGTATGTTGTATGGTGAATATTTGATGCTGGATAAAGTAATAAATGCGCAACGAATGGTTAGTTTAGAACAAAATCGACCAGTACATGATGAACATTTATTTATAATAACGCATCAGGGTGAGTAAAACAATAGGGATTTCAGTGAGCATTTCGACAATGCCCAAAAATTTTAGCGTACGAATTATGGTTTAAGCAGATCATTTTTGAACTGGATTCAATACGTGCACTTTTCAGTACAGAATTAGAAGAATCGCAAACACTGGAAATATTAAAAAGGTTAAATAGAATAGTTCTTATTCTAAAAGTGAGTATCTAGGTACATAGTATTTAATTCATTGATCAATGACCGTTCATGTGAATCTGCAATCGAAACCGTAGGAATGCATGAGAGTTTTTCTAATATATTCGTTTCATTGATTTTTGCTCTTAGGAAACTCTATCTTCCTAAAAGACAATTAGCTTGATTGTATTAGTTAAAGTTACGTATTTCGACATTTAAATATAAATTATAGTATAAAATGTTTCACAAATACTTATCTTCAATAACTGATAAGTATAGAAGTAATAGTTGCACAACAATAATTATGAAAATTTAAACTTGCCCTATTTCAGTTCACTGTTATTAACTACCCATTAAGTTTATATTAAGTGTATTAAAACGTGTGTTTTAATACACACTTATATCTTTCGGTAGCAATTGAAGGGTCCAATGCAAGATGTGCCTAAGTCACAAATCATGCAAACTGAGTTCAATTTGAAAACTGTATTGTGCTTGTAAAATTTTGCAAATTTGGACTTACGCACTTCTTCTTTTGTAATTACATTTTTAGGCAATAAAGCTATCAAAAGACCTTTTTCTATAAACAAATATATTCAATCTGAACATAACAATTTCTTACAAAATTACAAAAATTCTAATTAACAAATAAAACAATAAATGAAAGTTTTTATTCATATTCGTCACAATGTTACTTTCAGGCACACCTCCTCCGTTTTGTGCTAAGGTTCTTGTATAAACACCTATGTCCAGAGATTGTACATGCTAGACTAAGAAACGAACATTCTCATATTTTAGGGGTTTTAGGTGTAAGAGTAGAAGAGTCCTAGCCTAGGGACGTGACGTTATAGTGGTGGGGTCGGAGTGGGGTCTGGGTGGGAGTCTGCGGGTGGTATCGGCTTCTTTTCGGGGGCCCCTAATTAAAGTCCTTTTGGCCATATTAATAGCCCCTTTGGCACTCTAACCTCCTGGTTAGAGGTGTTGGATGGCGTTAATATGGGGCTAAGATAAAATAAGGCTCTTATCGCTTCATTAAGGCGGGGCTAAGACTAGGCCACACCCGTCTTTTTACCTGATTGGTTGTACGTGTAATCGACCATGTTGTCGATTAATACCTTTTGGCATAGCTCTTCGGAATTTGTTCGTGGGCCTTCGCCCAAACTTGTGAAAATACCTATACAATAACAAATATAACCAAATTCGAAATCAGACCACTATATTATTTTACATACAAGGATTGTCTTATAGGAAATACCTCCGGCAAAAAGGGATCTAGATTTATAAACAAGCTTGAACGTAATATTTTGTTTTGAAAATGGTCAACTGCCTGGGGACAAATAAGCAAACTGGCTTTCATTCCCAATTTTGATAATACACAAGCGTTTTGAAACTAACACAGATTTCATTTCGTCAAGCAGCTGTAGGACTTTGTTTTATTTTACCCACGCTCATTATTATCATTAAACCATAATAACAATAATATCGCTCATGTTAAAGTGTACACTATTGTCGAGTTTTGCATACAGTGATAAAAATACATTCTACAGTTAAAACAGTAAAAATTCCTATACAACAACAACAAATATAACCAAACTTGAAATCAGACCTCTAGCAATTAAAATAAAGTGTGTATTAATTGTTGTTCTTTTAAATTCACTTGCGATGATAATATTTTACTTCAAGTATGTATTAATTGAGGCGTGTATTAGTGTTTCTTGCCTTAAATTGCAATTCAAGCACTAATTGCAATCAATATAATTATTATTTAAAATGTATCGGCTGACATCACAAACAAACAAGTCTGCTTTTAAAAATAAGAGTAATCTAATTGGGGGGATTTTTTGTCACGCGCAAAAACATGAACATCATATAATCCGAATCCATTTAACTTACATTAAGATTTCACTAATGTAGGACTGTTATTTTTTCCAAATACATTAGATGTGCTTGAATAATGAGAGCTTGTTATTGTGGTTACATAACTGGGAAATCCAGAAAATAATTACTTTATATTAATGCTTGCTGGAAGACTCTAAGTACTTTATACTATTCAGTTATAACCAAGACACCTAAAGTGAATGTGTTGTGATTGTAAACAGCTGTTTAGGCTGTCAAGGCGTTCTTCCAATAAGATTATCGACAACCCTGGTAAGTGCTCGTTTTTTATTTTAACCCTTGCCCCTTATTTTATTTACTTTATTTAATTGCTAGAGGCCTGATTTCTAGTTTGGTTATATTTGTTGTTGTTTTATAGACAGATGCCTTACGAAATGAAATCGGTGTTAGTTTCAAAACGCTGGTATATTATGAAAATTGTAAATTAAAGTCAGCTTATTTATTTATCCCCTGGGCATTTTTCCCATTTTCAAAACGAAATATTACGTTCAAGCTTGTTTATAAATCTAGGGCCCTTTTCGTCGGAGGTATTTCCCTTAAGACAATCCTTGTATGTAAAATAATATAGTGGCCTGATTTCGAATTTGTTATTGTGTAGGTATTTTACTAGTTTAACCGTAAAACGTATTTTTAGCACTGTATCCAAATTACAAGCAAATCTGATGCTCGCACATTGACAGTAATGCCGAAGGCTATCTCATGTATTTTTGAATTGTGATTGGTTTTAGCAAGCTGTAAGTTAATCCAGCCCAGTATTTTTGAATTGTAAGCCCTCGCGTTTAGGGTGAGTACCAGCTCTGAGTGTCGGTTAGCCTTATCTACAAATTATCGCTCGTAGGAGCTAGGTATGTACAGTAGGTGAATCGTTACCTGAAGATTATGAAGAATTGTTAGCTCAGCTTCATGTTTGATTTGATTGCGGTTGATTGATTTGACTGATTTGGTTAATTGCTTTGATTGAATGTGATTGATCTGATTGTGTTTTTTGATTTGATCGAGAGTGGTTTATTTGAAATTGATTTGTTTGGTTTGATCGAGGTTGATTGATTTGGTTTGATATGTTTCGGCTGACTTTATTGATGGATCGATTGGTTTGATTAATTTCTGTTTTTGATAAGGGACGATTTCAAATTTTCCGCCAAAACAAAATAGCGGTCAAAATTTAATTAAGACTCATGATTAAAAACAGATTAATAACGACTTAGGACGTCCTGGCTTGCTTATAAATCTAAGGCCCTTTTTGACTGAGGTGTTTCCGCTAAGGCAGATCTTATATGTAAAATATTTTAATTATCATTTTTCAATTTCCAATAACGCCAGCCCTATTATAGAAAAGATTCATTAGTTTTAAATCTCAAAATGGTATTACATATAATAAATGATTAAAACCCTTTATCTTTTTTATTTATAAATTTAATTATGACTCATAATTATAACCATAAGTGGTGCGTAACAGTGGGCTAAGTCCCGAAAGCTGGTGTAGACGTCTTATACATACCTCACAAATTAGAACTAGGGCCTCTTATTGCAAATTTCCCCATAACCATTACAGTGATCTTTATGTAGTTTTATAATATACCGCTAAGTGGAGCCACTTCTATTACAGAAAACATTCATTAGTCTACACACAAGTAGATGGCGCCACAAAAAATTCAAATTTTGTGACAAGGGGGCCACCCGAAAGATCTATACCTGTCTTACTATAGTGCGAGTCACACCGAGAATGCAGTGTGGCTGGGTATAGGCAATTTGTTGCCAGTTGTCCGATGGCTGTGACAGGGTCGGCTCTGAAGTTATTATACTGTGCCGCCAAAAAGTTGGACACAAATGAAAAACTTTTTTATTTTTTGCGAACGATACGTAAGAGTAAACTGCCCTTATTTTTGAAAAAATCGGAAAATTTTAGTTGAAAAAATCACTCAAAATTCTCAAACATGAATTTTCAAGACGATCTAAATATCGTTAAACAATTGTATTAATTAGAAAGTTACTTACAATGCATTTACGTCATTTCAAACCAAGCTTATGCCGGAAGATATCTTAATGAGTTTTTAATGTAACTGAAAAGTAAACAAACAACCCTAAATATAGTACTGATTTTCAGTCTTGTTTGTGACTTATTACCGGTAACATGGAATTTAAGAAATTCAAACGCGGACAAATGCTCCATGCGAGTGCGAAAATTATAATTTTCAATATCATTTGTCATTTAGTGAATGATGAAAAATTGAGTTTGTTTATAAATGTACAATTAATTCTCTGTTTATTTTTTCTTAAATTAACTTTGCCTGAAATAATTCTTTTGTGATTTTGAAATTTATTGTTTATTATTATTAATTATTGAAAACATTTAAACAAAGGCGAAGGTATAAACATCATCAAACTTCCAACAAGTTTTTAGCGAATCTGTGAGAGCGGCGAAATTTGCCTGAGACCGGACTTGAGGTTTAACCGATCCCGGCATAACGACAACTGGCAACGGTGTGCTCCATAAGACTCCGCACTGCATTCTCAGTGTGACTTTCACTATAGTTGGATTAGGGCCCCTTATTAGAATACAAATTCAAATTTTCCGGAATTGCTCTTTGATTATGACGTCATATTTAAAAACAAAATGGCAGAGGACTTTGATTTTACACAAGTAGATGGCAACACAAACATTAAAATTTTGGGGCAAGTTCCGAAGGGCTATACGTGTCTTACAAGCAAAATGCAGAGATCCTAATAAAATTCATGTTTCGTTACACATGAGATTAATTTGATAGCTGACGATTTGAATGACCTCGAAATTTAATTATGACTCATAACTAAAACAAGAGGACTGTGATGCACTATTCCTCATAATTAAAACCAAAATATGTTGTGTGTAACAGTGGGGCTAAGTTCATAGAGCAGATACATGCGTCTTATACCTATCTTACAAGTTAGGGTTACAGTCCGCCATTTCGAATTTTTGCCATAACCATTACAGGGACCTATATGTACTTTTAAAGTACACCGCTAAGTGCAGCCACCACTATTAAGAACATTAGTACACCATTAGTTGGCGCACAAGTAAATTCAAATTTTGCATTTCCCCCCAAGGAGGCCACGACATGGAGCGACGGCCTTATGAGACTTAAATACAAATTCAGATTTCCCGCCCAAGTTGGCATTAGGGCCCTCTTATTAGAATACAAATTCCAATTTCCCACCATAACCTGCAGAGACTTAAATGCAAATTCAAATTTTCCACCAAGGGGGCCACGGCAAGGGGGCGAAAGCCCAAGACCAAGTTGCAAAGCCCCATACCTGTCTTACAAGTTAGCATTAGGGCCCCTTATTATAATATAAATTCAAATTCTCCCCAAGGGGGGTCACGACAATGGGCGAAGGCCCACGAATAAGTTCCGAAGACCTATGCAAAAAGGGCCTTAATCGATAGATGGCCGATTACACATACAACCAATCGGGTAAAAGTATGGGTGCGGCCTAATCTTAGTCCTGCCTTAATGAAACCATACGGGCCTTATCTAGTTTTAGCCTCACCTTAACACATCCAAAATCCAACACCCATAACCAGGGGGTTAGAGCGCCAAAAATGCTCTTAATATGGCCAAAAGGAGCTTAATTAGGGGGCTAAACCCCGTCCAGGTGTTGAAAAAGGCCCTCGAAAAGAATCTCCGATACTACCCGAAGACCCCCACGCAGACCCCACTCCGAAACCCACACTATAACGTCACGTCCCTAGGCTGGGTTCCTTCTACTTGCTCCATTGTAGGCTGTGTTCGGATTTCCCTGATATTTTCGATTGTGCCCAACCTTATTAAGTTTTATGTGATATAATACACCAAAGTATGTGGCACTGATTTTTGGTATAGACGCTCGATTGAACTGTACTCGTCAAGCTACAGGCATCATGCTGTGTCCAGGTGTCGGGTAAACAGTTTCAATATTTTCACCATTGATACACAGCTGATCAAAAAATGTAAACACGAAACGATTCTTGTTTTGGCTGAAACAGTTGTCACGAAATATCTTGAGAAAGCGTTGATTCTCTTTTTTATACTGGTTAACAAAGTCTTCTAAACAACTAATTATTTCATTGGGGCTCTTTTGTACATTGCTGTTCTCCCTCTTAAATAGCCAATGTGCATGTATCAGAATTATTTGTGGCATTCCTAAGTTCAGTTATAAAACTCTCCGCTTTTCTTAAATGTGGCAAGCTGTGTTTTTTTGGATACCTCAACTTTTGCTTTTTCTGCGTTTTGAATACGAGTCAGCAGACTGCTACACTCTCTACATATCTTTTAGATCCTCCAAAAGCAGTATAATATTCTTCAACAAAGATCTTCCTAAATATTTCATACGATATATTTTTATCTTCATGAATCCAAATATTTACGAAGTTTATTATCAGTCCTGGTATAATAGGATCTACGAGCTGGTAGTTCCTCTATGAATATACGAACTACTTGTAAATCATCTGACTTTAGTTTGTTTGGCCTCGAGTAGTGGTGACCTCTTTTGTCTCTGGTTAGAATCTTTCTGCTGAACCTTGATCTCTTAAAGCTATGGATAGCTAAGAATGCTGTTTTGTCTGTACTGTTTACAACATACCGAAAAGTAGTCGTTCTACTACGAGGAAGATCTTTTCTGGGCAGGGACCGCTTTCTTTTCTCGGGTTGCACACATCCCGCCAGATAAAGGTTTTGTTCAGTGTGTGAATTTAGGGCAACGAAATGATCGAAAATATTTTTTTGTTGAATAATAGTAAGTTTTGTAAATCATTTATGTTGCAAATTAGAATTTAGTTCATTATTTAAAAATTTGAATTGTGAAAAAGTTTAGGCAGCAAAATTTGAACTGCTAAAGAACAGAATTGGGGTATATATATATATATATATATATATATATATATATATATATATATATATATATATATATATTGTATCGTACTGTAATGTACCTATTGTATTGAATGTGTATCTACAATAAAAAAAATATACAGTGCAAATCGTTGGAATAAATTGTTCATGCTTGCTGTCACACGCTCAAATTCTATTACGGCAAGATTTCTACGATAAATACACCTAGCGTTTTTGTTTTTCAAATATATTGAAAATGGAGCAAAAAAAAAGGATCTGGTTGATCGAACAAAAACAATCTATGATCGGTATGTACACCTTATCGTAACGAACGAATGGTAGAGTGTACTAAGTGTAAAAAATGGTGTTGCTATGAATGTGTAAATGTAGATGACAATATAAAATTTAATGAAACGTGGAAGTGTCCCCAGTGTGAAGCATCGACAACTATGCCTGTACAACCTACACGATTAACAGTACCTTCCACAGTCGCTTCACGTAAAAGCACGGTAATAACGAATAAATCCGTGTCATTTAGAAGCCAAAAAACCTCATCGAGTTTCAACTACAAAATGGACATGTAACTAAAACTCATTGAAGAGGAACGAGAGCTGCTAAGGAAAGAAATGGAGCTGACAAGAAAGTCCAGACGAATACTAGTGTTAATTAAAGCCAGGAAGTGGAAGAAGTAGACCCTTTGGCCAACCACACGTTATCTCTTCAATTAAGTCAACTTCCAGAAGATAATGGTGTCATATCTTTACATTAGCCAACTGGTAAGCCATTTAAAATTTCTGAGCAACAACCAGAGTACCCAAATCCAAAATTAGGTAAATTAGCGGAAGAAGTAACTGCTGGTGTGGTGGCTCAGGGGCAAATAATAGCCAGAAAACTACATTTAGGTGAGCTACCCTTTTTTAATGGTAATCCACATCACTGGCCCATATTTATTGGTAGTTTTGAAAGGTCGACTGAATTATGTGGTTTAGATAACAGAAAATTTAATTCGTTTACAAAAATGTTTAAAGGGAGCTAGCATTTCTAATTTTTAATTCTTCCCCAACGTGTTCTTCAGATTATTTCTACTTTAAAAATATTGTTCGGAAGACCTGAACAAATAATTGAGGCTTGAGGCCCATATCAATCATATTCGTCGGTTACCTCCTCGAAAATCAGAAAAACTAGAAACGTTGATGGAGTTTGGGTTAGCAGTAAAAATTGTATACTTCCATGCAAGCAGCACATTAAAAAAATTATTTGAATAACCCTACATTAATGCATGAGTTATTAGAAAAACTTCCATCACAGATTAAAATTAATAGGACTTTACACTGTAATAATAATAATTCTGGAGGACTAAATGAGTTTGCAGACTGGCTTTATGAAACTGCACTTCCTTCCGTAACATTTTCGGACGTTAAGGGTTACGGTTCAAGAACTTTTTCGATCCTATTTTGACCCTGATTTCTATCAATATTACTAGGAAACATTGTCGAGTCCCCTTTTGAGGACTGTTTGCCTGAAAAAAGGCATATGTACTAAGAGGGCAATGGGACACAGTGCAATTTTATGCAGGGCGAGCGGACAAGGCGATAGAATATTCACAAAAGTATCACCATATGCTTCTTTAGCATAGTGTCGACATATCTAGCCGGAGAACTTTTGAGGTATTACGGTCATGACCTGGGAAATGGCCGAAGTGGTTACTTGTCAAAGTGGTAATTTGGGTAATAATAGCTATCGAACCAGTACAAAAGTATCACTGTATGCTTCTTTAGCATCGTACCGACGTATCTAACCGGGGAACGTTTGAAGTATTACGGTCAAAACCAAGAACCCTCAAATTTGAACTTTCAACTTTATTGTATAACTTTTACAAAGATTCAAAAGTGATAAATTCTAACATATTTACACACTCGGTTGACGACAGTACCAAATTGAAATTTTCAGGCTCTGAAACTGCTTGCTTCTCGGATAACCTCTGTTCCCTTTTTTGTCTTTCATCTTTGCCATTGCTGCAACTCGATATTCCGGTTGTCGAAACGGCACGTTCCTTTGTTGGCGGGGATCCACGATCTCGGGTAGAAGTTCGTCACGATAAATCTTCTACAGTTTAGGTTCTATTTCCTCTCAAGCCTCTATTGCTTCGTCTTTACCGATTTTCTCGATCCATATGTCCTTTATTGGATTGAAGGTATCTTCATTGTTGAAATAGACCACGAAATCCAACCATTCTCTTTTAGTACAATGAAGCTCAGCACAGCATTGGTAGAAATAGTTATGATTTGAGACGAAGTCCACCTGGGATCACCTCCAAAGCTTGTCATTTTTACGGTGCGGAATCTGGGCAGCAGGCACATTCGGGCACTTGACCTCAATTATTCCATCCTTACCAACAATACCGTCTGGCGAGGCCGCGAAAATTTCATTCTCTACCGATATGAAAAGCCCACACTCTTCCGCAGCTGTTCCAGTCTTCTCAACGTAGGCTTTTCTTTCCTCCGGCTCCAACCGAAGTCCCCTTGCACAGTCATCTTAGAGCGAGTTTCAACAGATGGCTTTTCGCTGTAGAGTAGGTCCTTGATGAGGCACTTATAGTCCGTGGAATCTCGCATCTTGTAAATTCGCCCAACTTTGCTTCCTGTTATTCGATTCCGCCTCTCAAGGAACCACACGTCCGAGATAGCACCAGCTTGACCACGTGTTGCTAATTCAACCCTATCTCGCTCCTCTGGAAGAACTTGTAGCGAATTTATCTTCTCCTCGCACAAGGATTTGAAGAGATCCGGATTTTCATTTTCAAGATCAGGTTCTCTAACATTGGTTCCATAATGAGCAGAGCCGTCATTTGAATTAGACGCTGCATTTGTAATGTTTTTCGACTTGATTTCGATTCTATATTTGGCTTTTACTTCATTTTTCTTATTGAGGGTTTCTGACAAGGCCATCCAGTTTTCGAGAACTGATTCTCCGTGGACAAGTTCATAAGCCTGAGGAAGCCAGAACGGACCGAATTGATGGGAGAGGATAGAGCAATGCACCCTAATGTCGTATCCATCCTTTTGAGATACGTTTAGCCTTTGCCCTTGCAAATTTCTGGCAATCAAATTCATGGCAGATTCACACATATTACTGGTCTTATTTGGCAGGAGTCGCTCTGCTTTGTTGGCCCAATTTCGAAACAAATCTCTTATGCTGGCCCAAATTTCAAGTTTGCTCATCTTCAAGGCTTCATATTTTTTTACCATTGCCTGTACTTCTTCTTCCGAATTAGATTGCTGCACTTTGCAAAAGTATCGTTTACAGCACTTGTGATCTCCAAAAATATGATTAGGGATGTTCAAAATGTCCACCCTCAAAGTAAGAAAGCTTGTGCTAGTTCCTTCATCACTTTGGTGCTTATTGTTGTAAATAATTGCAGAGGAGAAGGCAGTGCAGAGTTTTTCCGTTTCAGCTTTTAACAATTTCCTGAAGGTAATCTCGCATTTGGTTTCATTGGCTATTTTCATCAATGATTTCTTCACACATTTCACAGCGTGATTGACGCACTCAATCTTGCGAATTATCACTTCTGGGTAGCGGAAGCTGTCGTACACTTCGTTGAAAACTGAACTGTCCCCATCTCCTATCATATTCTTGTAGTTTAGTCCATGGAATGGTATGCTGTCTTGAAATTTCTTTACTATCACGGCAGCTTCCATACTTTGGGATGAACCGTTGTACTTTTTGCAGTCCGGGTGTTCAACTTTCTTCCCACTCTTGGCGTTATTCGCATAAATCCTGCAGTACTTGTTCAATGTTCCAAACCCTAAGATTTTATTTGTGCTCGCCCCCATTATGTAGGCCATTCCAGTCAAGGAATCAAAGCTGTGACCGTATGATCGCTTCGACCACGATCCATCTACTGCCTCATCGATGCAAGCAACTCTATCATCACCCACCATGACGAACTCTTCAGCGGATTCAGCTTCGGCCGTTCCATTAAGCTTGAGGACCATTTCAACTGCCCGTTTGAGAAAGTCGTAAAATTTTTCTTCACTCTTCTGAAACGTCGGGAACCTATCAGTGGCAGAATGTTAATTGCTTGAATTCATAGTGACGCTACATAATACCTGTTGAAAACTTGAACCAGAAACGTATCGTCCCCAAGTCAGTGCCTCGTTGACAGATAATGTCGAGTCTTGTATCGGGTCGTATGTGAATGTGGACTCACAGGAAAGACATTCTACGTTCACCAAAGGGTTCTTCCTATCTACCAAAACTAGTTCAGGATAGTCACAATCGTCACTCGCGTGCAACACAGCCAAATTCAGGAGAAAATTTATCCCTTTCTTTAGGATGATGATACATGGATGCTTGTAGGTGATTTCATCCTTCTCCGCTCGCAGCAACTGCTTCGCCTTGAAGGCCTCCAAAGCTCTCTTACGTCTGCCCAGTTTGGTGTTCTTCCTAGGCACCTTTCTTTCACCTGCATGCACCGATCCTGGTTTACATTGGCCCATTGCACTGAAGAAATATTCACTCTACGAATTTGTTTGATGAATTCTGAAATTTTAGAAAAATGTTGAGAGCAATTTACGAGAAAATTTAGTCTCCAAGTAAAGAGTTGTCATGCAACGACAATTTTTCCTGCTAGTACGCCAAAAATTCACTCCCCATTGGAAAAGACCCGGACTTCATTTTTTGGACAACTCGCTGTGACCACTGTATTGGTCGGATTGTTCACTTTTATATCTGAAAATGATCCCAATGAACCCTGACGGCAGTTATGCATATCGATATCGCATTGGGGTATGCTATTTATATTGTAATTTTGAAAGAATCGAAAAATATCGCAAGAAAACAGTATCTTTCACTTTAACACATCCTAGACAGCTTGAAACATACTTTTTGCTAGAACTAGGCATATGAGCTGTAGCATGTTCTTAGGGTCATGTTGAGACATAAAACTCCATGAATTGTCTAAAAAGTGGGAGATTGTCAAATCTTTAAATGTATGTAAGCTTTGTTGAAAACGGCATAGGTTTTCTTGCAAATATCCTGTTAAATGTGACATAAACGAGTGCCAAAAGAAACATCATCCTCAGAGAAAACATGACTATATGTATATATATATATATATATATATATATATATATATATGCCTATTCTCCTTGGTCACACCATAACTTGAGAACGACAGATTTCATAGATTTTTTAATTTGGTAATAAAATGTAGAAGGTTCTTACGGAAAGAAAAATTTTGTAGAAAATTTGAAAATTTCGCGCGCCGCAAATGTCATTTACGAGCTGGATCGGTTGGGAATCATCGATCGAGGGTGTGTTCTTTGTGAAGTGTAGGTACCCACTAAGAAAGGGTTTTTCGAAAGTCCACCCCTAAGGGGTTGAAATGAGGGGTTGAATTTTTTTGTGAAACTTTTTATTCTATGGGTCGATTGACTCGAAAAAAATGGTACACGCACTCTTTAATTAAAATTATGAGACACGTGTATCAAAAATTTAAATATGCCCCGCTAATTCTGAGATCGCAGCAACGCGCGACGGGTACGACTAGTTTTTTATATTCACTAAAATATATTTGGTTTTATATATCAATATCATTCAAACTTTTTTATTTTAATAGTTTCCTATCTACAGTAAATTATTTACTGGTATCGCATATATTAATCACTCGATAACTTTATTATTTCATTAAAAATTATTATTAATTTTATTAAATACATAAATAAAAAGTTTACCTCGTGTAGGATTTGAACCTACGATATGTACTTTGCCCTACTTATTAATTACATTCTACTTTAGTAAATATGGTATTAATCGGTTTTACTTTTAAAAGTACTTATGACCTTCAATACTTTGCGCAAAAAGTATAAAATCTATTACATATAATATTTGTGTTCTAATGTTCTAATTTTCGTATCTTTTGACGTGCATTGCTTGAGCAATTCGCTAGTCACCTTCGGGTTCAATAATTTTAGTAATTGTTAAAAGCAAGAGTCTCGTGTGTATGTGATAAACTCAGATAATGTATCACACTGTTAGTTGCCTTAATTAGTCGTTTTTTGCAGCGAAATTTGAATCTTTACATAGCGTTAAAGAATTATGAAACTACAATCTTTATTGACAATTTTTCTTTAAAATACCTCTATCATGAGTGTGACAAAGACTAAGAAATACAAAAGTTATTGGCAGAATCCAAAACAACAACAACAACAAAATCTATACACCTCAGCGCCAAAGGCGCTATCTGTTATGCCAGGACAAACGTAGCTTCTGCAAACTTGAGTTGAAACGTTCTAGCTATGTTGTTAGTAAGGATGGTTGATCTTAATAAGGTTTCTACCATATTGGCTAATTCTACTCCTCAGAAAATATCTGATGTTCGCCATACGGTTGGTGTAGTTCTATAACACCGCCGTTTTTTAACTAGTCTCTCATTATTTCATCTCCCCTGACCTTGCCAACTAAGTACCCTTTTCGAGTACTGCTCCGAATGTGAGCGATTACATTGCTAAAAGATTATTCGGGGTTACTTCGCATCTTCTTTCTTGCTTTGATGTTTCGCATCTTTTTGTATGTAATCCAAACGGATGCTTCTATCTTTGGAGTTGATGCAGTGATGAGTCCACAAACTGACTCAAGCAAAATAGTTGTTATATTAGCCGATTTATATTTAAGGCTGTACGGAAATACTCCATTACGAAAAAGAAGATTAGCTACCACGAATTCCTCCAAAAATTTCAACCTTACATCAAAGCTTCTTCTGGTTGCTTGTCTAGGTAGGACCTACGTTTACAACAATGTGACCTTTTCATCTATACTAATAACGTAAAGAACGTGTAGTGCATCATCTACTTTCTTGTTCAGTTCCTCAAGTTGATAACATTGCAACCACAATTACTTCTTTTACTTGTCTGCGGTCCTTCGTACTTTAATCTTTGTTGGGTTGCTTACGTTCCCTTGAAACATTTTCGTCTTGGAGCGTTACTATAATCCGCATGCGCACTTTTAACCGCGTGGATGCCTGCGGGTACGTGCGTGTGTGTCCATGTATGTTAGTATCCACGATAACGCCAGAACGATAAAATATATGTACTTAAAAGTTCGTACTAAGCTTTATTCCATTTCTCCTAGAACTGTTTAGGTATTGGAACAAATTCAGCAAAGGAGAGGGTGTTTATTAGGGACGGTGTTACGCTTAATCAAATATTTCTGAAACTGCTACATATTCCAAAGACATGTACGAAGACATCATAGAAACAAAAAGAAGTAGAAAGTATAAAACTAGTGAGATTTTGAACGTGGAATGTAAGAACCCTCCTTCAAGAGGAAAAACAAGAAAATCTGAAACGAGAAATTACGAAGAGTAGAGTAGACTTTGTAGGTCTAAGTGAAATAATATGGGTAGGAAGTGGAGAAGAAAGGGACGATGATTATAGTTTTTATCACAGTGGAAACAGAGAGGAACAATGGTCAGTAAAGAGTTCAGTCTAGCGTGAGTAAAGTAATTTATGATTGTGAAGAGTTAAAACGTTATCCAAGAAACCTCTGGTCATCTTACTTTCCGTAAGAACCTTCTAGATTTTATTACAAAACTAAAAAAATCTATGAAATATGTCGTTCTCATGTTATGGTGGGACCAACGAGAATAGGCATTCATTTATGTATATATATATATATATATATATATATATATATATATATATATATATATATATATATATATATATATATATACGTCCCCTAGACCTAATCGGAAGCATTGATTGTTACTGAAAGCGGTGCACTTTGCTTAGGGTACAAAACTATGTTGTGTCGGCAAGTTATCTTTTACATTAGTTAAATGGGTCTTTAGCATGTACTGTCTACTGGACGCGATGATCCCTTTTAAGAGGTCATGTAATGATGCTTGGTTTTAGGCTGAGTTTGGAATGAATCTGCGGTTGTAACTTATCATTCCGAATGCCTGGTGTAACTTTCTGCTGATGTCTGCAAGCGGGTAGTCTTAGATAACTGTGCTTTTTCCCTCAAGTGGTTCGGTTCCTTTGCCTGTTACTAAATAATAAATATGTACAATTTCTAGGATACGAATCTTAGAAATTGTACATATTTATGTTTTAAAAGGCATTGATTATTACGCTGCTTCTAGCTTATCCAAGTTGCGCGCCTTTTAACGGTCCGTCCGTAGTCGAAATCAAATGACGGGTGTTGTGTGCATCGCGGTCTACTAAAAATTCTAGTTGTTGGGTGTCGTTATTGCTTACCGTCGCTAAAGATGAACTTTGTCGTTTCCCTGACTTAGTTTGCGGCTGTTGAACCTGCTGCTGGTTTTCGCTTTTCAAACTGGTGTTATTTCTTATTTCCTAAACTTAACGTTGTTAGCTATTATATCCGCTAACTCAGTGAATGTGTGGGTAAGATGCTTAAACGTTGACTGTTAACCTGATAGACCATGCTGCTATGAGTAGATCGAGCAAATCTGTTGGTCCTGACAGATTTTGGACATGTAAAAACTGAGATAGCCTACGGTCGACAAGCTCTTCTCGCTCCAAGAGTTGCCTTGTCTTGTGCTCTTGACTGACGGTAACACCTCGTGTAAGTTCCATTTTAAGCTTTTTGTATTTCCCGGTTACGGAAGAATTATCATGATGTCTCGGGCTTCTGCATCACACTTGTGGCAGTGTTATAAAAGGTTTAATTACTATTTCAGTATCATGCTGAGTGAATTTGAGGATCTAAAGCTACGTTACGGAAGAAATTACTTTGTTTTCTTTTGGTAACAATCTGGCGGATTTGGCGATTTATCGCATAGTACGTTGAAGCTTCTACGGTTGTAATACATTTAATCGGGACTATCCAAGCTTTTGAAGTGTAGGCACTATGATGGTATCGTTACTTCGTGTTAGTGGGGCGGATAAGTCAGGGGCTAAGTTAGATGTGGCCCTTTTGATGACATCGAAATTTTGGTATAAAGGAAAAGTAAAGGGCAGAAATAGTCAGTGATCACAATGTAAACCTATGAACAGATTTCAATGAGGTGGAACATAAGGGTTATTTTGGCCTTCCCAGAACGGTCATGATATGGTACAGTAGCCTAATCTCGAGCTATATTTACCTGTGTGAGATTAAATTATGTGCAAAGTTCCAAACAATTAATTGATTACAAAATTGTTTTAAAAGTTTGATTAAAGCACTTATGAATGTGTGTCTACGACAATTTTGTTAATTATACCGTATTTTATTTCGTAACATTTTTTGGTTTCATTTTCCGAGATTTGTATTTTTTTGGGAAGGATTTTCGAAATGGGTTCTATTCTTCTATATCGTCATCTGTACTCGAGATATTGAGATTTCCTGATTGTGTAATTTTGTCCAAAACAGTTCATTATTACTGTATCATTGAAGACCGTTTTCGAAATGTTACGAAAATCTCGCAAGTTAAAACATTTTTGGAATACCTCCAGTAGAGTTCATGCAAAGTTGCTGGCATGTTATTACAAGTATTGTTATGAACGAATAAATAATCCAGAGTTCAAATAAGCCTAAAATCTTACGTCTTCGAAATTGCCCCAAACTCCTCCTAAAATCATTCTTAAAATGTAATGAACTACTTTGAATTTGGACGTACCCTAAATCTAACAGCTTTTTTGTGCTTCTTCTACAACAAAGCTTTGTGTATCTTCTACAACAATGTCGCTACTAGCGCGGAACTTAACCTTTACGCATTCCCTTGCGGGGTAGGCAAAACAATCCCTGCCTCTTATTTATTTTTCATTCGCAATCTTTCTCCATGCTTTCCTATCTCCGCATACCTCCCTAGCTTCCGCAAGATTCATACATAGTCTCTGACATGCCCTTTTGTTTTTAAAACTCCTTATCTTTCTTTCCTTTATCATAGATTCTGCTACATTCAGCCAAGTTTTACGCGGCCTACCAGGCCCGGCCTTTCCCCTAACCTCGCCCACATATATTTGTTTCGTTAATCTTGCGTTGTTCATTCTCTCAATGTGACCAAACCAACGTAATGTAGAACTTTTATATCTATCCATCATCGTCTTTTCCTCACCACACTCCCTCATTATGCATTCATTTTTAATCTTGTCCCTTCTCGTTTTACCACATGCGCTCCTCAGAAATCTCATACCCACGGCATTTATTTTTCTTTCGTGCTTTTTTTGACATACCCATGTCTCACTTCCATACGGTACTGCCGGGACGAATACGCCATTATAGATTGCTCGTTTCGCAGCTAGGCTCATGCTTTCATTTCTCATTATCGTCCACATACGTCCAATCACTTTCCTTCCAGCATTAACCCTTCGTCCAATCTCGCTCTCAATTGTACCATCTGCAGTAAAAATTCTACCGAGATATACTAGCTCGTCCACTATAAAACTGAAATTCTAAATTTCTCAATTAATATTTACCTAATCTTACTTTAAACAAAACTCCCACCGTCCCTATCTTACCTGAACAAACCAATCTATCGTCAAGCATAAAATTAATCAGCACCCCTCAAGCATCTTTAAACTGTTTCTTTACAAATATTCAAACGCATAAAAGAAAGCCACGTATTTAATTTCGTCCTCAAGGGGGAGGGGGCTGCTTGAGCTTTCCATGCTTCTTTAGCGAAAATCATGGATTTCCAGCATACATACATTACGTATACCGAGCGTCCCAATAAAATGTATACACTTTTTAAATGACTATAACACTAACAATTATTATAATACAGAAAACTTTCAAAAATGAAAATAATGTTAACAAATGTAGAAACTAGTCAATTATCGAAAATGTTCAAATTGTTGGCCATTGTGGTCCATGCACAGCTGATAACCCTGATTGATTGAATCCAAAATGTTCCTAATCATTTCAATTGGTATTTCGGCACATTCTCTTTCAATAGCTGCTCTCAACTCAACGATTGTAGCTGGTTTTGTGGTGTAAACATTGTGTTTAACATGCCCCCACAGAAAAAAATCCATGAGGGTCAAATCCGGTGAGCGTGGAGGGTACTCGGTACTTCCTTGTCCTCTGCACATTTTCCTTTGTACCACTCACAAAATTGGATTCTGCTATTATAATCATCTTCATTGAGTTCGTGCACTAATCTAGGAATAAAACTTCTCCATTTGGCACGCTTCAAAATGCGATGGACGCTCGATTTTGAAACTCCTTGTCTCACGAGCCGCTTGCCGGACAGATTTTCTAGGTGATTGCTGAAATCTCTGAATGACTTCTCCTTCTCTTGTGGGGCTGGTGGATGATCGTGGTCTTCCGGAATGGTTCTTATGGGCATCCATAACAGTTCCTTCTTCCTCAAACTTATCTCGCAAACGAGTAATTGTTAGTCTCGTTGGTGCATCTCGTTGAAACTCCATCCTAAACCGTCTTTGCACTTCACTTACGTTCTCAGTCTTCCAGTAGCACTTTAGAATGAATTTTCTTTCCTCAAAGTTTAGTCTGACTCCAGCCATTATTTTAAGCAGTCAACTGAAAAAAAAAGTGTGGTTGTTATGAACTGTTAAAGAGTGTATACATTTTATTGGGACACTCGGTATGTGGATAGCGGGATTAAGGATGGATGTGGTCAGGATAGGACCAGAGGGACCGGAGTTATGGTTCTGAGGGTAAAATACTACCCGATAATTCACCTAAGCAGCCGCACACGGTGTACGTATACGCAGTGACCATGGCGCTACATGTGTATGAGGAAAACGCCCTGAAAAAAAACTCATGCAGGGTAGACGGTAACGCGAATCGAACCCATTACCTCCCGAATGCTAAGAAGGCCATGTTACAAACAACTCTTCTGGCTCGATTACAATTGTCTATTGTATCAATGCAAATAATCCATGCACATCACAATAAATTGTAACTCTACGAACAAATACGAACTTTAGATTCACCTTTTAAAACTTAAATACGCACAGTAACTAATTTTCTTTCTTTTACTTCAACAAAAACGCTTTTGAGATATAAAGAGGCGGCACACGCTCTTCTTTTTAATTAATCAAATTCAATTTACTCAATTTAGCAGGTTGTCACCAACGGCCAAAGTAGAAAATTCAATAATAAAAGAAAAAAGTAACGTATTACCAGTTAAGTAACTAAATAATTACGTAAATGTAACGGATTTCAATAAGCAAATAGTAATTGAAACAAATACAATAGCCGAGGACGCGTACTTTTCTAATCACCGAAGTTCATCAGTTTTCAAATAAGCAATGTTTATATCTATTACAGACAAATTTAAAATAAAGCACTCAAAAGTTTTAACAATGTTACTGGATAAAGGGGTAGAGCCAGTCAAGTTGCACAGGGCTGCCTCAAGTGTATCTCCCGTCGACACGGGCTACGTGGCTGGAAATCTCGCTCCTCAGAACTCAATCTTCTTCAATACTTAACAATTTTAATTCAAAATCGCGATAACTTTTGCCGTCGCCAGAGCTCTACACAGTTTGTTGAAGCAATAATTACTATTTAAATTGAGCAAAATTAATTTCTCACTCTGCTGCCACTCCATAACAATTAAGTTTGTGAACTCAACCCTTTATTAATTTAAAACGTTTTACAAAGCCGTTTACGATTATTTTTCCATCAACTGATACCAGCGCATCGCGGAAAACTACTCAAAAAAATTTACGTATGATTGTCATTTATGAATGTACAATGACTCATTCGCATGGGAACACAACTGTGTCTGCGGCTTGGAATGCACGCGCATCTTTTCTGCAGAAAATTGACTTCGCGCATGTCTCAGTAACTCCATTATTTATCACTTGATTTTTTGCAACTCTACACTAGGGGATCGTGCTTGACTCTGAAACAGGATTTTTAATTTTTTGATACCTCGTCTACTTTTTGAAATATCGGCTCAATCTCGGTATTCCGTACACACTAACCCTCAAATTCAAATCATAGGTTTTTAAAGTCGGCTAGATAAGGAATCTGTCAGAAAACCAAGTTAGATTTCTTTCTCAAAACTCACACTTAAACAGACTGTAAACCCGTAATAGACTACATTTACCTTTACTATGCTTTGCTACGATTACAGCTTGAAATACAAGATTGGGCGTGAGTTCTGTAAGACGGGGCTTCACATTGACGAATAAACAATAAAGGGTTTTATACATATATTGGCTATAATCTCACAATTCTAAATATTCACACTTACTCTTAAGTAATACAATAACAAAAGAGAAAATAATACAAACTTCAAATTACAAACAAAAACACAATTACTCTACTATCGCTCTCTGGCACGGGAACGGTTTCCTTCTCACCCACTCGGCCACTTGGCTTCACTCTCTTTACGGTGTCTAAGGAAAATAATCTTAACAGTACAGGCAAAGATAATGCATTCACACAAGGATAAACTAATTCAAAATACGTTAAAGTAAACAAAAATACTAGTTGAGTTGATTGGCTTATTTCCACAATGTTTGCTTTATATCAGGACGTTTCGGAAGCGGACTCTGCTTTTCATCATCAGGCTTAGCAGAGTCCAGTTCCAAAACGTCGCGCTATAAAAGCAAAACTGAATTCTCTAATGATATTTAAACGTATTTTGATAATACTTCTAACGTGACTTTTTAATTAACATTGTGCGTTCTAATAGTTTTTAATACTTAACTGAAATTAGAATGAGACGGTTCTTTTATTTCTTTTTACTTTCTATCCGTAAATATGGTAGGTTGGTGGACTTGCCACTGACGTGATTGTGTATGAATGTGGGTACTGAATTTACTTGTTTTTTAAAGGGAAATTTGAATATTTGGAATCGAGAATTGTGGGAGTTTCCGAATGTCTGCTTTATACAGAAGCATTTTTTTACAAGGAATATGCGTTGTTTGGGATTGCTTTGGTATAGTTAGAAAATCTTGATGGTAGTGGTAGAAGAAATGTTACCAGGTTAATTTATTATCTCGGGACGAGGGCGCAAAGGGTTTAAACCTTCGGGAACGATTAGTTTACCGGAATGTATTATGGCCTTATGCAGGTAGGCTGGATAAGCTAAACGTTTGTAGTAGCTATGTAGGGATGTAGTAAGGAATGCTTGACACACGAATATTTCTTTAATTTAAGCTTTAACGTATCGCGTAGAGTTACAGAAAGGGCTCGTATTCGGAAGCGGAAAAGAAGTAAATTACAAAACGGGTAATTACGTTAACTGAGATAACTTTAATATTCACCTTTATTTACGTAATTTCTACGTACTGGGACTTTATGATAAAAAATAATTATAACTGATCGTTTTCCATCTGACAACACTCTGCACTAAGGTACTTGAGGCGGCGTGTAAGTGTGCAAATTTGTAGGTAGCATCCGCCAGTAGGCCTGGGCAATCAGCTCTGTTGTGCCGCCTGGTAGATACTGTGGAGCTTGTAGAATTAAGACAAACAACCTTTCTGTCCATCGATGTAAGTAGATAACGACTTATAATGTATAGGTGGTGTAAATGGTGTAATAATATAAAAAGTAATAAGAGTTAAATAAATGTTCTCCAAACACACAAATCGTCAAACTAACTGGAGATGCAAACCATTCACCACGAATAGTGCCTTTGACTCAAGTTGGTAGTTTAAAGTGGGCCGATTCAAATCTTATGATTTGTTTAATTACCACTAAATCTGCTGTTATTTTCACTTAACATAAATAATAAAAATGCAATGTAATACTAATAAAATGATCTCGGACTCCAAGTTATTTTTTAATTCTGCTCGGAACAACTAAACCGAGTTTGTTAACAATAAAAATTTTATCAAAATGTAAAAAAATGAAAATATACAACTATGTTTATTGACAGTTAATATGATATGGTTAAATAAAATATATCTTAAAACTATCCTTAAATTACTAAAAAACTCATTACATAAATACCTTTGTAAAATTTTTGTACACAAATTTTTGAATAACCTCTGGTATCTAAATGTTTACGAAACGGTCAACCAAGGTGATGTCATCCTTGCACCATTATTGCGCAATATCTTGAAATAATGCTTTACGTAGTAAACCGACCCATGAAAGGAATTTTATCTCTTATAAATTTCTTCTTGAAATTTTGAATCCAATATTTATTGCATTATTTTGAAGTTTTGAATGCAAAAATTGCAATCATAGAATGAAAGTGTACGCTAGAGTAGAATTAAATGCGTACTTACAATATAATTAAATTGTAAATCGAAGTAAAAATAAAAGTAAAATTAAAGTAACCGTAAAAAAAGTACCTGAAAAGAGCAAATGTTTTAATTTTTAGTATTACGAGTTAAAAGATATCTTACCATCAAATTAATGGCACTTTACACTAAAATTTAGGTGGAAAACCAAAACAAAGCTTTCTGCATCTCACAGCGTACCACAAAAGTGAGAAAATATGGACGCATCGGAAGTAGGATGATGTCAGATGATGTATTGCGCAAACGTATTTGAACAGAAAAATAATTTGAAGAGAGAGTATAAACTATTAAGAAGTATGCACTATAAACCCCTAAAAAGATATGCAAATTAGGTTGCCTGCCACATACCTATATTTCAATAATTAAAATTTTTCTTATATTTACAACAGAACGAATGAAAGACCTTAAGTTAAGGTATATTTTAATACAGCTCAAAAAGGGTTGTTACAGACTCCGGCAATTAATCACCTGCCATTACATTCTCGAGTGTTTGTGAAGGTGTTGTAAAAAAACTTACCTACAGCTGAAGACGAATTTGAGCGATAGCTAGCCACGGTATACAGGAGAAGTCGAGAAAGGATTCTAATAAAGATCGGTAGTACGTTTATATTGTACATATTGTAGTATAAAGTATATTGCTAATTAACTTGTCTAAGAAATTAATGAGTTCAAATTAATTAATAAAAATACTATAACATGCAAGCAGGGTTATTTCTAAATGCGGAGTTACCAATTATTTTGGTCCTCGCTGTTTTTGATTATGAAATTTGTTTTTTTTTATTCTTACCTAAAAACACTTTTTTCGGCTCCTGACCGACAATACTAACATTTCAATTCTCAAAATCATCCAGAAACCCATTGTTTCAGACCTAGGCTAGAAAAACTTTCACTTTTTAGTTTGTCACTACTGATTTTTCATTCATCAATGTTTGCTGTCAGCTGTCCTGTATATAAAGCCGTTTGACATGTTGATATATAATGCGGACAAAAGCACTTTTTCAAACATTTTCAAAAATATGTTTAATGAGTTTTCTGAATATTCACAGTTGTAAGCCTCGGCTATTACCTCGTTCCGCAAAACTGTCCTTTAGGAAATAGTGGTACAAAATAACTATTCCGTCGCATATCGGCGGGGGTCATTTTAGTTAATTATAATCGTAAAATAATTTGATTATGATTTGAGTAGTCTAAATGGTGGTAATCAACTCAAAAAATTTCAGGTATTGGTTGATCAAGTAATGATACTAGAAACAATGACACCGTTAGATTTTATGGAGTTTCGCGGCTATTTACGCCCAGCATCAGGTTTTCAAAGTTTACAATTCCGTTTGATTGAAAACAAAATTGGTGTGAAACACGAAGACCGTGTTAAATACAATCAAAACTACTCATACGTATTTGGTGGTGATAAGGTATACGTTTTAACTTGACAACATTCCTGCTTCTAATTTCAAAAACCGTAGAACGCAATGGAATTAATTGAAAAATCTGAATCAGAACCATCACTCTCATGTATTGTCCAAAAATGGTTGGAAAGAACGCCTGGATTAGAAGCGGCCGGGTTTAATTTCTGGGGAAAATATCAACGATCTGTCCATAAACTACTGGAGGAACAAAAGAAATCGGCCTTAGTTAGTTGTTTACTTTATATAGTTTGTTATTAACCGTAATTTTGCAGAACGAAATTTCCGAAAGCAATCGTCGAGTTCGATTGCACGATCTGGAAAAGCAGAAGGAGGTGTTTGAGTCTATATTTAATCCTAAATTGCACGAAGCGCTTGTTTCACGTGGCGAAAGACGATTTTCGCATAAAGCTTTACAAGGCGCAATTATGATTATGTTTTACAGAGATGAACCACGTTTCAGTCAACCTTACCAAATACTCACCTTGTTGATGGACATTGACAGCTTAATTACAAAATGGCGATGTAAGTTAATCTAAAAACTCAAAGAAATCAAACAATGTTTTACAGATAATCACGTTCTCATGGTGCAGAGAATGATCGGTTCATCCCAATTAGGGACTGGAGGATCTTCCGGGTATCAATATTTACGTTCAACGTTGAGGTTTGTATGTTCCAGATTTAAAATGATTCAATAATTAGGAATTTCTAGTGATCGTTATAAAGTATTTGTGGATTTATTTAACTTATCCACTTTTTTAATTCCACGATCGTTAATACCTCCACTTACTCCAGATATGAAGAATCACTTATACTTAGGCTGGAAAACGAAAAATTACATGAATGGAGGAGAAAGCGCATAAATATCACTTACATTAAACTTTATGTACCTATATATTCTTTTCAGCAAATACTGCAGAGGATTATTCTCATATATTTGTAATTGCACAAGAGAATCTATTGTTTAAATAATCCTAAACTATACGTCGCGTGTAATATATTATACGTTTCATAAATTACAGTTTACACATATCTGCCTTTATTCTATTTTATTTTAATTTCTATTGAATATTATAACGTCGCTTACAGCGTGTATTAAAATTTATAACGACAAAGGCTTACCCTTAAGAATATGGCGAAAAATGTGGCTAGAAGCTCAGCGATCTGAAGCGAAAGGGCATTTGATTGCGTGGGGGA